>CM053792.1:586617408-586954908 GCA_028749045.1 Cupressus sempervirens
GGGAAACAAGGCTCAAATAGGATACATTCAAACATCATCACAAGACAAGAACCAACAAGAAAAAAACATTTTAAAAACACATTTACAATCCCCAACCAAGGTTTGCACAATGATTCACAAATGGAATCATAAACATTGGGTGAAGGTGGTCGACTCTCCAAGGAGGAGAATGCCATATCCTTGTGCATTAACAAAACTTGAAATCACAATATGACAAACAAGGCTTCCAAGAAACACATGCCATCCAATGCTATCCATACTTGCTCCTTTCACATATCCTCTCTTATATCTCCCATAGAACAATAGAAAGGCATATGGCTTTCATTGGAGCCCATACTCCATGAAAACTATCCCCTCTCCAAGAGAAGGATTTCTCAACTCCAATGTAAAGCCCAACTAACCCCTTTACCCCAAGGCTTCTCTTCCCTCCCAAGGGTGAGTGAAGCCTTCACACCCAACACAACATTCAATCCACCACAAAAAAATCATGAACAAAATCAAATGCAAGTAAATCCAACATGCCCATTTACATACACAACAACTACTACATAGACCAAATGCAAACTCATACATCTTACAAGAACATTCTTCCAATTTCCATCTTTCAACTTTCTTGAGATGAGAGAAAACATGGCATGAAGCGCTAACCTCCTTCCAACCTATGGTTATGAAAATGGTGATGAAGAGCTTTCTTTCTTTGCTTCCAAGTTTCTCCCTCCAAATCCTAAGTGTCTCCCCCATTAGAGAGTGGGTGAACCCCACTAAGTTTGGCACAAGCTCCCTAAAAGACCTCCACTTCCATCCTCACCTACCTCTCTTACACCCTTGTACCTTCTACCAATAGGAATTTACCCAAGTGGAGGGATGAGGAAAGAAGTCATGTGACACTCTTATTTTCGAATTGGCTTGAAAACGACTAGTTTAGAGGGTCTCCTAAGTCCCTTGCACCAACTTATGGTTGTATCTAGACCCCCAACCTATACTAATACCATGTGGGTGAGTTATTTTCACCAAAATAACACTTGGGAACCACTCTTAGGCTCTCTAAAGTTCCTATCAAATTTAATTTGATTTCCATCATGAAGATGACTTATCCTAACACTCTCCAAGATGGGTTAACTTAATTTCATAATAGGATTAAGTTCAGGTTAAGTGACTTCATGCCTAAAATCCTACATGACATGTCATTTACACATAAACAACACAAGTGTCAAATGACACACACACATTAAATACTTTACACATCACGATGACATGTTGCTAATTAATCATGATCTTTAAACTTATAACACCCATGCACAATCACATTACAAAAAAAACACATTACAATGAGGTTTTGAATCTTCCAAAGATTCACCTTGGCTTTATCATGTTCACATAGGTTTGAGCCTTGTTTCCCTGAATAATTTCCATGGTTCCACTTCTCTGCACACTCAACTTAACATCAGTAGCCCAATGAAATAATATAGAAATAAATGCAGATAAGTGCAAAATAATCCAATATCACTTAATTCGCATTAACATATTCAGTTAAGTTCCATTTAATTATTTCCATAAAATATTCAAAACATTTAAATATCAAATGTGTGTATCAACAGTCATCTTTTTTAACATAATCAATTATCATTCTAAATATTATCACAACTCTTCCTAACATAACAATCAAACTCTAAAGTCCTCTTTATTAAATCATGAAAACATATAAAATGGATCTTAGCATACATGCTTAAGTGAAAATTACTAATGTGGGAACTTGTAACTAGTATCTTTTCAGTCAAGTTAAACATAACAACATTCCTAGCAATACCCCTTTATTGCATTACAATGGTGTGTGTGTTCTAGGGTTAATCCCTCAAGCCATTAGAATGTTCCAAAATTATGTTGTCATGATTTAAAAAAATCTACAAATGCAACCATTTATGTTTTATTGTTGTTAAAATCTACATCCATTGTCATTTATTATGAGAAAAATATTAATTCATCTTTCCTAATTTGACTAGCGAATCATTCTATGAATCCCTTGATTGAGTCCCTAGCTTGAACATATAAAGTTTCATTTTCATGTGATCTTATCTATTCTACCTAATGTTCTTGAACGAGTATTTCACTTATAATAACCAAAATCTGCTTTAGTCCCTAACAGGATCTCATAAATCATTATTAGTACAAAAATGTCAACCATAACCTAATTAACTCCTAATCATGTTTATTTCATCAAGATCTATAATACAATACTAGTGTGGACCTTACATCCTCCCCCCCTAGCTATCAACTTCCTCCTAGAAGTCTCTATAACCAAGGACACAACTTCTATATATAGGGCTTACCTCAATTTGACATAATTTTTCCCCTTAGGCCTTGCCTTAAAATTAGTTCATATTCCTAATAGTTTTACATATAATCGATATATAGACTTATAAAATATTGTCTCATAGCTCATAGAGTAATAATTCTTCCTAAAATTGATTAACTCACCATTGGTTTGTTTGGTTATCATCCCAAGTTAGGGTACCTACCAATACCCAATATAAATATATTTGTGCTAACTTCTTTCTAGATGGATAGAGTGGTTGTTGTTTATATCTAGAATATTCAAGCTCATTGCAGCATGCCCAGACTCTTGGTAGTTAATAATGATTTATCACAAATAGTGTATTCAATAGCTATTTCTATAATTATACTTCTTTGGTTGATAGGTCAGTTCTTTTTGTGGCATAGTGTCATTACCTTTTTCAACTTGTTTAATCAATGCCTTTTCCATTTATAGGTTGGTGTTACTTGTCCACCAATCTTCCCCTATGTTGTACCTTAGTTGGCATACTTACTTGATTATTCTTATTTTAAGGTTTGTTTCCTATGTTGGTAGCTTGTGATCTTATATACTATGTTTTGTTTGGGTAACTATTCATTTACCAATGCCATCATATACTTCATTAGTTCTTTCGACTATCTTACTCCTTGTTAGTTTTTGAGTTACTCACTCACCTTAGCACTAACAAGGTCTATGATGATAGTCCAAGATCAACTTATTGGTGAAGGGTTGATATCTTTTGTAAAAACTCCAAGAATTTGTTGATTTTAGTTTAACATCAAGATCCACTTACAAGTCCTCAATCATAGACACTCGATGGTTATGGTGTTCTTTTGGTTACATCTTAATTGAGAAATTTGGCCATTACACTATTGGTTTGGTATACTTATTAGAAATTAGGTCAAAATAGCACTGTGTATCCTTCAGCCTTTAGTCCTGACAGACTTATCACCTCCAGTACCTTTACCTAAGGTCCTTAGCATGGTGTGAAATTGAGGTCTATTTGTTTGAGGGTTAAGGTATTTCCATGTTTATAGGGTTGAATGTAATCGTATCTTATGATCAAGGAAAGGGTGATATCTAAATTTCCTCATGATGGCTGTCAGAAATTCTCCCTGATATGACTGACTTATAAATATAATGCAACACACCCATAGAAAAATGCCTCATAAAATAATTGAAAACAAAATAAAATCACCAATTAAAGAAAAGCGTGGTCACGATGGAAAACCTTTCGTTAAACATGTCATGTCTCAAGGAAAAGGGGACCATACCAAGAAATCATCATAAATGAATGTTCCATAGAATTATCCAAAATATGCAAAAAAATCAAAAACAACAACAACAATTCATGACAATTCAAATTCTCAAAAGTATTGTGGTCGTACCAGGGTCTTACTGATGGAAAGAAGAGAGAGAGTTGTCCTATAGTTACATTGTAAATCAATGATATGCAGAAATGATTCCCTTGTATTTTCAATCCTTTCTGAGAATAGGTCACAAGAGTGATCTACACCCTTATTGCTTACAGGTTACCAAGTTTAGGAATGCATTCCTTAATTGCTTATGTTTTCTTACCTATCTACCCATTACTGTCAAGAATTGTTAGATGTGGTCTGGGACCAGAGTTTTCAACCCAATTACATTGGTGACCCTTGGATAAGAATAGGGTTATGATTGGTGTCACTTATAATAGTTTTCTATTAGAAAGATCAATGGGGGTACCTCTTATACCTCTATCACACCCTTTTTCAAGCATCGTTCAGGTGTATTGATACTTTTAAGACTAGATCTATCATTCAATCTCATGTTAGCCTGGAATTCCTTAAGGTGTTGTTGATATTATGAGAACTATTCAATCTTTTTGAGTTTTTGTATCTTAGTGTAGTCCGAGAAAGACAGTGATAGATGAGCAACATTTTGTCACCAAGTTGCAAGGTGTTGTTGAGTAACAACAACATTTTGGGTGGAAACTTGGCTTGCAAGTTCCATTGGTCAATGTTGAAAAAAAAACTTAATGCTTTCTATGTTACCCTAGCTGGTGAGAATATATGATCATGTTGCCCATCCAAATATGATGGTGTCATGGGTGGTGAAGGTTCCTCTTTTTCTATGGAAGATATATACTGTAAATGAAATTGATGAGCTTAGTTATATCCATCGTTATCTATTCCAGTGTGTATGGTTATTTGTGTTCTTCATGTATTGTTTCTAACTATCCCCCTTGCCTATCAAGTAAGAGGCTTATCTTTTCGGTAGCACTTCCAATGGACTCCTTCATGTGTGGTTTCCATCACTTAAACTATAGGGTTTGTATCAAGATAATCAAGGTGTAATATTTTACCTTATCATATAACATATTAATCCTTACTCCATTATACTACATCATAGGGGTTTCCTATCATAGTTCTATAAGTTACCATTCTTATCATTCTCGTTACCCTAATTAAGAGCATTTTCCCTAAAGAACCAAAGTCCACATTTTACAAGGGTTTTCAAGTTCTTATCACTACCTAAACATCATCAAGATGAGCTACCACCCATTTAGTCTTGAATGTTGGTATGGTTTAAGAATAAATAATTTCATGTGTGCCGAGATCTGGAATTATTAAGTCTCAAAACTATCGAGAGGGGTTCACATAGAGTTCTTTTTACATTTGAACTTCCACAAGGTTAAGATAATATCCTATCATATCTTAATCCCTTAATAGTTTTAAATTGTTACCACAACTAATTAGTGTTATCCATTTAGGGTATTCAGTTCCTTTGTGAAATAGGTAATAATACTTATTACGAGTCAATATCTTAGGAGGCCTATCTCCTTTGCAATATGGTATTATGATATTATGATAACTTACAATTGTAATTCATTTGTGGGCTCATTAACGCCCAATGTTGTATGGACTAGGCTCTGATACCATAATGTCATTCTCAAAACTTATTAGGCAAATACACAACAAATTTTATTTTTAACAACTTTTAAATTATACATCAAATATTTTCAAAGAAAAAGAAATTTAGATAAGACGTTTATACTGGCATTAGGTTAAGGTCATCTTAAGGGTAGGATTATTATGACTAAGTGTGCAAGTATCGAGTTTCAAGGACACACTAGTCATTGATCAATGGCCTTCTACGATTCACAATTATCCTGTATATACATTTGGGTGGTAAGGAACTTTATCGATACATCACTAGATATTTGAATGCTTCATTAAACATGGCCATGATGTCAAGGTAATCTTGTATGTTTCTTTTCAAATCTATTCCTAGAGAGAATAAGTTCATTCATTGTCAATAGTATCACTAACTAATTTCACCCTAACTTCACTAAGTAACGGTAGGTTAATCATTAGTCCTCTGATGCTCATCAATAAAGTTCATAACCATAATCTACTATAATTGAAGATTATAGTTCTAGTTGTGGAATAATGTAGATGACTTAGAATCTATGATTTAAGAAAGGATATATCTAGTTACATAATTAAATCTTTATCAAGTATCTTAGTGACATGGTTTAATGCATACGTGTGAAATGACTCCTTGGAAAATATACATTTTACATTAGATGATATGTAGAATTATGCTTATACATATTAATCTCCTAACATTAACATCTCAATAAGAAGAACATAAATAATGTCCCTAGATAGTAATATCTAGAAACCACTAGTATTTAGCCTTTACGCAAGTATCATGATGTACTTTATATTAACTATTACTTCTACCAGAATTATTAATGTTGACTACCTATCAACCAATTTCATTCTTCCAACTATTACTAGATTCTAAGATTGAACACAATAATCATCGATCAGCTTCTTAGCGAAACACTTAACAATTTTACTAATCCTCCAACTTTTAACTATAATAACTTGAATTAGTTAAACCTTTAATTTATTAAATATGTAATTAGTACTTAACATTATTCATTTTTTGACTCCTTAAGTCACACTCATTCTAAGACTTATTATATTGATTGAATTTTCAAAACATATATATACACACACACACATATATATACATATATATATATATATATATATATATATACATATACGTATACATATGTATATGTATATGCATATACATATACATATGTATATGTATATGCATATACATATACATATGTATATGTATATGCATATACATATACATATACATATATACATATATAGATATATAAATACATATACATATATATACATATATTTATATACATATATATGGATATATACATATATATATCTATACATACATACATACATACATACATACATACATACATACATACATACATATATATATATATATATATATATATCTTATCTAATTATCTTCCTTGGCAATTCTAAAATTTAATACCCTAAGATAAGTTGACACTAGATACTGTTGGGCATTCATTTTGCACGAGGTCAATGATAGGAATCCATAGTGTAATTCCTCTCTTGAAAAGCAAATCTTTTTAAGGATCTGCTCCAAGGTTCAATTTTTGTCTTGCGACGTACCAAAATCTACTCAGTAGAAGATAAATGTGAGTGTTCACAAGGAGACCTTTTCTGGTTCAAAAAACTCTTTTTGTCTTGGAATCGAAGTAAAATCTGTTTGTTGTCTCAAAAATACCACACCAAAAGAACAATGTTTTTGTATTTTCTATTTTTCAATGAATGCAACTCTAACAATGCAGCTACTATGAGGTCCTATTCTAATAGGGGGTTAGCAAAGCAAATAATGAAACTAAAAGCAAATAACATGAAATCAAATAACTTGAAATTGAAATTCCTAAATAAACATAAGCTACATAACACAACATGCTATGAGTTAAACCTTCGAAGAAATCGGTAGGAAACCAATAAAAATAGGAGCAACGCTTCCTAGAATTCATTGATGCAATCGTTGGTGAGAATCTTTAACAAATCAAATGATGTTTCACTCTTCATCAAATCGCAAGGCCACGAAAAGTGTGCTCATGCGAGACAAAAAGCTATGTAGACATAATTGGGTGATCTCTTCTCAAGCTCGTTATGTCAACGAAATTCATATATTTGTAGCAAACACCAGAACTAAAAGATTGCACAACTAGAAACAACGCAATAAACCTTTGGCTCAATCAAAATCTCATGAATAAAATCCACAAAACAATGACACATTCAGGCAAAAATAACTAAACTCCAAATGCTAGCACCAAAAGCATATCTTTATTTCATAATAACGGCAACCCTTTTTACATTTTACAATGGGGTATTTATAAGAAATCACCTCCTCAATTTGTGTTGAGAGTGAGAGATATCTTAATGCAATAAAATGCTATTAAAAAATTAAAACAAACTAAATATATACAAACTAGTAATCTAACTGGTGCTTAGAGGGACTCTATCCATATTTTATTCATTAATTGGATGCATGAGCCCTTTGCATGTCAAAAATAGAAAAAAAATGAGAGAGAAAGTAGGAGGAAGCCATCAGTCGAAGTAGAAGTGCATGGAGACACCAAAAATAGAAGTTGGCCCTTCAGTTGATGTGTGTCGAAGTTAACTTGCCATCAAAATGCACTCTCAATGCATGGAAAGTGCTATTTTTGGAATTGGCAGTCAACTATCGGTGCACCTCTAAATTGTTGAGCTGTGAACTTGCAAATCTGCGGACCTACAGAGCTATGGAGCTGTGGACCTCAACTGGGTCAAAATATCAAAATTTTACTAAGTGTCAAAATTGAAATTTTAGAATCTAGGTTTTGCTCATCTTTATCCTAAAGATATATTTGGATGTTTGCCCTTGAATTTCTCTATAATCTTAGTAATCTTAGCAGCATCAAGAAGATCCAAAGCCTCATACTTATCCTTGACCTTCTGTCTATAGTTGTCCACCTCAATTTGAGTTTCTGCAAAATCTTTGAGTTTGGTGTCCAACTCTAACAATGCTTCTTCTATCCTAAAGGCTTGTTTGATGTCTTCATCATTGGATGCTTCCTCTAAAGTCTTTCAGAAATTCTCCACAACTACCTCAACTAGTAAAAGCTTCTCTCATTCTTCATCTTCAAAAATATCCAAGCATGCATCACTATACAACTTTTTTGCTTCCAAAATTCACTCTCCGGCTTGGTCCTTGAGCCTATGTATCTCATCATGCAATGTTTCCATCACTTTATTTCCCTCTGCAATCTTTTCTATCCAATCATCTATCATGTCTAACTATTCTCCGATATATACATCAATCAGAATGTGGTACCTTTGTCCTTTTATGGCCTGTAGAGTTTGTAAATACTTGCTCCAAACCATACCTCATCCATAATACTAAAGTCCTACCTCAAAATTGCAATGATCTTATCAACATTCTCTTATGTAGCATGTAATAAATTCAGACTTCCTATAATTATAGTGACACCCCTATCCTCAAGGTTGTCTCGCCAATTCTGACAAGCTCTCAAAAATGGACTGAGTTGTACACCTTCCCCTTCTTTAAGAATGGTAGTCAAAGTCTCCTCAAGGCATTCAGAATCAAGAGGACCAATAACTTTAGCTAAATATCCTTTCAAGATCTCAACTTTCCTTCGAAGTGCTCTAATTTCAATCTCATCATGTTCCATATGGTAAAGAACCTCCTTGACTCCCATAGTCATCATCTATTGAGAAGTATCCTATGTAGGCTTTCCTAACATGATATCCTTCACTTCATAGTCCTAAAGGTTGACAGCTTCTTCATCTGTACCTTTCGAAGGGTGAGCCACCTATGCAAATAAGTCCTAGTTCTGAGTAGTAGTAATGAATGCAAATGGTGTTGCATCATGTAATGGAGAGTCAGGCTTTTTCAAAATCTCTGCAATGTCACAAATATCATCCTCTAAAGCAAGGAATTGATGCTTAGTACTTCTCATTATTTCCTTCCAGAACCATCTCGAGATATGTCTTTCTGTAACCTTGGCTCTAGATGATGAAGGGATGTGTTCAACTACCTCCTTCCCTTTGTCTCTCTTGCTCAGAGTCTCTTGTTGTGAGGGTTCTTCCTTTGTAGTCTCAATTTCTATAGATCCCGTAGTTTGATCCTCAACTTCTAGGGGAGGCTGTTGTATACATTCTACTACCTGTGCCTCTTTTGATGGCTCATCAATAACCCTTGGTTCTAGTTCTCCTTGTAATGACAATTCCTTCTGAACATGTTCTTTTGAACTCAGAGGTGGAGGTGTCACTAAAACCTTATCTACCATCATAACTTGAGGTGAAGATGGGGGAGTTGGATGAGGACCTTATGTTTCAGGTGGCATCTATGTCCAATCTTGCTATTGAAATTCACCTATAGGAGTATCTCTAATCTTATCTCCAACCAATTCTATACCCACTAGCATGAAATCAAAATATGGAATGGAGAGAATATCATCACCTAGCTCCTTTTTCTCATTCACCCATCATTGTACTTTTTCTTTCAAAGAAGAGAATTCTACCATTTCAGCTTGGGTGGGTGGTGGGGTATTTGTGACATTCTTCTTTCTTTCCAATTCTGTAGCTTTGGCCAGTCGAGTTTTCCTTTGTAGAGACACTTGCTCTTCCTCCTCATCTAACTCTATTTCATCCTCACCTAATTCTTCCTCGGGAATGGTTTCAGGAATAGATGGATTAGGCACTAACCTTTTACAAACTCTTTGCCTCTTGTTCATTCTAACCTTGACCCTACTTTGCTTCTATGGAACCATAGGAAAAGCAGGCTCTTCATGCATTGGATGAATGAATGTTTTTGGAATCTCTCCCTCTTCTTGTTGGCTTGATAAAATAGGAGGCAATGGAAAATCAACCTGGATATGAGAAATTCCAGGGTCTCGTGGGTCCTAGGGAGTAGATTTGTGTTGCAGCGAAGGGGCCTATTCTTCAACATGCTCTGTCTGGATCCTCTGAGGAGAGGCTCTCTTCATCTTTTCTTTCTTCTTCTTTGAAGGATGGTAGTATCCCACTAGACGATCAAGCTGGTAGATTGTTTCTGGCCTGATAGGAGACTAGAGTGCAAAGATAGGAACTGTGACTTTCCTCCCCTTTACCCTTTTTGGGTAAGCATGTGAATGGAATATCATTGTATCCGAAATTGGATCAAGTGGAAAGGGTTTCTTGATCCAACTCTTTGTCATTCTGATGACATGCCTCGCTCAATGATTAATATCATCTCCTTCCTCTCTATCAATTTCTACATTTAGGATGGGTCTTTCATCAACTTTATCTGTATTGAATAAGGGATCCAGTAGCTCCTATGAATCCTATAGCCTTATCTCATCCAAGATGATCAAATGGAGAGCCTTCTCTGCTAAATATCATTCTAGAATAGTCCCTGATACGAACATCATAGTCATTTGTGGCATTCATCCAATGATCTTCAATGGCATCCTCGTGGTAGAACTCTTTTCTTGCTAGTTTTTTCACTATACCAACATTGTCAAAGAATGGTCGGGGAGAGTTATATTCTTCGAGAGGATAATTCTCCCATTCCCACTCAAAAGTTGGGATATCCTGCTTTCTCTTTAACTGATATGCTTCTATTACAAAAAGCCAATCCCAACAAGGCCTTGTCTTGATCCTCTCATAAGCTGACTCAATCTGCCAAGAAATTTCCATTAGAACCAACTTGTCACTTGGATATCTTGGGAGCTTCTTTGGATGGATGGATGCACCACCAACCCGAATGTATGTGAATGTCTGAAACTGCATGAAATATTCACCGAGAGCTGTGATCTGTGCCTTGGCCTCATCAGACAATCTCTTCCCATAATCCCCTTCTATGAATCGAATGATGGCAAAGATGAAGGCATCATTCACAATCTTGTACTCCTTTCTTTGTGGTGAGAGCTTCTTCTTAACTAGCTGAGGATAAACTATATATGACTATGCATTAGGATCCTGCATACTACTCTTCTTGTAAAACTCGGGATAGTCGGTGGCTCTCATTGCAAGTAGATATACCACATAAAAAGTCATATAGAACTTCTTTTTGTCCTTTACTGTCTGCATCTGGTCACACAAGTTCTCACTAAGTGTGGTGGCCCAATCTAGTGGCATCTTTGTGTGTCTAATGGTCTCAATGAAGTTAACCATGAATGGAGCAAGATGACCCACTGCAGGCAATCCCATAACTCTGCTAAGGAGAATGATTGAATATCCAATGTAATCCTTCATGTATCCTCGAGTCATATCTACTTTACTAATTGTCTTCCCTTGAGATGGCTTCTTAATGAAGTATGAGGAATATATGATGTCGATGGCCTCCTGGTAATGATCCTTATGCCACCTCTCAGTTGCTTTATATGAAAGCCTGATAAACTGATCAACTCTAGGTAGGTGAAAAACCCTCTCGATATTATCAAGTCATAGATCTAAGACCACTTCCCCAGTGACGCTCTTTACCACCCTTTCCTCAGGAACAAAATGCCAAGATAGGGTCATAATCAATTCAGCTGACTGAATGGTCCTAGGATGTGATGCTGCATTTACCAATCCAAAACAGATTAAGGTAGATCTCAAAGAAGATCTTTCAGTTGGGTTGTTACAAACCCTCAAAAACACTCCCAAGTCTGTGTGTCCAAGTTCTATGTCTTTGATCTCAGAGTATTCATTGTGTAACTGTGACTCTGAGGTTATGCATTGGAACTTGTACACAACTGGTTTTGCTATTGATCCGGATGTGGATGCCATTTGATTATATTACCTGCACGTCACAAAGAGAAAAAGAATGATTAATTATTAGATATATATAAAACATTTAAAAAAAGATCTAGAACTTATTTAATTTTTTATTTTTTATTTTATTTTTTATTTTACATGTTTTTTGACTTTACTAAAAAAATTATTTAAATTAAAAAATAATAATAATAATAATATTTTTTTTAAAATGGGGGGTTAAGGCATTGTGGCTGTGACGCGTGTGCATCCAAAAGGTTGCACACAATGCCATGCCGCGCACTTCCTCTTTTGGTCGTGCGTGCACGTGAGCGCGAGGGCTGGATGGAGGTGGAGTGGGGGAAGGTTTCCATACCCTTCCCTCCTCAGCACTTCTTCTTCAAAAATATGAAGTAAAAAAAAGGGGGGAAGGGGGGTTTTATAACCTCCCTTCCTTTTTCTTTCTTTTTTTTCTTTTTTTTGCCTTTGCAAAAGCGTGCGCGCACGATTTTTTTTTTTTTTTAATTTATTTTTTTTTTTGTGTTTTTTAATTTTTAAATTTTTTTGGTGATTTTTGGACTCAACTTTTAAACAAAAATTCTTCTCCTGACTCGAATTATGAGTCCAGGAGTCAAAAAAAGTAGGGGGTCCCCATCCTAGTAAGGAATGGGGCGTGTGTTGTGGAGACCACAACAGATACCCATTGAACCTAGTTACTAACTAATTTAATTACAACATTCCTAATTAAGCAATTAATTAATTAGCTGAATAATCTATTAATTAATGTTACATGCTAACTACAATAATTAAATAAATATGTTTATTCTAATTATTAACTATTTATGTGCTACTCACACATGTATTACTAACTATCCTAGATTATCTAACTTAACATTACTTATCCCACCCATAAACAACTTCTTACTACAACACAATTCCTAACTCTACTTACTAAGTTACATAAAAACAAATGTTTAATACTTCTAACACCAAACCATATACAAAATTATTAGTATTAACTAAACTAACTTTTACTAACATACCCAAACCCATTTTTATATCCTATTAACTAATAGATATTAAATTAACATTATACTATGCACATGGATTTTCTACTAACCAATCTACCCTATACTACTCCCATCCCATCCTACATTTCTCTCTAACCCCAAGGCGCCCAGGTTATTAATGGTTTTAATTTGACTTTTAACTAAGTATGGGGAGTTTGTTGCAAAATTTTAAACTCTCATGACCGTAAACTAGGTGTTGTTGCTTCTCCCAATGCATGGTGGGATGGTTTTTTTTTAAACAAGGAAGCTATATATATTGTGGTTGAACTTTACCTCTTTCCCAAATGGTGGGTGCCAAATTCTCCCTTTGTCCAATGTCTTTTTTTCTCATTGCCATACAAAATCCAAAGAGTGATTTTGCACTTAAGACTAGTGTTCCTAAGGTGGATTTTATGCCAAATTTACTATTTGATATGTCCCCTTAATAAACTTGATGTTATAATTCCTTTAATGTTGTTTCCATTAACTCCTTAGTTGAAATTTGATGATTCTCTTATATGATCTATTAAAATATGAAGCCCCAATGAACAAATGTTTCATAACCCGAAAAGCTTTAAGTTTTTTTTTTCAACATTGACCAATGGAACTTGCAAGCCAAGTTTCCACTCAAAACATTGTTGTTACTCAACAGCACCTTGCAACTCAGTGACAAAATGTCACTCAGCTATCACTATCTTTCTCAGATTGCACATAGCTCAACAACTCAACAATACCAACAAGACATGTCACTAATTAATCATGATATTTAAACTTATAACACCTATGCACAATCACATTATGAAATAAACACATTACAATGAGGTTTCGAATCTTCGAAAGATTCACCTTAGCTTTACTGTGTTCACATAGGTTTCAACCTTGTTTCCCTAAATAATTTCCATGGTTCCACTTCCCTACACACTCAACTTGACGTCAGTAGCCCAATGAAATAATATAGAAATACATGTAGATAAGTGAAAAATAATCTAATATCACTTAATTCACATTAACATATTCAGTTAACTTCCATTTAATTATTTCCATAAAATATTCAAAACATTTAAATATCAAATGTGTGTGTCAACAATCATTTTTCTTAACATAATCAATTATAATTCTAAATATTATCACAACTCTTCCTAACATAACAATGAAACTCTAAAGTCCTCTTTACTAAATCATGAAAACATATAAAATGGATCTTAGCATATATGCCTAAGTGAAAATTTCTAATGTGGGAACCTATAACTAATATCTTTTCAATCAAGTTAAACATAAAAAAATTCCTAGCAATATCCCTTTATTACATTACGATGGTGTGTGTGTTCTAGGGTTAATCCCTCAAGCCATTAGAATGTTCCAAAATTATGTTGTCATGATTTAAGACAATCTATAATGCAACCATTTATGTTTTGTTGTTGTTGTTAAAATCTACATCCATTGTCATTTCTTACAAGAGAACTATTAATTCATCTTTCCTAATTCGACTAGTGAATCATTCTATGAATCCCTTGATCAAGTCTATAGCTTGAACATATAGAGTTTCATTTTCATGTGATCTTATCTATTCCACCTAATGTTCTTGAATAGGTATTTCACTTATAATAACCAAAATCTACTTAGTCTCTAATAAGATCTCATAAATAATTATTAGTACAAAAATGTCAACCATAACCTAATTAACTCTTGGTCATGTTTATTTCATCAAGATCTATAATAGGATACTAGTGTGGGCCTTATAGTTTCCACACTTTCTTTTGGACTTTAACTTCTTTCTTTTTATCTTCCTTGTTAGTCTTAGAGATGTTATTTGGGAGATCTTCATAAATTATTTCCTACATTCTCTTCTCCAGTTTTGAAATAAGTTCCACTTTTTTAGGGAGGTGATTCAAGTTTGCCACTTTCACATATAACCTGGCACTCCGAAGCTTAGATTTCAAAGTTGTTGCCTAATCCATTGCAACAAGATCCCCAAAAGATCTAGCAATTCCTGTAAAGATATCTTAATGCCAAAACTCTAAGGGAAGGCTAGGAAGTCTAGCCTAGATCAGAGTAGTTAAGAAGAATGATCTAGGAGGATCTTCAAGACCAAAAATTGAAGTGTTCCAGTTTCCCTCGAAATCAGTGTCATTGCGTAGAGAACAAAATTTTGAATCTGGCACAACTTGAACAGGAAAAAAAAGAGTTCATTTGTGTAAGATATTATTGGTCAAAGCTCAGTCAAAGGTTGGTCAACTTAGCTAATCGGGAATATAGGTCAACAAAAAGGTGAAAAAAATCATCTTCAAAGTGGTCAACAATGGATTTCAAATCAAAGACCTTGTCAAGAGCTTTCTGACAGTGTTTGTTTCATCAAAAAAGGAGTTTGTAGGTGAAAGTTATGCCATTTTAAAGTTTGAAGTAAAGGATGAATATTGATGATTTCATCATGACATCAACAAAGTTATCAAATTTGACACATGGCATCTTGAAGGAAGGTTTATTTTTCCTAAAAAAAGAGTTCATAGTCGGATTTGAACTCATGACCAATGACCTCCAAAATTAACACTTTAACCACTAGACCAAGAATTGGGTTTGAAATATATTGGCAGTAATATAATTTTAAACATTTCCCAACAATAATTTTATCAAAGGATGTCGCCGGCAAGGTTGGAACCCCCAACCAGCGATTAGTATAAAAAGTGATCGACCATTGCACTATTTTAGTGCTTAAGAATGAATGTGCACTAGTTTTTATTTAATCTTAGCCAAAGGTCGCCAACCCTTTTAAATAAGGGTGTTTATTGTTATATGGCTAAGGTTCATCCCCTATTTTTTCTTAGCCAAATATTTCAAAGGCTAAAGGGGGGATTTCAGATATGGGGTTAATTAATAAATCTCATATTTAAAACAATTTTTTTAAGCCTAATTTTGGCTTATTTTTATGTATAAAAGGAGACTAGGAGGGTCTTCCTAAGGGGTGATCAGTGGATCATCCAATGCTTTGGATCCAATTCTTCCAACTCTTCTTGTAGAAATTCTTCTTGTAAGCCAAGCTTTCCTTGGAGGAATTTTGTAACTTGGTGAAGAATCTACGTTTTGTAAAAGCTATTGCAAAGCTTCTTCTTCTTCTTTTATAAGGACATTTTGCTGATGTGGGAGCTGTTATCATAGGTGAAGCTACTTTCTTAAGGCCTCTTGTAAGGTGAAAGATGACTTCTTTTTGTAACTAGTGGCATTTCCAAGTCTTGAAGGCAATAGATTGATTCATTTTTTTGGCAAATTTGGAGACGTAACTGACTTTTGGTGAACTTTGTTATCATCCTGGTTCTATTCTTTTGTGATTAATCTTGTAGTTGTTTCTTTGAGCTTAGTAGATTAGAGGTTTGAATTTACATATTGGGTTCAAATCGATAATTAAAATATCCTGATGTTAGATTTACTAATGTAATCTTTGTCAGTCTAACTCGTGAACTATTCCGAGTAAGTGCTTGATTAGTTTTATGGATCAAGTGGTATCAGAGATAGTACCACTAGTCCTTAATCAGATCAAAGAAGGTATCAGATAGATCTATATTTAGGTCCCATTTTTTAATAGTGAGAGTACTTTTGCCAAATGCTCATGGACCTCCACAAAGAACCATACTCATATCTTCTTTGCAGTTAAATACAAAAGAAGAGAAACCGTTCAACATAGGAGAAATGTCAACTTGACCATGGAGAGCCCATTTCCATTTAACCATTTTTTTCAAAGTTTCTATATCTAGTCTAGGCCCCATAAATTTACCCACAAAAGTAAAATCCATAGAGGAAATAGATAAATTGATAGTAGTATCTACAATAAAAATTTGAAACTCACCTTTCTCCCAACAAAATTTCAATGTTACTGGAGGGAAGTTTGAATTTCCACTAGGTTCCTACCAAACAGGGATGACCAAGTCCTTTGATCACCTATTCCTTTCCATGAATCTTGTGCTTTCCTTTCAATATTGACCTTCACATTATTCAAAGGAATCTTCTCATTCTTGAATACATGGCCCGTCACATGATTTGTAGTGGATGAATCCAAAGAAAGGTCCTAGACCCCACAACTAGTGGAACCAGCATCCATAGCTTTTTCAAAAGAAGCCAAATTTTCCTCAAATTTCCCTTCCATCCCATTAGAACTCAGCAGATTTCCCTGAATTCACCCTTCCATCTTGCCAAGATCTGTTCCTCTTGCAAGATTCTCCCCTACTATTTTCCCACCTAGTAGTGTGTCATACAATTCAAAAATGCTTAGAATGCCAGCCATTTTTTGTGTGGGTATGTTGTCTATTCTCTTGTATGTGGATTATAGGTGATTTCAATTCCTTATTTATTTCAAATCTATTAGGGGTTATGTTGAAATAATTATATTTTTGTTGCAAGTTTCCTTACAAGTGAAAATAGACATATTTGATTTTGCACAATTAAAACCTTAAATTAAAGTGATTGCAATTTACAAATCTAACAAATTTTAGCAATATTATGACATATGGAATTAATATTCTACCATCATGAAATTAGAAGAATGAGACAATAGAAAACACAAATATAAATGGGGAATACCATTCCAAGCAAATAACCCCACCCTCCAAAACATTGAACCAATGAATTATTCAGCAACAAGTTACAATATATTTACATGATCTAATCCTTTACATGGATATTTGCATTTTGTTCCATCGTAGAGGATATCTGGTAACACAACCTTGTGAAATAAAATCCTTCACTCTCTCTCACTTATTGTAAATTAGCAAGGCACTAACATATATATAGATCTCAACACAAGAGGTAGGTTCCCATGGTTTCCAAAACCACCTTCAATTCATAAGAGATAATTTGTATCACAACATAAGAAACTTTCTAATTTAATGAGACATTGCACATAGTGACTTTCAAGGCAACAATAACTATCTCATCCATAATGGTCATCTTGCCAAATACAATGCAAATACAACATAGAAATTACCATGACTAGGATTAGGCACCTTCCTTACCTCACACCACTTTTCAAAACTGAACTCCGCCATAGATGCATGTTGCTAAAATACAACTCCAATGCACAATGGACATTGTCAACCAAGACTCTTTAGTCTACATAGGGAATTGCCAAAACAATTTCCACACCAAATGGAAATATATGACAATATCTTCCCATAACTTAGAAACTTCCAAGTGAGTACCAACTTCCTAAAATAAGGAATATGTCATCTCATCACTTTCCATGTAGGATGCCACCTCACCAAGAGGTCCCACAAAGTGAATAAATCAACATGTTAGGACTCTAAGTTTGAGACACCTTAATCCCAACATATTGAAACGATTATCAAAGAGGTGAGAACAATTTTAAACACTTTTGAAAAGGTCATTATTTCCCATACATACCATAAGACTAATTCAATTGCTAATTGTATTGCCAACTTGGATGTGCATACAAAATAGATGATTTTTTGGCAAGACAATCTCACAAGATATTTTACTTTAAGAGGGATAGTAATTGAGGATAGAACACATTGTCACATTGGAAACATAAAAAATATGATGATTATGTTAAAGATGTACCATGATGTTAGAAAGTAAATTCCACCAAGATAATTGAGAGGGGGGGGGGCCGAGGGTGGGGGTGAATCAGTTATCAAATTAATATAATCTTTATCAACCTTATTAAACCTTAAACATTTGATTAATAACAATAGTAATTTTAAGAATATACACATACATAATAACACCTAATATGTTAACTAGAGAAACCCTTAATCAAAGGGAAAATCCCAGTGGGGATGGTTCCCACAAAATGATGTACTAATAAATAAGTTCCTTGTAAGAGGATAGATTATATTAGGAGCCAATGAAATACATTCAATGCAATCCCTATTAGGAGACTTTAAATCCCTATGAGGAGATTCCAACCCTACTAGGAGTTTTAGAAGGTAGATGGATCCATTATCCAAATAGCTTCAGGGGTAAGACCATTGAACTCACTATCCAACTGGCCTTTGTATTCATTTTTAGAATAATAGAAATGCAACTCAAACTCTTGCTCTATCCTCTTACTATACCACTACCGCACGAAAACACTTCTCAAATCTCAATACCAAATCTCCAATTTCACATCACAATGATCCCTTTGATCATTTACTTGCATTTGCCAATCTTCACAAATCTAATGCAATTCTCTTACATATATATTGCAATGAAGGAAATAATCATTCATTTATACCAAGTCCTTAAAAAAAATTCATTGAGTTGGCCTTGAGGCTTTTCCAATTAAAATTATAATAGGACATCATTAAGATAATACATTACATTATATCTTTTCATAATTATAGAATGTTGTAGCTCATAGTCTTCATACCTTTTCACACATGCGACCTTGAACTTCAGACACTCATTGATGTTTTCATCAAGCTATATTCTATCTCTATATAACTTTGTGCAACCAAATTCTATCCTTGTTAGGAGATATAATAGGACCACCAAAAATTGCTTCTTAGGAACTCTATCTGAAAACTATCTTCTATAAATCTTGAATAACTCCTACCACTCTTTGAATTTTGGCATGCATGCTTAACCACGTCAACATGCCCCCAACTATGCTTGACCTTATATTCAATACTTGACCCATACGACCTCATTCTTTGTTTTCTATTTTGTCAATCTTCTCAGTATCTTGACATCAACAATAAACATAGTCATGAATGCAACACATCAATTCTAGAATACTCCCTAATAGGAGTATCATCAGCATTCATGCTAATAATTTCCCCCTTTGGCATTGATGGAAACATAGATGAAAAATATCTAATTTCCAAGAATACCAAACATATTGCTCTATGGTTGTTGCTCTTATTTTTTCAAATCCTCTTCATCAATCAAATCTGAAACTCTCAAGAACAAATAATTTTCCCCTATTGATATACTTGTCCTTATGACATATGATATATCTCTCTTGTATTGAAACCAATCTATCTTTTTTACATAACTCTCCCGATTCATAAGAGATGCTCTGCAGTTAGTTCTTCCTCGTTCATAAGAGATGTTTTCAATGTGCTACTTCTCCCCATCGGCATCAATTGAAAAGGCATCATTATTTTAATCTATTACTCAAATTCTTCTACCATCTCAAGTGTCTAAAGGCATTGTTCAATACCAACTACCAAGGGTCCTTTGTGACTCATCTTGATCACAAATACTCCCCCATAGAGAAAGCATCAACATTCAATCTAGATAAATAATAGTACTATGTACCAGTAGACTGATGCAATTTCTGTATCATCTAAGGCAAGGATATAACCCCAAGAATACCTCACAAATACTCAAATGTATCCTTAGGAGAAGGATTTGTAAATATATTTACAATCTACTCTTTTGTATTAACATACTCCAATCCAATCTCTTTCTCTACAACTTTCTCTCTGATATATGTGCTTTGTCTTAAAGTGTAACACATGACTCTTAGACATACTTATTGTACTTGTGTTATTATAATGTATAATAATAGGTTCTAAAAACTCTATTCCAATATCCATCAATATCTATTTCATCCACACTCAGATTGTAATTATTTGTTGCTACTAAATACTATGCTTCTATTGTACTCTATGAAATACAATCTTGTTTCTTTCTTAGTGAAGAAACCAATATTCCTCTAAGGAAAAATGCTCCACCACTTCTACTCTTTCTATCATCCATACTACCTACCCAATCTACATCAGTATATGCACATAGAGTAAAGTCATTTGATCAATAATACCACAACCCAAAATTAGGTGTACCCTTCAAATATCAGAATATCCTTTTTACTTCTTCATAGTGTGATTCGTTAGGATCAACTTGAAATCTTAATACTATACCAACTCTATTTTTTATATATAGTCTTGTATGAGTCATATATTGCAAACCTCCAATCATGGATTTGTGCTTCTTCTACTCAATAGTAGGTGTCTCATCTTTGCTAGATAAATTGTGACCAGCTATCATAGGTGTACCAACATGCTTACAACTTTCCAAACCAAATCTCTTCAACAAGTATTTTAAGTACTTAGTTTGAGAAATGAAAATACCTTCATTGTTTTGCACAATCTACAAACCCAAAAAATATTTCACCTCACCAATCATGCTCATCTCAAACTCCTTCTTCATTTCATTAGATTTTTTTTCACTTGCTTCATCATCACCTCCAAAGATTATGTCATCCAAAAATATCACAATAATCCATTCACCATTCTCAACTTCTTTCAAATACTAATTACTATCAACAGTACCTTTAGCACATCCTAATTTTGCCAAACAATTATCCAACCTTGCATACCAAGTTCTATGTGCTTTATTTAATCCATACAACACTATCTTTGGCTTGCATACATGTTAATCCCTAAGTCATTTTTTCTATTAGTGTCAAATACTTAGCAATTCACAAGGTAGGATTATTCGATCATCACTGTGGCTGAGCCATCCTACTAAGGTAGAGAAATGTATTAAAAAATTGTATGTAATTTAGTTAAAGCCAAGTAGTTACTATTGTTGAGAAATTCTATGATTTCCAAGTACTCCAATACATGTTGGCTCATCTAGAAGATAGTTTATGCTGACCATATAGATGTTGAGTCACATGGTATAAGCCTAGAAGATAGAGACCAAGTGACACCATGAAAATTTGACATGACCAAGCATCAGAATGTTCAAGTGTTAAGCAAACCATTTTTGATATATTTATTTTGAATGACACAAACATTGAGGTAAACTTTTTTTTTTGAATTAAATTCATGTTTTAATGATCAAGGAGTAAATCATGGAGGTTATTACGCATTTGGTTAAGGATCATTAATCCCCATGCGAGGTGATTAGCCTATTAGAAAAAGGAAGGACTAAGTAGCAAAAGAGATAGATCTAGATCTATGGTTTTGATCTCAAAACTTCTAAAATTGGTTAAAACAAGAGGATCCAAACCCTAATTTCATGTGTGTGTGAGAGAGGTTGCAAGTTTGGATGCTAGAGGAAAAGTTTGAAGGTGAACTAGGGAGAGCAACCTAGTAGAGCACTAAAGGGCAGAATCTCAATATATCATATTAGAGATTAGATCAGAGATTGTAAAGAGGAGATCTTTTATCATCATTTGAAGTTCAAACTAGAGGATCAAGTACTAGTACATTCTAGTAAGTGTAGTCAAGGTAAATCTCTTAATAGAGTGGTCTTGACAGACCTTTGTAAATATTTCAACAAAGTACTTATCTAGTTGTAATTTTTAAATCCTTTAATCAAGGTAGACCATATAAGTTTTATAAGCTCTTAATAGGGCATATTCCTCATAGACTAGAGCATCAGAAGTGATCAAAATCTATAGCCCTCATAGGAAAATTTTATTATTGTAGTAGTGAAGATTAGTGGGTGTCATCTCCACCCTAGTTTTACAGTCACTTTGGAGGGTTTATGGATAACCAAAATATTTTTGTTATGCATTGATCATTTTCTTACATGTTTCATGGATATGATTAGTTGTTAGATCTAATACATCATAGTACTAAATATTTGTGTGGTTTATGATATTTTTGAGATAAGTATTAGAGGTGAAGTTATCATTTTTGATTTTTTTTGAAAGAATAAAAGTTTTATAGATCCTGATTCACCCCCCACCCCCCACCTTGGCCCACCTCTCAGTATCTAACTTTACCATTAGACTTCCAACAATCAGTATCAAAGCCTAGTTCTCTTAGAAGAAGTCTAACTACTTGAGAGTTAAGATCTTAGAGATGGAGGCATACAAGTTGGAAAAGATCATTGAAAAAAAATCTTGATATAAAGCTTGCACTACAACAAGAGAAGAATTGAAGAAATCATTATAGAGAAGGAAGGAGGTGGCAATCTAGCATAATGATACACAATATCAGGAGGAAGACATTAAAGGTCTATTTGATTATGGAAATTCCAGTGAAAGTGATGCATTAATAGAAGATCTAATGGAGAGGAACAACACATTGAATTAAGAGATCAGAGGGCTAAATAAAGAACATGAAATCCAACTAGTAAGTCGACTATGTGAAGTGACCAAACATAAAAAGAAAGATGAAGAATATAAGACAATGGTTGATGACAACAAGAGACAAATGGATACAAGACCTGATGAAAGGACATCTAATATGCAAAAACTCACACATAAGAAATTTGATATGCTCAACCAACTGTTGAGTGTAAACCAAGAGCTTAATAGGAAAGATGTAGATATTGCAAATCTAAGATGAGAGAATTGTCAACTAAAGAATGAGTTAAGAGATGAAAATGAATTTTTTAGAGTAATAAGATATTTGCTAATTAACTCTAGTTGCTTAAGCTAAACTTTAAGCATATAATAATTAATTCTTTTATTAATTATTAAGATGCAACCTAGGTTAGCCCTTTTAAGGCTTTCAATCTCCTTTATAAGGACAATCTCTCATTGTAAATATTCATTGAGAAAATTCATTTTGATATTAGCAATCTATCTTTTTTCTCATCAAGAATGTCTCATCTATGGACCTAGGAATTCCAATCTCCATAGCTTTTTGCTTCTCTCTTTCTGTGATAGGTGTTTGTATCCAGGTGATTCTTGGGAAATGTGGGGTTGATCTTTCATCAACTTCAACAAGGTATCAGAACTCTAGATCTTCATGCCCCTATTCTATTTATGAGAAGTTTGGCTTGGCTTTTAGATCAATATTTTTTTCTTTTAGAGGGCTTCATTTTTCAAAGTTCTTTGTATTGAATCTAGGGGTTCACCTTTTTTTTTGGTGCACTTTGAGTCTAAATGGACATCACTGTTGAGCTCAGAGTGCCCAAAACTCCTATATTCATATAAAATTTGTCCAATTTGGACACAGCTGGAATGTGAGGCTAAAAAATATTGCTCCCAGATTGGGCACATTTCCTAAGGTAATGATTTTTTGATTTTTTGTACATTTTATGAGGCGGTGCTTTTTTCTAAAAATTCATGTTTCTTGATGTGATGATTTTAATTTTGCACATAAATTGAGATTTTTAGTTCAAAAATCAAGAATTTTAGTTTAAAAATCTAGTTTTTTGGCACATTTCTCGAGGTAGTGATTTTTAAAATTTTATCATGTAAATTGAGATCTTTGGATTGAAAATAAATATTTTTGGCACATTTCCCGAGCCAATACTTTTGTCATTTTTGACACAAAAATGAGATGTTTTTGGTGAGAAAAATTGAGATTTTTGTTGCACAAATCAAGACAGTTTTGGTATAGACTAACATTTTTCCCAAGGCAATTCTAGTACTATTGTACATGTTTTTTGAGGCATTTTGGTATGGATTTCAAGGTGATAAAATTTAATTTTTAACATTTCCAGCCCTTTTTAACCTACATGTGATCTTTTGGCGATAACTTGCTCATCCAGACTCCATTTTTTGATCTGAAAGAAGCGTCGAAAAGCTAATTCTAAGCCCATCATGATGGTGCAGTTTATTTATTTTTGATGATGTTTGGTGGCCTATTTTGGCTTTTAAAGTCAGAATTTATATTTTGCACTCGTAGAGACATATCTTGAGACATTATTTTTTCCTGATTTTGCTCCAAGAACATCGCATTCAACTTTTTATTTTTTTGCATTCTGATGGATATCTTAGTTATTTGAGGTCAAGAGATTTATTTTATTATTTTAAATGATTTTTCATGGGTTCTACTATCTATTGTATCAGCCTTATGTCTCTTTTGATCTTTTTTGACATCTTTTTGTAGTATTTTTGCAAATGCATTAAGATAAAGTGCCACTCTATTGCATTTTAGGATCTTGCACATCTTTGTGTTTTGTTGTACTCCCACTATATTATAAAGTACCTTGAGGGGTTTCATGTTGGCCATATCCACCATATTTTTGTCAAGTGAGTGTTCCATCCATGATATTAGCCTCATGATGTGCCGATGGCATGTGTAATTATAGGTGTTTGTAATTCTTTTGTACTCTCGATGTTCCTAGTTCTTCTTTCTATAGGAGATATTGCATTCAATTAAAATTTTTATGTCTTATCTCTCAACATTATAGGGCAGTTATGTTGGTTCTATTACTTCCTTGGTTGGATGACCTGAGTTATGTATATTAGTTTGTGGTGACTGATCAGGGAACTACTATACATACTTCATAAATTCTTTGGGGTTTGGGTCATGGTTGACATATGGCTAACATATAGGTGACATGTTGTAACCCTAAAGTGGCATAATATAATTGTATAAAAGGGCTTAGGGTTAGGGATTGTTTCATTGTAGGTGATGCGAAATTGGTTCTTGTGGTAGTATTGAGCTATAAGGGATTATATATTGTAATTAAGCTATAATCACTAGATCATAATAATATCAGACTTGTTGTTTTGTGAACATAGCCCAGGGATTAGGTGAACCATGTTAAATCTTGGTTTCTTGTCTTCTTTTCTATGTGATCTATTATTTTCTATTATTGGTTATATTTGCATGTAAGTTTTATTTATGTCTGTGGTTTAATCCTAACAAGTGGTATAACTATGCAATGGGAGCAGATAGCGATGGGAGCGGAGAGAGCGGGTGTTTTCAAAATTCAAATTCATGCAAGAGCAGGAATTCCTTGGATGGTCAATTTCGGGCCCTTGGACTGGAGCACAAATAGCAAGATGGAGGCTGTCTGGTTGCTCCTGGCATAGGGGACAAGTCGAAAAGTGTGGCTAGGGGTCCAGTTGTCCTAATCAAGGATGCAGCCAAGTCTCCTTTGGTGTCCAAAACAAATGTGCAAGGACCTACAAAATGGTCCTCACTCTTCGGGGTTAAACCCTCTGGTAAGTCCTCTTTCCCGCCTGTTAAAACTATTCAGAATTTGGTGATTGGTTCTTGTGCGATAGCCATCTCGGATGAGATTGTGGATCACAATATTCAGACTATGGCTTCTACTTTGGTTGGGAAATTTTTGGGGCCTACACCGAGCATTGATGAAGTTAGGCAGCTCATAAAACATAAATGGGCTCTCAAGGGCCAGGTCTTGGTCATGGCTATGGCGAAAGGCTTTATGTCTTTCGATTTCACTTGCTCGAAAGACCTTGCTAGCATTCTGAGTGAAGGGCAATGGGCCATGGGTCATTCTTCCCTTGTGCTTCATAAATGGTCTTCTGGCATGAGCTTGAACGATTCTTTTTTTTCCCAAGCTCCAGTGTGGGTAAGACTGCCAGAACTGCCACTTGAATATTGGAATGAGGACGTCTTTGGGGGTATAGCTAGGACCTTTGGGGAACTTCTCTCAATGGATCTAATCAATGCTTCCAAGCGTCACCTCAACTTTGCACACATCTACTTTGGGGTGAGAGATGGAACAGACATGCCTGAGTTCATTGAACTTCATTCCAAACTTGGAGTGCACAACCAAAAAATCATCTATGAAACAATCCCCTTTGCGTGCTTCCTCTGTCTGAAGGCTGGTCATAAGGCCCACCAGTGCCCCAATAAGGCAAAGAAGAAGATCACAAAACCAGTCATCCCTAATCAAACCAAGAAACTTGCTACACACCCTTTCTGGTAAGGGAAAGATGAAGATGCTATGGAGGCACAAACTTTCTATGGCACAAGGGAGAAAGGCTATTAGCCTAATAGATGCAACAACGAAGGACACTATTCAGAAGGATCCCCCCAAGGAAAATTCTGTCTCCCCCCACCCTTGAATAGGGCCCTGAATTGGAAAAGACAATCTCAGACCCATTGGAGGACCCTAAGGTGCGGGTAAGCTCCCCCTCCTTAGCCACGGGTCCCTTTGTGGAGCAAAATCTCCCTCTAGAAACTATAGTACAGTTTTCTCCCATAGTGGAGGAAGTCCCTCTTTTGGGAGCTACAGTGTTGAATTTCCTAGAATGGGAATCCCCGACCCGGGATGAGGCTACCCAAGCTAAGTGTCTTCCCCTTGAGAACACTCTGGCTTCTCCAGGGGTCATCTATGGCAAGGGGGGAGATTCTTCAGCCCCTATAGGAATTGAGGCCAAGCTCCATCTCCTCATTATGAACACTAGTCCATCTCAGCTTTCCCTTTGGGAAGATAGGTTAGATAATAGTGCGACGGATAGCCTTGATGATTGGTGCACAATTAGGAAGAAAAAGAAGAACCAGAAGAAAAATTCCCCCCCCATCTCCTGCTTCAACCAGAAGTAGGGTTAAAGAGGATATTGGGTCACCCCCCAAGGGAGTAGGAAGAAAGAACCTAAATCAGATACTACAAGAAGAAACAAGAAGGAACCTAGCAGATGGAAGCCAGAGGTCCATCAAGGATTTCTCAAGAAGTAAGAAATGAAAGTCATCTCATGGAACATAAGGGGCCTTAATGGGGCTCACAAATAGGAACTCATTAGAAATATGATTAGAGACCAAAGACCTGACTTTTTGATGTTACAGGAAACTAAGATGAAAAGGGACCTGGTAAGAAGGATATCCTTCAGTAAAAAATTTTGCTACGAAGCTTCTGATTCAGATGGAGCTTCAAGTGGTGTCCTAACCTTGTATAACACTAGAGCTTTCAAGTTAACTACTCTTTACAGCTCTACTAATTCTCTTCTTTGTAAGGTTTTTCACATCCAAAGCAATGAATCTTGGCTAATCCTTAACATGTATGCCCCCAATACCAAGAAAGAAAGGAACTGCTTCTGGACTAAGCTCCTTGGCATCTTATCTAATTGTAACTTGAATAAAGGGATTATAATGGGGGACTTCAACTTGCCCCTATCTAATGCAGACAAAAGGGGGGGTCATGCCCTAGATCAGGATAGCAAACGTGACCTTGCTTCGTTCATTCAGAATCTTGCTTTCCTAGATTTGGACCTTCAAGGTGGCAGCTTCACTTGGTCTAACAAAAGAATTGGTAATGATAGTATCCAGGTTCATCTTGATAGAGCCCTCATCTCCCCCAAATGGCTCCTCTCCCACTCCTGTAGATTATCCCTCCTCCCCAGGGTGGGCTTTGATCATTCCCCGATTTCTCTTTCTGCCTCCCGCCTTTCCAGCAACAACGCCTTCCCTTTCCGATTTGAGAAAATGTGGCTCTCACACCCTGCGCTGAAAGATAACATATCCCATTGGTGGAGCATTGAGGTTGAAGGCACTACAATGTACAGAGTTGCCCATAAGCTAAAAAATGTGAAAAGAAACATCAAAACATGGAATAGAACTGACTTTGGCCACATCTTCTAGGAAAAAGATGAGGTTTCTGATCAGCTCTCTTCTATTCAGGATGAAATCCAACATTCAAGATACAATGCACATAATAGCCAACAAGAAAAGGCCATCCTTTCAGATGTGCACAACATCATATCTAAGGAAGAGCTTTTCTAGAAACAGAGATCAAGAGTCAGTTGGTTGAAGGAAGGAGACCGCAATACCAGATTTTTTCACCTGACCACCCTTAAGCACCGGGCTAATAATAGAATATCCAACATTGTTAAGGGCCAGGTTCAGATTACCAAAGAGGATGAAATTGAGAAGGAAGTTGTCTACTACTTCTCATCTCTCCTCTCTGTTGATCCATCCCTCTTTGGGTCTAAACAAGAGGAAATCCTAGCGACCATTCCCCTAATTCTTCAAGATTACCACAACTCCATGCTGAAGGCAATCCCCTCCTTGGAGGAAATCCATCAGGCCCTCTTCTCTCTCGAGGGATAAAGCTCCTGGCCTGGATGGTTTCCCTACTTTCTTCTTTCAGATCTTTTGGAATGTTGTGAAAAAGGATGTGGTTAAAGTGGTTCAGGAGTTCTTTGGAGCAAGGAATTTGCTTAAAGAACTTAATGCTACCTTTCTGGTTCTCATCCCTAAAATCCTAGGTGTTGATTCTCTAGATAAATTCAGGCCCATAAGCCTCTGCAATTCCTTCTATAAGATCATTGCCAAGGTTCTCACTTCCAGGCTCCTTAGAGTTCTCCCTCTGATTATCTCTCCTCAGCAAATGGGCTTTGTCCCTAGCAGGTAGATCCTTGATTCAATTGTTTCGGTTCATGAGGTCATCCACTCTCTTGAGACGGGCAAAAAGGAAGGATTCCTTCTTAAGCTGGACCTGTCAAAAGCTTATGATAGGGTTGACTGAAAGTTCCTCTTTTCTATTCTTCATGCCTTTGGCCTCGATGATCAGGTTTGCAAACTCATCTCTCAGCTTGTGTCTTCACCCTCTTTGTCGGTTCTGGTCAATGGCCACCCCTCTCCTTTCTTCTCCCCCTCTAGGGGTCTAAGGTAAGGAGACCCCATCTCTCCAATCTTGTTTGTTATAATGGCAGAATGCCTTGGTAGACTAATTCAGAAGAAGATCAGGGACAGGTGTTAGTGGGTTTGAGGCCTTCTTTGAGTCCTTCCTCTTTCACTCATCAGCAATTTGTGGATGACATGATTTTGGGGGGTGAAGCTTCAGTTTGGGAGGCTAGGACCTTCAAAAGCATTCTTAATTCCTGCACAAAAGGTTCTGGCCAAGCTATTAACTTAGAGAAGAGCTCTTTCTTCTTCCTCTACACTCCTCTAGAGAGGTAGAGGAAAATTGCTCAAATTTTGGGTTGTGGCATTGGGTCCCTACCGGCGACTTATCTTGGGCTTCCTCTAGGCTCCAAACCCCCGGACTCCTTTTGGACAAGCATTATTGACAACTTCAACAAGAAACTTGCTGGCTAGAAAGGGGCCACCCTCAATCAGGCAGGTAAATGCACCCTGGTTAACTCAATTCTCTAGAACCTCCCCACCTATGCCCTCAGTCTCTTTGAGATTCCGATTAAGTTTGCAGACAGAATGGAGCAGATTTAGAGGGACTTTCTCTAGACTGGAACTGAAGACCACAAGGGATACCACCTGGTAGCCTAGGACCAAGTTTTCTTGCCCAAAAGCCAAGGAGGTCTTGGAATCAGGAAAATTTCTCACCTCAATCAATCCCTCTTAGCTAAACTCCCTTGGAACATATTCCAAGGCACAGGGGTTTGGAGGGACATTTTGGCTGAGAAGTACCTGGGAGGCCTATCTCTCTCCTCCATTTTCCAAGGGGCCAAGCTGTCATTGGGTTCTTACATTTGGAAAGGTATTTTGAAGGCCCTTCCCCTTGCCAAATCCAGGTCCAAATGGAAAGCTGGAGTGGGAGATAAAATCCTTTTTTGGTAGGATAGCTGGCTTTTTCAGGAACCCCTCAATAACCATCCTTCTTTTGGCAGGTGGGTTGATCAGGCAATAGGTAGATATGGTATGCTGGTTAGGAACTATAGAAATGGGAATGATTGGCACAATCTGGCAGAACTTTCACAGGATCTCGAGCCTTTGATGGCCTCTTTGAACGCTATTAACATCAACCAGATAGGCGATGCCTTAGTCTGGAGAGACTCTTCTGGAGGCCATTATACTCTAGCCTTAGGCTATCTTTCCCTTATGGGAACAGGGGAGAAACCTATTTGGGCCAAGGCCTAGACCCCTGGATTAACGCCCAAAAATCAACATTTTCTTTTGGCTCCTCTTGCAAGACAAGATCCTTACCTTGGATAATTTAGCCAAAAGAGGCCAAATTATTCCCAACAGATGTTGCCTCTGTAAAATTGACCTAGAAATGGTTAATCACATTTTCATTCACTGCCCCTTTTCCTCTAGAGTGTGGAGTCTTCTGACTTCCAATATGAACTCCTACTGGTGCCTGCCAGCCAGTATCCAAAATTTCTTCATTCAGTGGAGAAGCTACCACAAAGGCTTGGAATCCCAAATTTTGAGTTCCTGGATTATCCCACACTTTTGCTATGGAATCTGGAAGGAGTGCAACAATAGGATATTCAGAGATAGAGAAGGTCCTGAGGGTATAATAGAAGAGAAAATTGATAGCCTCATGAAAGAGAACTATTCCACAACTAGAGATGGAAACATAAAGGACGGAGGGAAAATTAAGACTAGGAAAGAAGATAGGATCAAAAGAAGACAGCAGGCTTCTTGGTCCTTCCCCCCCAAAAACTGGCATAAAGCCAATTTTGATGGAGCGGCTAAGGGGAACCCTGGCCCCACCGGATGCGGTGGAATCATAAGAAACAATTTGGGAGGGGGCATTGCTGCTATCTCCTCCCCTATTGGTCACCAAACCAACCATTTGGCTGAAGCTAGTGCGATTAGACTCACTGTTAAGCTGGCCCTGGACTCAGGGATCGAACAACTATGGCTTGAAGGTGACTCCCTAAATATAATTAATTGTATTTTAGGAGTAACCAAACCATCATGGACCATTGAAAGCATAATTGAGGACCTAAAAATGGACTTGAGCAAATTTTAAAATTACCACGTCAGCCATGTCTACCGTGAAGCTAACATGGTTGCTGATTGGCTCGCAAACGTAGCGGTCACATTCAATTCGGTGATGACATGGGGAAACAATAATCATTTTTCGATGGCAACTATTGAGCTCATCCAAAAGGACCAAATTCAAGATACCAACTCAAAATCTTTTTATGATGATGACACATGTTAAATCATGTTTTAAAAAGGGAATCAATTGGAGCTATGCGGAACCCCCACCATTTCATAATAACGTGTACGGATTACATGAGTAGAAGAAAGCCAGAGTTAAACCCAAAAACATGCGCATTAAAGCTCTCATCCTTAACAATTTGTCCATCTTTGAGCTCTACAATTCTGTTCAGGGTTTAGGGTTAGAGTGGCATAAAATCGAAATGGTGGGAGAAAGGATTAGAAGAGAGCCATGGGGAGAAATGGAGAGCTAGAAAGAAAAAGGGAAGGTTTGGAAAAAACCCCAGAAGGGCGGCATAACCAGCTTCATGGAGAGGCTCCATGGTTTGGACACTGGGGTTACTAAGATAATGGTTGAAACCTGGCACAATGGAAAGGTCATAATTGATGGTGTCTCCCACCAAATCACAGAGGGTCTCATTGTGGAGGTGACAGGCTTCTCCCAAGAAGGCATTAGCTTTTTCAAGGATAAGAAGATGTCCACCAATGTTGTCAATGCTTTCGTCAAGAATGATAAGGAGAAAAGAAAACTGGTAAAGATTGACACCTTCTATGACATAGAGTCCATCAAGAAGTTCTGGGGGCTTGTTCTGAGGATCATCATAGAGTATGTCACTTTGGAGCCTAGGTTTGATAGAGTCAGAACCCATCATTTTGTTCTGCTTAATCATTTTAGACATAAAGTGAAAATCTCCTTTCCTTTCTATATTTTTACTTCTATGACTAAGAATAAAGAGAGTTACAAAAAATGTCTTGTCAAAAATCTTGCCCTTCATGAAGGTCTTTTGCTCCTCATTTTTGAGTTTCTAAAAACCCAAACAAGATTCAAGCCCATTGGGGCTTTGGGTGGATCCTCAGAGGACATTGCTAGCTTAGAATCAAGGGAAGTGCGCGTTGTGAAATCTGTCAAGTCTGAAACCCCAAAAGACAAACCCTCTCCCCGCTTCCCTAGCAGGAAGAGCCCCAGGTGCCCTCCCCCTAACCCCCTACCCCTCATCCTAAGGAATCTAGTGAGGAGTCAGATACGGAGTCGGAGGAAGTGAATTCAGTGGCAGAGAAGGAAAGTGAGTTGGAAGATGACAAGGAAAAAGATAATGATAAGGAGGTGACCCCCTTGGTAACCTAGGATAACCCCAAGAAAAGAAAATTGGACCAAATTCCAACCCATGATCATCTCGGTGATAATGTTGATTTACCCCCCAACCCCACTACGCCCACCTCCCTCCTGGAGATCCCCATTTTGTCCCCAGAAGAGATGATAGAAATTATGGTTGAAAAGGGTAGGGAGGCCATCAGGAAAAATAAGAGAAGAGCCTGGAAAAATTTCAACATGGATAGTGTAAGTATGGGCATTGTTAGAGAACCTGCTAAAATTCAGGTGTTGGGGGATCTTGACAGTAGCACCCACTATGATGAGCTCCTTGACCCGACTCTTCTGGTTCTCTCTGACAATGCCCGTGAAATGGGTTTCAACTTCCTCAACAATGCAAAGAACAACCTGATTGACAATTTTTGCACTATTAAGTGGCTCTTTCAGGAAATTGAGACTCTGAAGGACAGGTCCAACTAGACCAACAATAGGGGGGAAGTCATGGATCATGAGGCCAGAGGCAGTAAAGACCAGGTGGGCAGCCAGGAAAAAGACAGAAGCAAGGACCCCAGTGACAATTAGGAGGACAGAATCACCCAGCTCGACCAAGTTGTGACTAAACAGATTGTGGATACCCTCCATACCTTGAATGAAAATATTGTTAATATGAGGGACAAATTGACCAATGCTGATCTCGTGGGGAACGTGGAGTAGAGTACAGAGCATGAAACCAGTCGAGACGATCCTCAGAAAGAGATTGGAATCCAGGAAAGCCAGGGGGGCCAGATGCATTTCCCCCCAGCGACCCAGGAGGAAGAGGCCATCCAGAAGGAAAGTGACATTGTAGAAATCCTGCAGGCAATGGAGAAGAAGGGACACTAGTCTTCCCGCCAGGCTCTGTTCCTGGCCTTTGTTTCCCTGGCTTCGAGCCTTTTTGTTTCTGGCCTTTTGAGGTTGTTTTTGTTTTTCCTTACTTTTATGCTTTAAGTTGTTTTATGTTGTAAAACTTTGGGTTTCAGGATCCCTGTAAAACCTATTTTTCAAGTAAAAAACAAGTGGTATCAGAGCAAGGTTATTTTTAGTTATCCTCTATAGGAAAGTCTCACAGTTGAGTGGGAGTCTCACAATCAAGTGAAAGCAATGGTAGACAAGGATATGCTAAGGGTTGAGAAGTTTAATGGGCAGAACTTTCAGTTATGGAAGATGCAAATGGAAGACTATCTTTATTAGAAGGATTTATGGAATTTGTTGGAAGGCAAAACCAAGAATCATGGATCTATGTCAAATAACAACTAGGATCTTTTAGACAAAAAGGCACTTGGAAGCATTTGATTATGCTTGGAACCATTTGTGGCATTTAATATTACAAAGGAAAAGACAACATAAGAGTTGATGAAAACCTTAGTGACACTGTATGAAAAGCCCTCTGCTTCAAACAAGGTATTTCTCATGAAGCATTTATTTAATATGAAAATGGTAGAAGGTGGATCTATTATAGATCATTTAAATGAGTTTAATACTATTACTAGTTAGTTATCTTCTATGGGTATCAATTTTGATGAAGAAATTAGGGCTCTCTAAATTTTGTGTTCTTTGCCTGAAAGCTAGAATGGTTGTGAGTAATTATATTTCTAGATCTAGTACTCTAAAATATGATGATGTGATCAGTGTTAATTTGAGTGAAAAAACTCGTAGGAAATCCTTAGGTGGATCTACATTAGGAAGTGCTTTGAACACACAAAATCAAGGCAGAACAACTAAGAGAGGAAATAATTCTGAAAATCGTGGGAAATTAAGAGGAAAGTCAAAGGGAAGAGGTCTCAATCGAGAGGACCAAATGACTACTGGTACTGTGAGAAACTAGGGCATAAAAAAAAGATTGTTGGAGTCAAAAGAAAAATGAAGGAGATAAACCAAATGGAGACAAGGAGGCAAATGTGGTGAGTAACAAATCCAAAGAGGATGCTTTGCTTCTATCTTTAGAAAGTGTTGATGATTCATGGGTTTTAGATTTTGGTGCTTCATTTCATGCTACACCTCATAGAGGTTATTTCATTGATTAAGTCGAAGGGGATTTTGGGCTTGTTTATTTGGGGATAATGAACCCTGTCAGATTGTTGGAAAGGAAAAAGTTAAGATTAAGTTGCAGAATGGGAATCATTGGCTACTACATGAGGTTAGACATGTTCCAAGGCTAAGTAGGAATTTAATTTTAGTAGGGCAACTTGGTGATGAGGGTTGTGTAGTTAATTTTAATGATAAAAATTGGAAGGTTACAAAAGGTTTCCTTGTAGTAGAAAAATGTGTGAAAGTAGGCAACTTATATCTTTGTACAAGTCATATTGTTCCTTCTACTTTAATTGTTTCAGAGAAAAATGAATGTTCAAGAATAGTTGTTGTAGTTGAGTAGGGATAACAAATAGATGCTGTAAATTATAATATAGCATTGTGGCACAACTGACTTGGGCACATAAGTGAGAAAGGTATGAAAGTACTTCATTCAAAGAAAGTTCTACTAGGTCTAAAATGGGTTAATATGGATTTATGTGAAAGTTGTGTGTATGAAAAATAAAAGAGAGTGAGTTTTGTAAAGACTAGGGCGGAAAACAAAAAGGAGAAATTAGAGCTTGTGCATATAGATGTATGGGGACCAGCTTAAGTATCTTCCCTTGGTGGCTCTCATTATTATGTTACATTTATTGATGATGCAACTAGAAAGGTATGGATTTATTTCCTTAGATAGAAATATAATGTATTTCAAACTTTTAAGAAATGGAAATGTTTGGTTGAAAATGAGATTGGTAAGAAATTGAAGTGTCTTAGATCTAATAATGGTGGTGAGTATTATAGTCATAAATTTGAAGATTTTTGGTCCACTAATGGTATTCATAGACAGAAAACTATTCCAAGGACTCTACAAGAAAATGGAGTTGTTGAATGCATGAACAGGACTATAATGGAGCATGCAAGGAGCATGAGGTTGCATGTTGGGTTGCCCTTAAACATTTGGGTGGAGGCTATTAATACTACTACATATTTTATTAATAAAAGTCTCTCTACTCCTTTGGGTTGTGATATTCTAGAGGAAACATAGACTAGTAAGAAGGTGAGTTATTCTTTTCTCAAAACCTTTGGTTGTGAAGAATTTGCTCACATAGATTCTGAAAATAGAACCAAGTTGGAAGCTAAGTCAAAAAAATGTGTATTTTTTGGATATGGCATTAATGAATTTGGTTATAGGCTTTGGGATTTTGAAAATCAAAAAATTTTAAGAAGCAAGGATGTCATATTTAATGAGAATGTGTTGTACAAAAATATATTGCAGCAACATGAGAAGAAAGAAGATGATTATGTAGTGCTAGATGATACTTCAAAAAATGATGTTCCAACTATTCCTCATGATGTGCAACAACAAATACCACACACACTAGTGAATGTTAGACGATCAACAAGGAAAATTAGACCTCCAGAAAGATTTTCTCCCTCTTTGTATTCTATTTTATTGATAGATGCTGGTGAACCTGAATGTTATGATGAAGTAGTGTAGGTGGATACTAAGATTCAGTGGGAGTCTGCAATGAAAGACGAAATGGACTCTTTCCTAAATAATAAGACATGAGATTTATGCAGGTTACCTATAGGTAAAAGAGCTTTACAAAATAAGTGAGTTTATAAGTTGAAAGAAGAGGAAGGAGGTCAGAAAAGATTTAAAGCTAGGTTAGTTGTAAAAGGATTTGCACAAAAAAAGGGCATTGATTTTGATGAGATATTTTCTCCTGTTGTTAAAATGAGTTCTATCCATACTATTTTAAGTTTTATGGCTATTGAAGATTTTCATTTAGAGAAGCTTGATGTTAAAACAACCTTCCTTCATGGTGATTTGGATGAAGAGATATATATGGCTCAACCATGGGGATTTGAGGTCAAAGGTAAGGAGAACTTAGTGTGCAAATTGAAGAAAAGTTTATATGGCTTGAAGCAAGCACCTCGACAATGGTATCTGAAATTCAATAGTTTTATTCATGAGCATGGATACAATAGGTGTCATTTAAATCATTGTGTTTACTTTAAGAGGTTGGATGATGATAGCTACATTATTTTATATTTATATGTTGATGATATGCTTGTAGATGGTTGTAACATGGATCACATTAAGGGTTTGAAATACCAGTTAACACATGCATTTGCTATGAAGGATTTGGGGGCAAGAAAAAAAATTCTTCATATGAAGATTTGCAGAGACATGAAGAATAGAAAATTGATGCTATCTCAAGCTCATTACGTCAAGGTGGTGTTGCAACATTTCTCTATGGAGAATGCTAAAGCTATCAACACACTTTTACTTGGTCATCTGAAGTTGACTAAGGAGATGTGTCCTAAGACACAAGAAGAGGAGGCTAAGATGTCCAAGGTACCCTATGCTTCAACTGTAGGAAGCCTGATGTATGCTATGGTATGTACTAGGCTAGATATTGCACATGCAGTGGGAGTCATTAGTAGTTATATGAGTCATCCAAGAATTGAGCATTAAAATGTAGTCAAATGGGTTCTTGGGTATTTGAGAGGAACATCCAATAAGTCTTTACACTTTGGGGGCTCTACTACTAATTTAAAGGGCTACGTTAACTCAGATTTGGTAGGGGATATTGATACTAGGAAGAGTACTACAATTTATGTCTTTACTGTTGGTGGGGTAGCTGTGAGCTGGGTTTCTAGGTTACAGAAGGTTAATTCTTTATCCACTACAGAGGCAGAGTATGTTGTTACTATAGAGGCAACCAAAGAGATGATATGGCTTCAGTTCTTCTTGGAAGAATTGGGACACCCTTAGAAAGATAATTATTTGTTTACAAATAGTCAGAGTGTCATTCATTTTGCAAATAATTCAGCTCTACATTCATAGACAAAACACATTTAGTTGTGGTACCATTTCATTGGGTCAATTTGGGGGATGGACAGTTAAAGCTGGATAAGATACATACATATGACAATCTAGCAAATATGTTTACAAAGGTAGTAACAAGGGAGAAGTTGAATTCCTCTTTAGCTTCGATTGGTCTTCTATACTGAACGTGAATACAAGAACAACTGAGTCTAGGGTGGTTTAATCTAATGGGAGCCCCATGTGGTAGCAATATTACTACAGGATCAATCTCCAAGTGGGAGATTATTTTCTAGTGTGGAGTTTGATCAGTCCCCAAGTGGGAGCTTGTTAGTTTGTGGTGACTGATCAAGGAAGTATTGTACATGTTGTAACCCTAAAGTGACATAATATACTTGTATAAAAGGGATTAGGGTTAGGGATTGTTTCATTGTAGGTGATGAAAAATTGGTTCTTGTGGTAGTATTGAGCTGTAAGGGATTATAAATTGTATTCAAGTTGTAATCACTAGATCGTAATAATATTGGACTTGTTGTTTGGTGGATGTAGCCTAGGGATTGGGTGAACCAAGTTAAATCTTGGTGTCTTCTGTTCTTTTTTATGTGATCTATTATTTTCTATTATTGATTATATTTTCATGTACTTGTTATTTATGTTCATGGTTTAATCCTAACAATGTATTCAATAATTGATCCTATGTACTAGGTGATTACAGTGGCTAGATACCTATACATCTTGGTGAGATAGATTATTTACCATATAGACATTCTTTCATTCCTATTTTTAAAGGCCATGAAGATACCTTACATCTTTAATTTATCAGCTCTTCAAACTTATATTTCTATACCTAGTCATATTATAAACAGTGGAGGTTCTTTAGATCAACAGTTTGGCAGTGTTTGCAGCTTCATGCTTCAGTAGTCTTCTTCATGATCATCCTTTTGTTCCTATATTTTAGAACAGTCTTTCCATCTCTTTTTGGAGTAGGGTTTTTCTCATGTTATTTTCTCTATTTCTCCTATTTTTAGAGATTTATTTGTGCTTAGGTTCCTCAACAGGCCTTGTTTGTTGGGACTCATTTCTACTTTCCGTAGTAGTTTCTATGTTTTTATCTACTCCCTAAGTTTATCTTAGGGGGGTTGTTAGAGTAATTAGATATTTCCTAATTAACTCTAGTTGCTTAAGCTAAACTTTGGCCATATGATAATTAATTTTTTTATTAATTATTATGATGGAACCTAGGTTAGACCTTTTTAGGGTTTTTATCTCCTTTATAAGTATGATCTCTCATTGTAAAAACTCATTGAGTAAATCTTCTTTATAAGTTTGATCTCTCATTGTAAAAACTCATTGAGTAAATTCATTCTGAAATTAGAAATATATCTTTTTACTCATCAAGAATTTCTCATCTATGGATCTAGTAATTCTAGCCTCCATAGCTTTTTGTTTCTCTCTTTCTATGATAGGTGTTTACATGCACGTGATTCTTGGGAGTTGTGGGGTTGATCTTTCATCAACTTCAACAGAATCCATTGAAAAGATGAATAAACCCAAAGAAGCAATGAGATATTTTGAGGAACTAATGAGAACCCATAGAAGATTCAATAACACCTTTGGACTAGGCTATATTGAGCACCTATCATCTAATGAGGAAAGATAATCATCAAAGAGTGGAGAAAAAAAGAATACAAAGCCAAAGATCAATAAACCTACATATTATCACTATGGAAAGTCAGATCATAAAACAAATGTCCACAAAAGCAAGAATGGTAAGTAAAATTTTAAGCCCAAATTCAATGGATATTGATTTAAATGTAACAAGCATGGATGTCAAGAAAATGAGTGTAGATCAAAGGTTAGAAATATACTAGTTGAACCTAGATTTGAAGGATAATGCTACAATTGTCAGAAGTATGGTAATAGAGAAAAAGATTATAGATCTAATGAAAAACCTAACTAGACACCCAAGAAACAAAGAAATGCACCTAAGCAAGGTAACACAATCAATTGGGATTATAATACATGTTACAATTGTCAATTATGTGGTGAATATGGTCATATTGAAGAAAATTGTATTAGACACATTTTAGAGGTTAACTAAGAGTTGGATGAATGGAATTTGAGTTTTTTATAGCTGTCATATGATTTCACTTTAATAAAGTTAGTCTAAAATCAATAAATGAAAATTTATTGCTATGTTGTAAAACAAAGTGAAGGGGAGCTACCAATAAGGAAATAATATAAAGTGACCTTGCAAAGAAGTAGCATAAATGGCAACCTAGTTGTAAGTTATATTTTTTATACATACATATGTATTGGTAATTTAATTGTCTTGAGCATTCATTTTATTACCTGGTTAAATAATAATAGTTATCATTTTGTCACTTGATTCTTATGGGTTTAAATGACTTTGTATGGATAATGCATAGAACATTTGAATTAATGGTTGAAGGGATTGTACTATTAGTAATCAACCTATGCCATCCTTATATTAAAGAGGGAACAATGAAAGATTTAGAATTTTAGTGTTTTTTCTAAAGAAAAAGGGGGCAATAAGTTTATAACTAATGGCATCTCATATTGGTTTTAAAGAAATACAACTCATATTATGTCGAATGCAAATATTTTGCTTAGGACATTTTATCTTTTGGTTTATCATTTACTTTCAAAAGTGAAATTAAACTCAATAATAAATAATTAAATAAATAAATAAAATTGGTAATTAGATAAAAATAAATAAAATCCTATATTGAAGAGAAGACACTGTATGTTCAAGTTTGTTCGAATTTTAAGATATTGAATGTTGTATAATTAGTCAAGCGTGAATTTTATTAAATTGTTTTCTTTGAAATAAAATCTTGGGATTAATGTTTTAAGAATAATCTTATACAACAAAAGGGTAGTTTAAAAATAACACTGTTATATTAAAGCAACTGCTGAATATAAGATTTCACATTTAACCTACGAGATTATCAAAATTAGTAGATATCATGAGAACTCTAGTTCAAATGCTAAAAGTCTAAACTATGAGAGACAAATCAAATTTTTATGTTTTTACATAGAAACATAATCTCAAGGAGTATAATTGAATTAGGATTGGTACATTTAGAAGATTTATGATGTTGACTTGTGAAGAGATTACTTTTAACCTTGTGCTAGTTTTGAAGTAGGTAAGAGAGTCACTGATTTTGTGTTACAATTTAAGCAAGAGGGTTTTTTTTAAAATTTGGGTCGCAATCCATTAAATATGAGACTTTACATGAGGCATTTTATTTATGATTATGTTTTGTTAAATAAGTCATTCATAGTTTTTAAATTTTGAAGGATGTAATAAGAAACTTCTTATAGGAATTAGATTGCTAAATGTACTTAAAACCTTCAGTAAGGCCTTAGTATGAGGATAATCAATACCTATAGAGGAATTGGAATATAAGTTATATATCGTTTTCACTCTCAAATCTAAAATTAGTGATATACCGTGTTATTTGGTTAATTTTCTCTATTTTTCCCTGTTTAAGTGTGTATTCAAAAATTGAATGTTCATGTGTACCATCTTATATTAGTGATTGAAAATGTTGATTATGCATGTTCCCAATAGATGCTCCTTGCTTAATTTAAGGTATGTATTGTAAGAGAAGAAAATTTATATGTATGTGGATAGCTTGTATGTTATGGTAATGACAATGTGAGCTATTTTGTTCAATAATAAACTAGTGGATGGAATAATGAGTAGAGTAGAGATCCAATGAAAAATGAAATCGTGTAATGATGTACATGGGCTAATATGTTCTTGTGTTGATAAGATTTTTTTTTAATTTTTAATTTTTTTATGTTGTGGGAATATCTTATGTGGCTATAAATATTGTTTGATGTCCTCATCTAGGGAAGATTAGATGAGCATTGTGGTTAATGCTAATATTACATGTGGTTATGTAGATGCAAGCGTATGGGTTCATGAAGCAATATAATATATCATACCTTCCTTTATATATGTTAGTAACCTATGTAAAGCCATGACTCATGACATCTTGTGTTTCCTCATCCATGTGATTAAACCAGTGTTGCCATTTGTATTGAAGTGTTGTATAAAACCAACAATTGTCATGTGTGCCCATGTAAATTAAAAAAAAATGTTCTTGGAAATTATGTTTGTACATAAGTATGTGGAAGTCATACCTTGTATGAGTTATTGCTTGGTTGTAACCCTACTAAATACCACCTTTAAGGATGTTTACAAAGGATAATGTTGTTACCTATTCCCATAGTTGAAAACAAAATACCAGTACTCAGAATAAGACTCCTTAGACATATTTGTGTATATTCTCCTATGAGATCCAACATGTGGAAGGAGGATTTTCCCATGTTGTGATAGATACCATTTCCACACATGTTTCAACATGATGCAATGGGTAATGATGCTGTGTTGCTGATGGTAGCGAGCCGAGCTCGAGAACACGATGCCACATATATAGTTACGTGAAGGCACTATTGTTTTTGTATGTTTCAGTTCCCACTCGATGCAGAGCATATAGGAGATGCTTGCATTCTTGTGGAGGGGTACCCATGGATGCTCGGTCATGTGTACGCGAAAGTGCATATGGGTGGACCCTAGCCATGTATACCTCTGGCTACGGTGATGCTTACATGAGATTGCTATGCGAAGTGTGTCCTACACGTGCTTTCTCCGTGAGGAACACTGCCATGCGACATACGACTAGAGTGGGTGTTCTCCACCTGGTGTATGGTCATGCCGGGTGAGTCGACATGCTTATTCTGTACCACTTGATGCGAGGTGTTGCCGAGGTGAACACCCCATGCCATGTGGTTAGTGCACCTAGAGTGCCCACATGAAGGGCTACTGTGCTAGCCAGACGTTGTTCCCTCCTTCCTCATGAGGTGGCTAGATATAGTCACATAGTGATGTAATGTGCACTTTATGATTTATTTTATTGTGTAGACCAACAAGTTTATTTACTTTGTCTTTGATAGTCTAGCCACAACCTTAATCTTCATTTTTTTTTTTTTTTTTTTTTTTTACTTAGCTTATTGTTGCAATACATTGAAATTTTCTTGTTTTATTGTTGTTGAAATATATGATTTAACTTCTTTCATTGGAATTTTTTTTTGTGGCTAGACTAGTTTCCTTGGTGTTTGTGGATGTTGGTCTTGTGTTGTAATGTGATTCCTCATCAAGGACGATGAAGATGAACTTGATGAGTGTATATGAGGAAGCAGACACAGGGAACCCTTGAGGATGGGGGTATGTGAGGCTGTTATGCAGCTATTATCCACTACCTTCCTATGTGTGTGGTGTGTATTCCTTGGGGGCTAACCACCTTACATAAACAAGGGATATGACACATGGTTTCGTATGGATGACCTCTTGTGTGATGGGTCTGTTTACCATCGAGCCACCAAGTGAGGCTTGGATCACAGATTATTGATTTTGGACTATGGATGTGGGTTCAGACAGTTATATGGTATAGTGCACTTCAAACCCAGATAAGATTAACATTTTGCCTCTTGACCATTCATGAACCTTGTGATGTGTTTATCCCAGTGATGTGGCTTGTGTATGAGTATATAGGATGTCAATGGGTGTGAAGGCTTCACTCACCCTTGGGAGGGAAGAGATGCCTTGGGTGAAGGGCTTAGTTGGGCTCAACATTGAAGTTGAGAGATTCTCCTCCTTGGAGAGCCCACCTTCACTCATTGTTTCATGATTCCAATGGTGAATCATTGTGTTAAACCTTGGAAGGGAGTTTATGTATTGTTATGATACGTTGTATGCCTTGTTGGTGCTTGAGTGTAACTCGTTTGAGCCTTGTTTCCCTAGTTGAGTGTTTCAATTTTGTTTAATATATCATGTTTTATGTATGCTCATACAATTATAAATTGCTAAATGTTGGAAAGATCACTTACATGAGTAGGAATTGATAGATAGAACAAAAAAACAAAAAAAATAAAAACAAACAAACAAACACTGGTGACTTCGAGGAGGAAGTCAAAAACTAGTGGAGGGGAATGTAAGGTCCCATCCAAGTAAGGACTAGTATGATTGTTAATTTGTCTACAATATAATTTGATTAGTAGTAAATATTAATTTTCTCATTAGAAGAACATTATAAGACTTATGCAATAATATGATTAGGGAGAATCCTTATGTGACTTGCTATGATTAGTATTGTTTAAAAAAAAGATTGACTTATCATTCGTAACCATCTAAATATTAGGTGCAAATGTGTATGTGATACTTTGTATAGAAGAATTCTACTTATTTAATTAATGTGAAAAGTTAGACTCAACTTATGATCAACTGTGGATTTTGTTCATACAATTGACAATAATTATAAATAGAAATGGTCGGACCTCTTTACATATGATACGATAGTTTAGATAGTTTATGAGACTGGTGGCATTAGAACTAATTCACACTATGATGAATTGTGTAATTTATGTTAACATCTTGATTAGCTAATGTGAGTTACCTTATGGATAAATAATTTATATTATTCATCTTATCTCATCATGATAATTAGATAGTTTTAGTAATTGAAATTATGGCCAATTGAATTAAATAGATATTGTGTTGTGGTAAATACATTCTACATAAGGTGACCATGAAAATGGAAATCAAGTTTGCGTTATGTGATTATTGTTTTGAAGTAATTTATGTATCATTTTAATTCAAAATAAAGAAGTATAGAAATGAATAGAATATAGATAACACAATGAATACTAGTGATACTTGTTATGTTATTATAAGAGATATTATGATTTGAATCCTATAATTAGTGAGAGTAAGTACTTATGCTTGATAAATTTGATTAATGTATGTGTAAGGTGTAAGGTGTTTTGATACATATGCTATGAATTATTAATGTGGTTATTATTCTTGAAAAGTTTGTAATTAGAGAAATTAAAGTAAAAAGAATGATAATTATTTGTAAATGAATTTCATATGCAAATGATTCTGAAGAAATGATGTTAGAATATGATATTAATCTAATGGGTTGATCTATGGTTAATTCAAGGATATGTATTAATGTTTACAGTCTTATATTTATATGTTTGAGTTACTGATGTTAAATTTGAATTTGTACAGCAGATGATTATGAAGGCCTAATCGAATGATTATGAAGACCTTTGAGAAAACTATGCCAACTCTTGTACAACAATCAAAGTCGACCTCAATGCAAACTTTTTGTAAAATCGGATATGAACTAAAGTTGGACTTTAGAGGGGTTAAAATGGATCCTAGAGTGCATTCTGGGTTAAAATAACCTAACCCACTTATACAACCTAAGGTTGGGGGTTAGTTGAGGGTCAAATCATGGTTAAAATTTACATTATGACACCTCAAAAGAGCCTCACTTCAAATGTGACGAAAATGAATAGTGGGAAACAATGGGTTATGACACATTGATAAGAGAGCCATGTGCCTCCATTAAAGAGGGAGGAAGACTTTGGAGGAGGGACTTTTTCACCATGGTTGGAGATGAAAAGGGGAGGAGATATGCAGAAGAGGAGGGGAGAATGACAGAAATATGGAGAGGAAGAAGAAGATGGAGGAAGAGGAGGAATGATTCTTGGTTGAAGATGAAGATCCATCTAAAGGGAGAGCTCTTGAAAGATAAGTAACTTATATACATTTAGAGTAGTTCTTACTTATTGAGATGAAATATTGTTAGAAAATTTATTACATAGTGTTTAGAGAGAACTCTTAGGCTTGCATCCATGATCTCTTGGTTGAAATGAGTTCTCTTGCCCGGGGGTATGGCTAGGGCACAAGCAGCCTCATGATGCCATTATGGTAGGGTGGAAAAGGGCACTGGTGTGAATGGTTTTGATAATTATTATTGTATCTTGCAAAGAAATGAAAATGAAACTTATAAAAGCTAAGCCTTGCTACTTGATTTAAGATTGTGTATATGATTCAATGCAAAAGAGAAGTTTGTGATCTTACATTTGTGATGTATGAAAGGTTTCCTATTTGAATACAAGAAAACCAAGAAAATAAAAGAAATAGTTCTATGTCTTATTAAGATGCATATTTGAAAGACTGTTAAATGGAAATCTAATGCTCTTTTGAGTTCAAATCAATTAGTTAATCAAAGTTTCAATTTCCTTATAGTGTGGATCTAAAATTTGTAGTTGAAAATAGTTATCTTAATCATGTCTTCCTTTAAAGAAATTTATTTCTTATTTTTGGGTAGGAAAATATGGGCATGACATCATAGAAGGAAAAGGGTATACCTTAGCAGTGAAGAAGGTGATGATGAGGAAGATGAAGGTAAAGGAAAACAACTTGTTGTTATTGAGGCTTAGGAAACTAAAGGTAAAAAGTTGTAGCAATTGGTCCTAAGGTGAAAAAGATCTTAAAGAAAGTGACAACCCTACCTAGTTCCACACCAAGAAGAATCACCAGACAAGGATCCAAGGTAGCAAGCCATGTAGCCATCAATCCAAAAGGAATAGACTAGTGATGATCGCAAGGCCAATCAAGGACAAAAGTCCAAAGAAGAGACCATTAGAGGTCAAGTAAGGCCAACAAAAGAATAGGGCTAGAATAAAATTGGTTGTCAAACTAGATGATGATGAAGAAGAAGATGATGAAATTGAGAGAAATGAGTCTGATGACTAGAGAAATTTTTAAATAATACCAAGAAGACCACCTCAAGTCATTAAAAAAGTACATGAAAATATAAGAATTTTAGCTAGATTAACAGACTTTAAGCATCTAAAGTATGGAACTTTAATAGATAAAGTTGATAAAGAGATAATTGAGTAGGTTATTCTAGATATGATGGTCAATTTTAAGTATACACCAATAGAGTTAGGTAAAGAATTATTGGAAGAATTATACAATAAGATTGATGCAAAATTGAAATGGGCATTGATTACATTAAATCAAATGAGAGAGGCTACATTAGCCCAATTCATGCCAGATTTAGGGAAGCATCACATGGCAATAGCAATGAAAGACTATGTGAAGAATTTTTTAATGTAATAAAGTATTTTCTTATTAATTAAATCATATTTATTTAATTATTAAGTCACTTACTATCTCTAATTTACTTAAGCTAAACTTTTGGCATCTAATAATTATTTATTTTATTAATTATTATCATGCAACTTAGGTTAGTTACCTATTAGGGTTTTGATCTTCTTTTATAAGGATTGATCTCTTTGTAATAATTAATTCACTTTTGATAATAGAAATATCTCTCTTTTCTCATCAATAATGTCTTATTTGGGGATTTGGGAATTCTAGCCTCCATAATTTTTTCTTCTCTATTTTTGTGACAAGTGTTTGCATGTAGGTGATTTTTGGGAGTTGTGGGGTTGATCTTTCATCAACTTCAACATGGTATCAGAGCTCTAGATCTTTATGCCTCTATTTTATTTATGAGAGGGTTGACTTGAATTTTAAATTTATTTTTCTCCTTTCAGAAGGTTTCATTTTTTAAGATTTTTTTTGTATTGGATTTGGGGGGGATCACATTTTTTTGGTGCACTTTAAGCCCAAACGAACCTAATCGTTAAGCTTAGAGTGCCCAAAAACTCATATTTTCATATAAAATTTGTCCAATTTGGACACAGTTGAAATCTAAGGCAAAAATATATTACTCCCAATTTGGGCACATTTCTCAGGATGATGATTTAAAGATTTTTTGCAAGGAAATCAATATTTTTGGCATGTAAATTGAGATTTTTTGGCATACAAATCAGAATTTTTGGTACACAAATCGAGATACTTTTGGTATGAAAATCGAGGCACTTTTTGTAAAAAACTATCATGGTTCCCAAGGTAATTTTGGTGCTGGTGGACACACTTCCCAATGCATTTTGACATGGATCTCAAGGTGGTCAATATTTTTATTTTTCCCTTCAGCTCTATTTTGACCTACACCTAGCTTTTTGGTCACAATTTACTCAGCCAAATTCCATTTTTCGCAAACGAGATATCATCATAAAGTTAATTCCAAGCCTATCATGATAGTATAATTTATTTAGAATTTTTATGTTATTTGGTTGCTAGTTCATTCAATCAAATTTAGATGTTCTATTTTTTATTCTGGGAGACATATCTTGAGACATTATACTTTCTAGCTTCTGCTCCAAGCATTTCCCATTTAGTTTTTTGCATTCTGGTGGATATCTTAGTTGTTTTAGATTTAGAGATCAATTTTGTTGCTTTATATGATTTTTCATGGATTTTACCATCTCTTATATCATCCTTTTGTCTCTTTTGATCTTTGTTGACATCTTTTTGTAGTATTTTACAAACACACTAAGATAAAGTGTCATTATATTGCATTTTGGAATCTTACACATCTTTGTATTTTTTCTTTTTTGCATTCTAGTGGATATCTTGGTTGTTTTAGGTCTAGAGATTGATTTTGTTGCTTTAGATGATTTTTCATAGGTTGTATTATCTCTTGTATCATCCTTTTGTCTCTTTTGATCTTTGTTAACATCCATTTGTAGTATTTTGCAAACACACTGAGATAAAATGTCATTCTATTGCTCCTAGTTTGGGTACATTTCTCAGGACATCAATTTAAAGATTTTTTAAAGGAAATCAAGATTTTTTGGCATGTAAATCGATATTTTTTGGCATGCAAATTAGAATTTTTGGTACACAAATCGAGATTTTTTTGGTAACAAAATCTAGGCACTTTTTGCACAAAATTGTCGTGGTTCCCAAGGTCATTTTGGTGTTGGTGGACCCACTTCCTGATGCATTTTGGCATGGATCCCAAGGTGGTAAATATTTTTATTTTTCCCTACCAACTCTATTTTAACCTACATCTAGCTTTTTGGTCGTAAGTTGTGTTAGTTTGTGGTAATTGATTAGGAAAGTACTGTACATACTTCATAAATTCTTTAGGGCTTGGGACATCGGCCCAAAAAAAATTTTGGGTCATATTTTATCGAGATTTTGGGCCAAAATATAATTATTAATTATAACCCTAAAGCGATAAAAATACTTGTATAAAATGGCTTAGGGTTAGGGATTGTTTTAGTGTTGTGATGCAAAAATTCGTTCTTGCGGCCGTATTGAGCTATAAGGGATTATAGATTGTAATCAAGTTGTAATCACTAGATTCTAATAATATCGGACTTGGTATTTAGTGGACATAGCCCAAGGATTGGGTGAACCACATTAAATCTTAGTGTCTTGTGTTCTTTTCTGTGTGATCTATTATTTTCTGATATTGTTTATATTTGCATGTAATGTTTATTTTTGTCTGTGGTTTAATCTTAACAACTTGGTCATCTAGACTCCATTTTTTGCAAACAAGATATCGTCCAAAAATTGGTTCCAAGCCCATTGTGATGGTGCAATTTATTTAGAATTTTTATGTTACTTGGTTGCTATTTCATTTAGTCAAAGTTAGAGGTTTTATTTTTCACTTTGGGAGACATATCTTGAGACATTCTATTTTCCAAATTATGCTCCAAGCACATCCCATTTATTTATTTATTTTTTTTTTTTTTGCATTTTGGTGGATATCTTGGTTGTTATAGGTCTAGAGATTAATTTTATTTCTTTAGATGATTTTTCATGGGTTGTACTATCTCTTGTATCATCCTTTTGTCACTTTTGATAGTTGTTGACATCCTTTTGTAGTATTTTGCAAATACACTAAGATAAAATGTCATTCTATTGCATTTTGAAATCTTATACATATTTGTATTTTGTAGTACTCACACTACATTATAAATTACCTTGGGGGTTTTCATTTTGGCCATATTTGCTATCTTCCTTTGTCAAGTGAGTGTTCCTTCCATGACATTAACCTCATGATGTGTCAATGACACATCCCTTTATAAGTCTCTATACTTTTTTCGCTCTATCAATGTTCTTGGTTCTTCTTTCTATAGGAGATATTGCATTTAGTTTGTGTTTATGTCTTACCTCTTAGCATTATAGGAGGGTTATTTTGGTTCTATTTCTTTCTTGTTTTGATGGAGTAAGCTATGTATTCAAAATTTGATCTTATGTACTAGGTGATTGTAGTGGCTGGATACCTATGCATTTTGGTAAGATGGATCATTTACCGTATAGACATTCTTTCATTCATATTTTTGGAGTTCATGAAGATATCTTCCATCTTTGATTGATCAACTCTTCAGACTTAGTCTTCTCTATTTGGTCATGTTCTATATAGTGGAGGTTCTTCATATCAATAGTTAGACAGTGTTTGTAGCTTCATGTCATGCCCAAAACTTGAAGGCAAAAACACACACAATTTTTTTTGAATTAATAAATAAACATGCCCTAGGTTTGAAATGATTGATAATAGTTTTAGTACAGGTTCTTTACTTTACGTCTTAAGGTTATAAACATGAGGGCGATTACATCGTTAAGATTTTGAAACTTTTGTTATTAGATTGATATCGATCTTAAGTTATGCTATTTAAGAATTAAACATATCAAAAGATATTAACAATGTAAGTTACACTTAACTTTTGACTAAATGATAAAGGTAACAATCCAAGATTTTCTATTTGTTTTAACATATGCTAACGTAATGAAACAAGATAATAGTTTCATAATGAGTTTGCTAAAACCTTAAATGTTTAAAATTTATACTAAATATATTAAAACAGATAACCTAAAACCAACTCACAATTAAACAACATAGTTATCAACTAACTTAATAATTAAATGATTTTAAAATAATTTCAACGTAATACTAACTTAAAACTTTATTAAATTAAACTAAGTACACTTTAACAAATTAGAATATCATTTTAAAACTTACAATTTAAAGTTATTAATAAATAACAATATATAAAAAGAAACTAACTAAACTAACATGCTAAAATAAAATAACTTAAAAATTTAAACTAATTAACTAATTACATTCTGAAATTTATCAACTAAAAAACAATTTTAATAGACTTAAATTAATATAAAATCTAATTAACATTTATTAAATAACTAAAATAACTAAATACTAAACTAGCTAATCTAATACTAAATTATATTCTAAATTCTAACTACATTTAAACTGAAAAAACAATTAAATCATACACTACTAACTAAGCCTACCTATTTACTAGCATCTAACCACTAACCCTCCTGCCCTAAGATCTTACCTACACCCTAGCCCCTAACATCCACTTGGCTACAAGTCAAGTGGATGTGACCCCTCCCTACTCCTCTCCCTAGGCCCCACGCAATCCCAAACCTGCACATCCAAGAGAAGGTACGTAGGGGGAAACAAAGACTAAAGTTTTAAAACAAGCAAAAACTTTTTAACAACAAAACCATCCCAAACTAAACCAACGTCCAATTACAATGTCATATCATTACATAGCTTTCTCCACCCCACTTGCCACGCAGCCCAAGGTAAGGAAAACGCAGCCCAAGAGGTGGCACGTGAACAGAGGAGAGCAAAGGAGGGTTAAGGAAATGAAGGTGACCATGTAAATTTCCTTTCTCAACATTAATGCCACCTCTCCCAAACTGGTTGCTAGGAAAGAAGAGAGATGGGGATGGGACAAGGTGGCAGGATAACGTCACCCACCCATCCCATCCACTATGACATGAGGCAGACACTAAAGACCTTTTTAAGGAAAGCTTAAACTGACGTGCAAGGCCAAGGAGAGTAATAAGTTCATAAAGTTTTATAGGTGAAGAAAAGATATTAGATATTGACTATATTTAAAAATATACATATTTATATATTCAAAATTATGCACCCATGAGATTTACATAATATTTATTTTGTTTCTTTAATCATTTAGGAAGGAATCTGAGCAAGAATATGCTCTGTGGTTTTGGAAGCAATGAATTTTCTCTCCATGTATTTTACAGAGATTTTTTACTCCTGGGAGTGCATATATTTTTTTTGAAGCATAATTTTAACAAGGCATGGTCATGCTATTTTATGCATTTCATTTATGTTACTAAGGGTTTGAATAATTCTACTATTAACATTCTTCCTTAATACAAGTATTCCAATGCAAAGGGGTATATTACGAATAGTCTCTCCATCTCTAGTTTAAACATGTATGTTTTAAATTGGTTCTTCAAGGACATGGTAAGAGTTCTAAGTTCTGATTATTATTATTATTGATTTCAAGAATACAACCTCTCAGTCCAATTGATCATATTTGAAGAACTTAGAAGGTGAATGATACTATACACATAATTAAAAACAAAAAGGTGGTGGATTATCCTCATTCGAATTTGATTATAACCACCATGAAATTTATCAAGAAATGAATTATCTTTGATTTCGTAATATAGGGTTTTCTCTTGATTGAACTCATCATAATACTTATACATCATGATTGAAACTCACTATATCAATTCAACTCTTCATTATCGTAATTAAAACTTGAACATTCATAAATCAATACATTATCTATGATTCTATTCTCCCATCTATATATATGCAAATTTATTTATTCTATTTTGATGAGCACTCATACAACTGAACATTATGAACAAATATTATGAGAACCAAATACACTCATCCATTACTTTATTGGCTAACCTGATTCAAAGCTCAGCCGGGAAAGAATCAGGAAGAAAACCCAGCTTCGTTGCCATATACAATAAGATTTAAAAATACAATTTCCAATAGGATCTCAATCCCAATTACAACAATTTTATCCAATTTTCTTCATGATCATAATCAAGAATTTTGTAATGTTTTTTGAATCTCATTTCAAGAGCCATGGAGGAAACCAATAACTGATCGGGTGACAACCAAGCAGAACCAAAAGAACATCAAGCATGCATAATCATACATGGTTTACACAATAGGATTCACAATGAATCAAGACTAGGGAGAGGTGGATTCTTCCAACTGGAGAAGTCAAGCACAACACCAAATTTAGATGCCCAATCAGGGCCAATAACCAAGAACTTCCGTTCTTCCATTTAACTTGCCATACTCATACCAGGTTTGTGCTGACGGGTAGGGGCCCATAACACCCTACCCTTTATCCCTCTTCTCATCCTGTGAAGAGACTCTACACAGGTTGGAGTCCAACTAAACAGACCTCTCCCAAAATTGGTCACTTCTACCCTCTCCTAGGGTGAGTAATACCAAAACACCCATGCAAGGAAAACTCAAAATTTCAAACATAAACAAGAAGGCAAACAACCAAAAAGACATGTTTTACAAATCTTCCCAACATACCCACAACCATACAACAGTAAAACAACAACAAGGTAACAAGAACATGAAACAAAACATAAAAACTGAATAAGGGAGATGGGGGTTTCCTACCTTCACAAAGAGGTAATGGCAATGAACCAGTTTGAGTAGAGTATCCCCTTCCTTCCTTCAAGCTTCAAGAAAACTTCTCTAAATGTAGAGATTGGGTAACCAAACCACTAGACCAAGGAAGGCCTCTAAATAAGCCTCCAACTCAACCACCCAAAAGGAGCAATAACTATTTCCATCCACTAGCCACTCTAGAAACTCCTAAATCAACCTACACTATGGTTAAACCCTAAAAGGAGGTGGGGTAAGACAACTCATGACAACCACTTGCAATTTTCGCACAAAGGCAAAAAGGGGATTTTTGAGTGACCTTTAAAGTCAAAAAAAGGGGCTTAGGGGTTGGAAAAGACCCCTAACCCATACCCATACCCTTTGGTTAGAATAAAAAACATGTTAAAAGCCTTAGGAAGGAGGTTAGAGTCAAATAAACTCTAGGAATAAAATAGGTCCATCTAACCACTCTAACTTGCAAATTAAGCACAAATCTGAATTAGGGATGACTAACCCTAAACAACACACTGAAGCACATAAACAATTTACGAGTGTCAAGCGACACTAACCAAAACATAGTTACGAACATCAACATTTACTGAACACAGAGAGATAAATATATACATCTCACAACACAATACATGAATTACGAACAACAAGGTTTCCAAAAATTAGCACATAGAGATCAGTTTTGTTCCTCCGTCGGTTTCCTCGACTAAAATATCTGCACACTCATTGCACACATCAGTAGTCCCGAAAATTACATGTACATATATACGTATCAGAAATTTACATAAATTGAAACATACATAAATTAGGGTTTCTTGCATCCTACTTATATCCTTAATCATAAAGATTCCAACTCAATGTGTTAATCCTACATTTTACTGATTTTGTCAACATACATATACATGAACATTAAATGACAATCATCAAATATATCTACAAATGACATCACACAACATGAAATAATAAAATATGTTCTAAGCATCAGTTACTGTCTCGACATCTCGAGTCGTGAATAACAAAATAAGGGTAATGTATCACTATGCTACGATGGGTCGGGGCGAGGCCTCACACTTCATGCTTTAGTGGTATTCTTCATGATCATCCTTTTGTTCCTATCTTCTAGAACATTTTTTCCATCTCTTTTTGGAGTAAGGTTTTTTTGATGTGGTTTTCTTTGTTTCTCCTCTTTTTCAAAGATTTGGTTGTGCTTTGGCACCTCATTAGGCCTTATTGTGGGGATGCAATTTTTCTTTCAGTAGTAGTTTCTAGGTTTTTATCTACTCCCTAAGTTTATCTTAAGGGGGTGTTAGAGTAATAAAGTATTTTCTTATTAATTAAATCATATTGATTTCATTATTAAGTCAGTTATTATCTCTAATTTACTTAAGCTAAACTTTGGTCATATAATAATAATTTTTTTAAACTAATTATTATCATGCAACATAGGTTAGTTACTTGTTAGGGTTTTGATCTCCTTTTATAAGGATTGATCTCTTTGTAATAATTAATTCACTTTTGATAAGAGAAATCTTTCTTTTTGCTCATCAAGAATGTCTCATCTATGAATCTAAGAATTTCATCCTCAATAGCTTTTGCTTCTCTCTTTCTATGATATGTGTTTGCATGTAGATGATTTTTAGGAGTTGTGGGCTTGATCATTCATCAACTTCAACATGGTATCCAAGCTCTAGATCTTCATGCCCCTATTCTATTTATGAAAGGGTTGCCTTGACTTTCAGATCTATATTTTTTTTTCTTCTAGAGAGATTCATTTTGTAGAGTTTTTGTATGGGATCTAGGGGGGTCACCTTTTTCGATGCACTTTCAACCCAAATGGACCTCACTGATGAGCTTAGAGTGCCCAAAAATTCATATTTTTATATAGAATTTGTCCAATTTGGACACTGTTGAAATCTAAGGCAAAAGTATATTGCTCCTGGATTGTGCATGTTTTCTAAGGTGATGATTTAAAGATTTTTTGCATCAAAATTGAGATTATTTGATGCAAATATTCATGTTTTAAAGCATAAAATTGAGATATTTTGGTACAAAAATAATATTTTTGGCATGCAAATTGAGATTTTTTTGCATGAAAATTGATGCAGTTTTTGTACGAAACTATCATGGTTCCTAAGGAAATTTTGGTACTGGTGGATGCACTTCCCAATGCATTTGGCATGGATTTGGAGGTACTAAATATTTTTATTTTTCCCTTCTAGCTCTATTTTGACCTACTTGTGGTTTTTTGGTCGTAACTTGCTCATCTGGACTCTATTTTTTGCAAATGAGATATCACCAAAAAGTTAGTTCTGAACCCGTCATGATGGTCTAGTTTGTTTAGATTTTTTTGTTTCTTCAGATGATTTTTCATGGGTTATATTATCTCTTGTATCAACCTTATGTCACTTTTAATCTTTGTTGACATCCTTTTGTAGTATTTTGCAAATGCACTAAGATAAAGTGTCACTTTATTGCATTTCAAGATTTTTTACATATTTGTGTTTTTTGTACTCCCACTACATTATAAAGTTCCTTGGGGGTTTCATGTTGATCATATTCACCCTCTTCCTTTTTCAAGTGAATGTTACTTCCATGACATTAACCTCATGATGTGTCGATGACACATGTCATTTTATGTATTTATACTTCTTTTTCTCTCTCGATGCTCTTGGTTCTTCTTTCTATAGGAGATATTGCATTTAGTTTCAATGTTCATTTCTTAACTCTTAGCATTATAAGGGGTTATGTTGGTTCCAGTGCTTTCTTGGTTTGATAGATTGAGCTATGTATTCGGTATTTGATCTAATGTGCTAAGCGATTGTAGTGGATGGATACCTATGCATTTTGGTGAGATGGATCATTTACCATATATACATTCTTTAAATCATATTTTTGGAAACCATGAAGATACCTTCCATCTTCAATTTATTACCTCTTTAGGCTTAGTCTTCTCTACCTAGTCATGTTTTATATAGTGGAGGTTCTTTAGATCAATAGTTTGGTAGTGTTTGCAACTTCATGCTTCAACAGTGTTCTTCATGATCATCCTTTTGTTCCTATCCTCTAGAACATTCTTTTCATCTCTTTTAGAGTGTGTCTTTTCCCATGTGGTTTTCTCTATTTCTCCTCTTTTTAGAGATTTGGTTGTGCTTGGATACATTTTCAGGCCTTGTTGTCGAGACCCAATTCTTCTTTTAGCAGTAGTTTCTAGATTTTTAACTACTTCTTAAGTTTCTCTAAAGGGGGGGGGTGTTAGGGTAATAAAGTATTTTCTTATTGTAATCACCCAAAAATGGTCATCTAGAGTATGAGCCCCCTTTCTAGCATTTTTGCATAATTTATCTAATTCTTATCTTTGATCAAATCTCCAAAAATCTATTTATTTGATTTTATCCTATAGTTTGATCACTTTATCTTAAGTTCATATTTAATTAAAAGAACATGTCCCCCTTTTAATTAAATAAGAATCCCCACTTCCCACTTATCCTAAGTGTGCACACATAAAACATTATTCTTATTTTAAAAATAAGAAGAAAAAGCATTTTTTTCTACACTTGAATGCACAATTTTCTATGTGGGAGGAATCTCCTATTTTGAAAATAACTTTAGTTCTTATCCACACATTTCAAACCCTCTCAAAATTTAACCATTATTTCACCAAATGGGTTGAGGTCATGCCACTATCTGCTGCTATAGGCAACCATGTTGTCCTACTTATATTGAATCATGTCATTTGTCACTACGACATTCTTTCCTCCATTGTTATTGATAATGGAGGACAATTCATGAACAAGGACCTCAAACAACTATGCAATAAATTTCAAAGCAAACAACATTGGTCTTTAATTTAGTATCCTCAAGGGAATGGCCAAGCTAAGGCCTCCAAAAAATTTTGCTAAAAATATTACACCAAACAGTTCACAAGTAAGGGAAAGATTGGCATTTATAGATTAATATGGTATTATGAGCCTACAAAACTATGATATGTACTCCTATGGGGGCCACACTCTTTTCTTTTCTCTATGACTTTGAGGTGGTCCTACCATTAGAAGTAGAGATCCCCTCCTTGTGAGTCTCCTTAGATGGGTTGATAACTAATGAAGACCATAGAGCTATGCAAGTACAAGAACTAGAAACTCTTGATGAATATCAGAAGGTTGATTTTGATCATATGAGGGCTTATTAGAAACACATGCCTACTCAGTATAACAAGAAAGTTCATTCCCATGAGTTTCAAGTAGGGGAACTTGTTCTTAGAGAGAATCCAAAAAATCAACAACATAGAGAGCAAAGGGATAGTTTGAACCTAATTGGTTAGGCTCGTGCATTATCACAACAATATTTGGGTTTGGTGCTTATCAATTGTCTATTGCAGAGCCTATCAATGTGCTACATTTGAAGAAGTTCTATGCTTAGAGGCTTACAGCTTAGGTATCTTGTACATATCTATGATCCTTAAAAAATCCTAAGAATCAAAAAATGTCTTAAAAAAATGACCATTTTAGTGAAAATCTAGCAGTAGGCACTTTGATGTATCACCCAAAAAAATCAAAATTCAAAAAATACAATTTTTTAAAAAAAAATTCTTGAAAAAATATACCAAGTGGTGAAAACTTGGAAATAGGCACTACTTGAGACCCTTGCACCCATGTCTATCAGTCTCAATCATTCACTCTACACCACATTTCCTAGGTTGGAACTTTTTCTTGTTCTCATCTCAGGGGCACAACTACTTAGCCTATTTGAGGTTCCCTTATGCACTAGAGTTTCTTTGGAAACTCACAAAATAGTATTTCTCAATGCTACCCCCTTTTGACATCAAGTGTTTCTCAACACTTTTCAGATAGTTTACCTGTAGTCTCTGATGTCATGATATTTCTCACTATCAGAATCAAGTCTTGAAGGAATGGCCAAGTGACTTACACACACGGACTTCAAAAATTAAATGACTGAGTTATGATGAACTTTATCTTCTTTGTGTGTTGTCTATGATGATTTCTTTGTTGAGTGTCCCCTCCCTAATAGTCTTTTGCGGATGTCATGAACTAGAAGACTGGCCATGAGGCATGTTTTACTTTTTTTCTACTTGTGGGTACACTTTGTTAGTCTAAAAGTGTTTAGAGAATTCATGCTTATCCTACTTGACACTCTGACCTATAATGCATTATCCTTCCTTGATTATTTTCACAAGACCACACTCTAGGGTTATCCTAGCACTTATGCCTTGATACAGGTGTAATCTTGCTATATTAAACATAGAGAATCTAACTACATAGTCATCTTGACCTATATGTCTTTGATGCATAGGTTGCATTCTCACATTTTTATCTGATATCAATCATATTCATATCCTCATAGTTTATGTTAGTGATGATTGTATGATCTTGTAATTCCCTAATAAAGCTCAATGATAAAAACTAGGACCTACTTATGTAACCCTTGCAATTACACGTTTTCATACTAGCTTACATTCTAAGGTTCATTCTAGCTTAGCTTTTCATTTTTCATGTTGAGAGAGCTCTCTTCTTTATTTGTCATGGACATGTCAGCTAACTGTGTTCATCCTTCTCTTTCCTCTTCTCGATCTTATCTTATCTCATATTTCCTATTTCTCACTTCTTTTCTATCTTACCATATCATCTATGCTTTTTACCTATCTTTTCTAATCTCAACATCTTGAATCCATTTTTGGGATTGAAATCAAAATTTGGGTTTATTTTGCTAGTCAAAATTTCTTCCTTTTTCTATGCAGTTGGCTAACCTATTGAGGCTTAATCTTTGAATCTTGTTGGGGCAATCATCATTTCTTCATTTCTTCATCATTTCTACTCTCTTTTACTCTTCTCTTTCATTTATATTTCATCTCATTTCATCTTTCTTCTTTATTTGACCTAATTCTTATGGTTTATCTCTTCTAGTCAAACTTAGTCAACTAGGGCATATCTTCATTGCATGTTGGTCACTCTTTGGTCTTAATCTCTTATCTAGCATCATGAACTTTTTTTTGTTCTGATTTGATCAAATCTATCTTATTTTTGCATCTCCTCTATCTCATTTCGATGTTAATCCCGAGGATGCAGGAATATTCTATCATTTTTGCAAATTGCTTTCTGCTACAACTATCTATTTTCTCTTAATCTATCAGCTTTCTTTTCTTGACATATCAGTGCTCATCTTGAGTACTAATATTGTCTCTTCTCTCTCCAAATGTTTATTATTGTTGCTAAATAGAGTGTGCATTTAGGATCTACTATCTCTCTATTATCTTAGCATCTTCATTCTTTGACATAGTGTGTTCCCAAACTGATCACACATTACTCAAAGAGGGGCAAATGTAATCACTCAAAAATGGTCATCTAGACTATGAGCTCCCTTTCTAGCATTTTTGCATAATTTATCTAATTCTTATCCTTGATCAAATCTCCAAAAATCTATTTATTTGATATTATCCTATAGTTTGACCACTTTATCCTGAGTTCATATTTGATTAAAAGAACATGTCCCCCTTTTAATTAAATAAAAATTCCCACTTCCCACTTATCCTAAGTGTGCACACATAAAGCATTATTCCTATTTTAAAAATAAGAAGAAAAGACATTTTTGTCTACACATGAATGCACAACTTTCTATGTGGTAGGAATCTTCTATTTTAAAAATAACTTTAATTCTCCTCCACACACTTCAAACCCTCTCAAAAGTCAACCATTAATTGTGCTTGGTTGAAATGCTTGTGCACATGGATCACTCAAGATGCATTCTCCTCCCTTGATTATGTCTCTTTTGTCTCTTAATCTCTACTATCTATTTTTCTTTAAAAGGGAGGGCTCTCTTCATTCAAAAATCTTATTCTCTCATGCTATTGTTATGTTGTAGATTTTTTTGGTGATTTTGGAGACTTGGAGCATTCTTTCATTTTTGCATTTCAGCTTAGCTCTCATTCTACTTATATTGTGGAAAACTTTTTAGCTTAGTTTCATTTATTCTTTAGCTTAGTTCTCTTTGTTATCTTGCATTTCATTTAGAATAGCTTGTGTTTGCATTACATTTTATTCTAGGTTCTTGGATATTGGCACTCTTGCATCTACTCTTTGAATCTCTTGTTCTATGGTGCACCTTGCAATGGTTGCATAAATTGGTTCATTTGAGAGCCACCATACTATTATCTTACACCTTGTCGTGCCCAAACTACGAGGGCAAAAACACACAATTTTTTTTTTTTTTAAAATTATAATTATTAATTTTCTTTAAGTTTGGAAATGATTGTGATTACAGTTTAAGTATAGGATCTCTTCGATACGTCTTAAGTTTTAAAAAAATTTCACACATGAATTAATCATTGATTTATCCTTCATCATTAAATCGGTTAATTATTTTAACAATCAAATTTCTAAAAAAAAAGTTTATCACAATGGAAGTTTTATATACTTGTATAGAATATCTTTAAAATTATTCGAATAAATTTAGCTATTAGGACACTAATTAAACAAATTATCAAAGATACTATTAAATACTAACATTTCTTAAATCTCCAACTTAGCTTAATTCTCAACAAAAATTTAATCAAATTTAAATTAAATCTAAACTAAATTTAATATTAATTTCATACTAAACTAATTTAACTTAAACTAACTAACTAAATCTAAAATTGATCTAACCATTTATAAAATGAGTGTCTAATCTTTAAATAGAACTTAACTTCACAATTTAAATAAAATTTAAAACTATCAATTTAAACATGAAATTAAACTAGTATTACTAAATAAATATATATAAAATTTTAAAAAATAACTTAACAATTTACAATTTAAACTAAATAAAGCTAACTACTAAAACAACTAACTAAATAAAAACTATTAAAAATAAATCTATCAAACAAACTAACTAACATCCTAATCTAATCTAACTATTACTAACCTACACTCTACTCTACCCTAAACCTAACCCAAGCTACCCTACACTACCCCCTCCCTAAGCCCCCACCTACACCCTAGCCCCCTGCGCACGCACTGCCCGAGGCCTACACATGGCAAGTCGGGCCCCCTGATCCAGCATGGGCAGCAGTACGCAATCCCAAGTGGATGCATGAGGTGGCGACCAATGGCAGGGAAGTAAACAAAACCAAAGCAAAAGCAAGTCTTTTGCTATACTGCTTAACCAACTAAAATTAAATGCATCCCCCAAGTTGAGCGCTCGGTATGAAATAAAGGAGATGGGGAGTAAAACATGTAATAACAAAGCTAGTCAGATGATCACTATGAATTTAAGAGAGGGGACAGATGATGTCATCTACATGATGACTTCTTGACTTTGCAAAATATAAAAAAAAACATTTCCAATACCTCTTTCCAAACTGACGTCCACCAAGGAGGAATAATATTAATGACATAAAGTTTTATGGGTAGCCAAGAATAGATATTTAGGGTATTTTATTAAAAAAAAAATTTATCTCTTTCTTTATATTGATTTTATTATTGTGCTTCTTTGTTCTTTTTAAATGCAATATTCAAAAAGGAAGAAAAGAATAATTAGAGAATCTTTTGATTCTCTGTTACTAGAGACATTTAAATGCTACTCTCATACAAAAGGCAGAGAGTTTTTACTCTCTTGAACCACATTTTTTTTTTTTGAAAATTTTCTAAGTGTAGATTTCAAAGCCATGCAAGAATAAATATATTTCTTTTTTTTGTCTAGGTTTTTGTATAGGATTAAAACATGGACACAATAGTTTGAGGCATAATAGCACCATATTTAATGTGATTTCCTATACAACTTGAATTTGCAATATATCAACCATAGACATTATTTTCTTTCCTTAACATAATTATCATGTTGAGCATACAAGTAACTTGAAAATTTGCTCAATTAAACCATCATCAAATCAACTTATTCCTGATGTGCATCCATCTAATTTGAAATTACGATTAAATCACAAGATAAACAATTTTACTCAAACACCAAATTTTCATTTGCAAACCTGATTCAAAGGCTCAGCCGGGAAAGAATCAGGAAAAAAACTCGGCTTCATTGCCAATCCAACAAAGTTTGAAATACCAATTTACATAGGATATCAATCCCAATTTCAACAATTTAATCAAATTTTCTTCATGACCCTCATCAAGGAATTTATAATATTTTCTGCAACACATTTCTAAAACCATGGAGGGAGCAAAATCTGATCAGGTGACCAAAAAACATGACCAAGAACAATTCAAACATGCATATTTATACAAGGTTTTCACAACAAGATCCACAATGAATCAACACTAGGGAAAGGTGGATTCTTCCAACTAGGAGAAGTCAAGCACAACACCAAATCAGATGCTCAATCGGGGCTATTAACCAAGAACTTCCGTTCTTCCACAAAAAAATGCCATACTCATACGAGGTTTTGTGTTGACGGGTAGGGGCCCATAACACCCTACCCTCTCTCTCTTTTCTCATCCTGAGAAGAGACTCTACACTGGTTGGAGTCCAACTAAACAAACATTTCCCAAAATTGGTCACTTCTGCCCTCTCCAAGGGTTAGTAATACCAAAACACCCATGCAAGAAAAATCTCAAAATTGCAAACATAAACATGAAAGGAAAACATCCAAAATAACATGGTTTTCAAATCCTCCCAACATACCCACAAACATAAAAACATTGAAACAACAACAAGGTAGCATAAACATGAAACAAACATGAAAACTGAATAAGGGAGATGAGAATTTCCTACCTTTACAAAGAGGTAATGGCAATGAACAAGTTTGAGTAGAGTTTTCACTTCCTTCCTTCAATCTTCAAGAACTCCTCTCTAAATATAGAGATTGGGTAACAACCTCCACTAGTCCAAGAAGGGCCTCTAAATAAGCTTCAAAACTCAACCACCCAAGGGATTAATAACTTCTCCCACCCACTTGTAATTCTAGAAACTCCTAACTCTACTCTCACTAGGGTTAAACACTAAGTGGAGATGAGGTGAGGTAACTCAAGATAACCATGGTCAATTTTTGCACAAAGGCAAAAAGAGACTTTTTGAGTGACCTCAAAAGTCAATAAAAGGGGCTTAGGAGTTGGAAAAGACCCCTAACCCATACCCATACCCTTTGGGTATAATTATTTCAAGTTTTAAGCCTTTAGGAAAAAGGTTTAAAGCCAAACAAAATTTAGGAATAAAATAGGACCATCTAACTACTCTAACATTGCAGATTAAACACTAATCTAGATTAAGGGAAGACTAACTTCAATTAAGAACCCAAAAGCAAACTGACACCAACTAAACCAACTTGGGTCCAAAGGTTAAACAATTAACCCTAAACAACACACTGAAGTACATAAACAATTTACGAGTGTCAAGCAACACTAAAAGAACATAGTTACGAACACTAACATTCACTGAACACAGAAAGATACATACATACATCTCACAATACAATACGTGAATTACGAACAACAAGGTTTCCAAAATTAGCACATAGAGATCAGCTCTGTTCCTCCGTAGGGTTTCTCGGCTAAAATATCTGCACACTCATTGCACACATCAGTAGTCCCGCAAAAATCACATGTACATATATGTGTACGTATCAGAAATTCACATAAATTGAAACACACATCAATAAGAGTTTCTTCATCCTGCTTAATTCTTAACCATTTAAAATCTCTTAAATCAAAGTCTCCATCCTACATTTACTGATTTCATCAACATACATATACATGAAACATTAAATGACAATCATCAAATATATCAGAAAGTAACATCACACAACATGAAAAAAATAAAGTATGTTCTAAGCGTCAGATAATGTCTCGACATCTCGAGTCATGAATATCAAAATAATAGCAAGTATCACTATGCTATGATGGGTCGGGGCAAGGCCTCACACACCTTTTCACATCATAGATAGAGAGCTATAAGCTACCTTTTGAGATGCCCTCTTTCATGGGTATTCTCAAGAACAATGGTTTATAGAAGTGTGACACTTTTTGTAAACACAATTATTAATTAAATCATTTTGATTTAATTATTAAGTCACTTATTATCTCTAGTTTACTTAAAGCTAAACTTTGGGCATATAATAATTAATTCTTTTATTAATTATTATCATGTAACCTAGGTTAGTTACCCGTCAGGGTTTTTATCCCATTTTGTAAGGATTGGTCTCTTTATAATAATTAATTAACTTTTGATAATAGAAATCTCTCTTTTTTATCATCAATAATTTCTCATATATGGGTTTGTGTATGTAATTTTTTCTTCTCTCTTTCTGTGATAGGTGTTTGCATGTAGGTGACTCTTGGGAGCTATGGGGTTGATCTTTCATCAACTTCAATAGAAATTTGTGCCAAAGACAAGGGCATACAAAATTTTGAGAAATAAGATTGAGGATGTTGTACTAGAAAGAAAAATTTTTTGGAAGAAAGTGTTCGAATTGATGCCTACAATAGTAGAGGAAGAAGAAAAGTAAGATGAAAGAGTTGAACTTGACAATACACAAGATATCTACAAATGCCAAGAAATTAGTGGAAAAAGTTTAGAAGATGGTAAAAATGAGTGTAAAGAAGGTAGAGATAGTCACGATTGAGGATGAAACCCCTGATAATACATCATCCAATGTGACTACAGAGTCTAAGAACTTCGTTTCTACTAAGCCAAGAAAAGAGGAACAAGCTCTTAAATCTATGAAAGACACTTTGATGGACACCAATCCCATAATTGTATAGATAAAGGAATGTCAAAATATTGTTGATTAACAACCACCTCAATAGGTAATAGTGAGCTTAATAGATACATATAACATTACTATTGAGTCAAGTGTGCAAATCTAGATGAGGCACATGTTGTAGTTGTCAAGTAGCAAAGAAGACTAACACAAGATGAGAATAAGGAGTCAAAGAGTTAGAATGCACAAGTAGAGAAATCTACTATAAGAAATGAAAGGCCAATCATCTCATGGGCTTAGATTGAGGGAAATAAGGAGACCATGTAACCAATTCCAACAAATGAAACTACAAGGATTGAGAAAAAGTGACAAGAGCCAAAGGAGGTAGAGGTCACTATAATGACAATTTAGAGGTCGAGTGTAGAGCCCCTTACATAGACTGAAGCTAAAAGATGCCACACCTGATAAGTGGGTGATTAAAACTCAACATGAGTCATTTTTAGTGAACATAGACACAAGTAGAGATAAAGAGCCTAAGATATCAAGTGTGGATGTCTCCACACATACTCTGTAATTAGCATTGTCAAGCTCTAACACCCCTAAGTCAAACAAGAAGAAGGTACAAAAGAAGAAGAGCTAGTCACCTAGAAAGCCAGTGATATTGAATGAAGTTATTGTGATTCCAAAGTGTAACACTAATAACTTAACTTATGAGTAGATGATAACCTTGCAAGATGTGTTGGCAAGAAAAACTTGATAGAAAGAGCTAAGAAGGGAGCAACAACTGAGGTTAGTATTGCATGGGATCAAGGAATTTTTTATAGAAGCATTTGATGTTGAAAACCTTGATGACAAAACCCCTATCATTTCTCAGCTACTTCAAATTGTAGATAAGGTAAATGATACTAATGTTGAATCAAATGAGAAGTTAATGTAGTGGAAAACCAGAAAGTTTGAGAAGAGAGTGATAGAGAAAGTCTCCAATGAAATTGCAATAAGGAAAGTACATTTATCAAATCTTGAAAATAATGTAGAGGAAGTTATCAAGCATATTCATTCTTTGTACATAAATTTATCTGATGCTACCTTCTTTACACAAGAAAATCAAGATCTTGTAGATAGACTACAAGAATATTTAAGGTCAACAAGACATTCTTTGCACATGGACACAAGTTCAAGTTCATTTCATTTTAACAGATTAATAATTACCAAGCTAGGTTAGCCAAGTTGATGGCTAATGATGGAATAATAAGGGTTAAGCTCATATCTATCCAAACAATGTTGACACCTCACCTGGAGGTTATGTAGAGAGAGCTTACATTAGCAAAGGAGGTAGTACAAAGAGGTCCCAATCTCTCTACTACTAATAGTTTGATGGATCTAGCTACTATGCTAGACATTAATATTCAAATTTTGGAGTTAGTAAAGACAAGTTGGGATCATGCTTTAGCCATGATAGTATAGATTCATAAGAAATTTTTGGACAAGTATGGAATTACTACTACTCCACCCCAGCACCCATGAGTAAGAAGAAAACATAGATAGTGGACATGATCAGATGAATAAAGGATTAGATGAAGAAAGTTTTACAAAGATGAAAAATAGTTTTGAAATGTTGATGTTCTGCATGTATACACCAAGTGGAAGAGTTGGTATATGTATAGTGGATACCAAGTAAGGTATGGATTATATTCTAATGGGAGTACTTGTATTTCAATTTTGTATTGAACAAATTCTAATCATGACAAAGTGTCTTTTCCACTATTATCAAAGGGGGAGATTGTTAATCACTAAGTCATGTTGTCTATTATTGTCAAACACTTAGTCATTCATAAGGATGGATTATTTAGTCATCACTATGACCAAGCCATCCTACTAAGGTCAAGCAATGTATAGAAGACTTGTATACAATTCAATTACAATTGAGCAATTACTATTGTTGAGCAAGTCTATGGTTTCTGAGTACTCTAATACATGCTAAGCCATTTAAAAGATAGTTTACACTAAGCATATAAATGTTGAGTCGCATAGTATAAGTCAAGAAAATAGAGATTGAATGACTACGTGAACATTTGACATGATCAAGAATTAGAATATTCAAGTATCAAGCAAACTATTTTTGATATATTTGTTTGGAATGACACAAACATTGAGGTAAACCATTTTCTAACTTAAGTACATATTTTAATGATCAAGGAGTAAATCATGGAGGTGGTTACACATTTAGTTAAGGATCATTAATCCCTATGAAAGGTGATTAGCCAATCAAAAAAATGAAAGGACTAAGGGGAAAAAGAGATGTATCTAGATCATTGATTTTGATCTGGAAAATTCTACAATTGATTATAAGAAAAGGATCCAAACCCTAATTCCATGTGTGTGTGTGAGAGGTTGCAAGTTTGTATACTAGAGGAAAATTTTGAAGGTGAACCAAGTAGAGTAGAGTAGTGAAGGGAAGAATATTGACATATCATATTAGAGACCAAACTAGAGATTGTGAAGAGGAGATTCGTTATTAGCTTTTAAAGTGAAAACTAAAGGATCAAGTAGTGATACATTCTAGAAAGTGTAATTAGGGTAATTCTCTTAACAGAGTGTTCCTAATAGAACTTTGTAAATCTCTTAACAAAGTTTTTACTAAGTTGTAATTTTTAAATCCTTTAATCAAGGTAGACTGTATAAGTCTTTTAGTCCCTTAACACCCCTCATAGGGTAGATCATCAAAAGTGATCAAAATTTGTAGTCCTAACAGGAAAATTTCTCATCCCTGCCCTAGTTTTACCTTCACCTTGGAGGGTTTCTAGGTAACCAAAATATTTGTGCTATGTGCTAATCATTTTCTTATGTGTTTCATGGATGTGATTAGTTCTTAGATCTAATACACCATATCAATAAATGTTTATTTGATTTATGATATTGTTGAGATAAGGATTAGAGGTCAAGTTATCAGATTTGATATTTGTTTGAAAGGGTAAAATTTGTATAGATCCTGATTCACCCCACCCCCCCCCCCCCCTCTCAGTATATAACTTTCCCATTAGACTTCCAATAATACCCTATCTCCTTTTTTTTAAGAAAATCCTTTAGGATGATCAATGTAGACTTCCTCTTCAAATTCTCCATTAAGAAATGTCAACTTCACATCTATTTGATACACTTTGAACTTCTTGTTTTTTGTATAAGCCAAGAACATTCTTATTGCTTCAATTCTCGAAACAGGTACAAATGTCTCTTCATAGTCTATACCTTCTTGTTGTGAATATCCTTTGCATACTAGTCTTGCTTTGTTTCTCACAACTTCACCTTGTGCATTCATCTTATTTCTAAAAACCCACTTAGTTCTTGTAAAAAAAAATTCCTTAGGTCTAGGGACTAGTTCCCATTTCTCATTCTTCATAATTTGATGTATTTCTTCTTTCATTGCTTGAATCCAATTATCATCCTTACATGCTTCATCCACACTCTTTGGTTTAACTTGAGAATTCAAACACAACTCTTCATGAACTCTGTTTCTTGTCATAAGTCCTCTATCTTTACTTCCGATAATCTAATCAATAGGGTGATTCTTTGTTAAATTCTTGTTTGGTGTTGATGTCACTATCTCAACTATTGCTTTTGGTCTAGGTTTAGATCTTATTTCCTCTCTCTATTCCACAACTTCAATGTCATTATGAAAATCATTGTTAGTCTCATAAAATAACTCAACATTATCATAATTAGTCATAGGATTAACTTCTTCATTAGAATTATAATCAAGTATTCTCTCTTGAATTCCAAACTTCTCATCCACTTTCACATTTGCAATCTCAACAATAGTCTTAGTCCTTTGATTAAGATTTTATTTTCAATGAATAACAAAGGAACATACGTTCATCACTTCTTGCATCAAAGTTACCAATGTCATTGTCTCTCTTGATATAACATTTACTTCCAAAGATTCTAAAATACTTTACTGATGGTGTATGTCTAAACCATAATTCATAAGGAGTCTTGTTTGTACCTTTTTTCCTCTATACTATGTTCATTGTATATACTATTGTATTAATTACTCTCCAAAATGTCTTTGATTCATCATTCTCAAATATCATGGCTCTTGCTACTTCTATTATAGACCTATTTATTCTCTCAGTTATACCATTCTACTCAAGTATTTTCGGGGTTGAAAGTTGTCTTCTAATCCCATTTACTTCACAAAAGTTGTTAAACTCATTTGAACTGAATTCTCCACTTCTATCAAATCTTAAACATTTAATATTCAATATAGCCTTATTCTCAACTATGTTGTTAAATAATTCAAACTTTTCAAATGCTTCAAAGTTTTCTCTATGAAATTCTACCCACATCATCCTAGTAAAGTCATCAATTAGAATCATAAGGTACCTTTCACCATAGAATCCTCTTTTCTTTGTAGGACAACTCAAATCAATATGAACAATCTCCAACTTCACTATTGTAGTGAACTTCTTACTAAGAAAATAACTTTTTCTTTTTCTTAGCCATAAAACATTCCTTGCATACAACATTAGTAAGCTTCACAATTTTAGGAAGATCTCTTACAAAAAATGTACTACATTCTTTCACAATATTTATATGACATAATCTTTTATTCCACAACCAACTACTGTCAACCTTAGCAACCAAACATACCGTCTCTGTAGGGTTGAACTAGAAAACATTACCTCTCGATCTTGTGCCAATGCTAATCATTTTACCATTCTTATCCTTGATAATACATGTCTTTTATGTGAACTACATTGATATCCTTTATCAACTAGCTATCCAACACTCAAAAGGTTATGTTTCAATCCATCAACAAAATAAACATCATATGTGTTAGTTTTACCATAAAGGGTAATATATCCTATTCCCTTAATGTGATAAGCCACAGTGTTACCAACTCTAACAATTTCTCCATCACAACTATTGAACTGAACAAATTTATTCATATCACCAATTATATGATATGAACAACCATTGTCTATGATCCAATCATCTTTCTTCTCAATTGTGATACTAGGGCTTTCTCCTCTCTAACTTCTTTTTTAGGATTTTCCTATTTCATATTAAAAACACCCTAACTCATCATCACTTTCACTCTTTTCCTCATATTCGTCATCATCATTTACATAAAAACATTCTCTAGGCCTTCTAGACTTGAAATTCTTTTTGTAATTCTTCACTCTTTTAGGACATTTAGAAGCATAATGGCCAAATTCATTGCAAGTCCAACATTTAGAGATGTCCTTACCATTTGGTTCTCTCTTTACAAGGAAATTCCTTCTTCTATCTTTCTATCTTCTTCATATTTGAATATATTGTTGCTATCATAATCTCTACTTGTATGTACACTCCTTGATAAGGAAGGGAAAACACTTAGTGCACTTAAGGCAGTTTCAACTCTAGGAAAATATCTAGACTTTTTCAAACTTCTGCTACTTCCAATCTTCCAAGAAGAGTCTCTCTAGAAAATTTCTTAGTATAGGGTATTACTTTCTCAATCATCTATGTTGTCTTCTTGAATGGTGGTGTCAAATTCTTCAAGATCTTCCATATGATCTCATCCTCATATTTAATTCTATTACAAGACTTGATTCTTGCAATAATTTTTGATAGTCTACCAATATAACTTCTTACATATTCATCTTTCATTATTTTTTCTTCTTGAAATAAAAAAATCCATTTTACAATTTAATTCTCTTAGCATGCTAATCACCTTCAAAAGTAGATTCTAATGCTTTCCAAATTTCATGAGATGATGCAAAAGATTTTACCTAACTGTATTCATTTTTCAAGAAGAACTAACAAAAGTGCTTCTTTGGCAAGCATATTACACATGAAGACATCTCTTTCAGCTTATGTACATTCTTCAAGTTTTCTTTCTTCCACAATGGTCTTCCCATTCTATGTAATCAGCCAATATCTTGGACCCATGAATAGAAAATGTGTCTTCATCTTCTCTTTCTAGCTATCATAGTTAACTCCATCAAACTTAGGAATTTCTTTTCTGAAATGACCCACCATTGATCTCCTTAATTTTTAAAGCTTTTTCTTTAGGGACCTGATGCTTTGATACCAATTGTTAGAAAGAAAAGTCTACCAAGGTAACTGAGAGAGGGGGTGGTGAATCAATTATTAGATCAATACAATCTTTATCAACCTTAATAAAACTTAAACATGTAATTAATAACAACATTAAACATAATAAGATACACATACACAGTAACACCAAATATATTAAGTAGGGTAATCCTTAATCAAAGGGAAAACCCTGGTAGGGATGGTACACAAAAAATGATGTACTAATATATAAGTTCCTTGTAAAAGGATGGACTCTATTAGGAGCCAATGAAATACATTTAGTACATATCAGTCACTATTAGGACATCTGAATCCTTGTGAGGAGATTCCAACCCCGTTAGGAGTTGTAAAAGGTAGATGGAGCCATTGTCCAAACAACTTCAAGGGCAAGAAGATCGAACTCACTATCCAATTGACCTCTATATTATTCCTTTAAAAAAAATAGCAATTAAAATGATCTTAGCAAATCAAACTCTTGATTTTTCCTCTTCCAAAACACTTCTTAGATCTTAATACCAGATCTCCAATTTTGCATCACAATGACCCCATTGACCGCTTACTAGCATTTACCAATCTTCACAAATCTAATACAATTCTCTTACATACATATTACAACCAAGGAAATAATCCTTCCTTTATACCAAGTCCTTACAAAAATTCATTGAGTCAGCCTTGATCATTTTCCAAATAAAATTATAATAGGACCTCATTAAGAAAATACATTACATTACATCTTTTCATAATTTCAATATATTGTCAACTCACATTATTCATAAATTTTCACATGTGTGACCTTGTACTTCACACAATCGCTAAAGTCATCATCAACCTCTCTTTTATCTCTATCTAACTTCCCCTGACCAGATTCTGTTCATGTTAGGAGATATAATCTAATCACCAAAACTACTTCTCAAGATCAATGTTTACAAACTATCTTATGTAAATATTGAATAACTACTACCACTCTGTCATTTAGCATGTGCACTTAGCCATGTCATCAAGATACACTATAGAATATGTCCCCAACTATGCTTTACCTTATCTTCAACACTCAATTTGTACGACCTCATTCTTTGTCTATTGTTATGCCAATCTTCTCAGTATGTTGACATTAATGACAAACAGTGTCATGAATGCAACATAGAGTCATGTTGTCAATCTCTCCAATGCTCTAGAAATGATATAATACTCTCCTATAGGAATATCATCAATATTCATGCTAACACATTATTATTACAATTTGATGTGGAGGAGTACCTCCATAAGGAGCATTGATGAGTGACATATTTTCTATTGATTTTGGTCCTCTTTTTCATAAGCATTGGTAATATTCAGAGTGCTCTAGATTTCAAAGAAGAGGTGAAAGGATTCCAAAATAAATGCAGTCATGGGGGGAGAACCAAGGGAGGAAAGAGCTAAATTCTCACAAGGAATGGAGAGACATATCACATGTTTGGGGAGTTTTGATTCTAAAGCTACAATGGAGTTATTTAGAGGTTGGAAAGAGTATAATTCTTTAATGTATGGGGTTTATTTCCACCTCAATACTTACTTTAATTCAAAATTCATTGTCTTGTCTTCTTAGGGTTTAAATTGTTTTAAGGAAAAGGAGGTCACTGAGGAGGTTGTAGAGGAATTCCTTAAGGAAGACAAAGAAAGGAAAGTGTTGGTTAAGGTGGTTAACTAATTTTCTCACAAGAAAATTAAGCCTATTTGGAGACATGTACTAAGCTATGTTAAGGCTTATTTTACTTTAGATTGTAGGAATAAGAGAGTCAATTGTTTCAACATTATTTTTCTTAATCATTTTCATAATGGGGATACAATCTCTCTCTTGTATTATACATTGAAATCTTTGTACTAGAGTACGGCTAAACATAATAATATATATTCCCAACCCATTCTCCGTGAAGTGCTTATCCTCCTATTTGTGAAGTATTACAAGACCAAAATTCCAAGTGCTAGTCTAAAAATTAAAAGCAAAGGTAATACTAAGAGTAAGAGGAAAACTATTGTGGGGTAAAAGCACAAACCTATGTCACCTTTTATAAAGAAATGAGATATCAGAATGTGATAATTCAACATTAATGACAAAAAAATGGTATTTGTGTTTAAAATATAAAAAATATAGGGTGTATTTTATGTCAAACAAGTATATGCAAATCATCTTTTTTTGTTCTGATTTGAAAATATCTTATAGATGACATGTATAGCTAGTGAACAAAAAAAGAAATAATTATTTTTGATGTATCATAAGGTTTTGGTATCATAAACGGTGAAAAATTTCCTATAAAAGGTAGCTAACCTATAAAAATGCCTTACATCAGCTAGATTCTTTGGTGGAGGCTAGTTCAAGATTGTGTCTACCTTGGAAGGGTCCATTTTGAGGCTTCCCTTAGAGATGACACACCCCTAATACACCAAATCCTCTTTCACGAAATCATAGTTGTCTAGGTTAATCATCAACTTTTATTCATGGAGTCTTTTAAAAACTAAATCCAAATGCTTGATGCACTTCTCCTTTGTAATGCTAAAGACAAGAATGTCATCAAAGTAAACAACAAAATAAATTTTAAAGAGTTTCACTAATACTACATTCATCAAGTGCATGAAGCTACTAGGTGCATTGCTCAAACCAAATAACATGGCAAACCACTCATAAAGTCCTTTTTTTTTAAAGGTAGTTTTCCATTCACCCCCCTGCCTTCCCTTGATATGATGATAACCAAACTTCAATTATATCTTGGAATAATAACATTCTCCTCTCGAATAATCTAGTAGGTCCTCAATTATGGGCATGGGAAACCTATTCTTGATTCAGATTATGTTAATGTCCCTAAAGTTGGTGCATAACCTCCATTTTTAATCCTTCTTAGGGGCTATTATTATAGGGAAAATAAAAGGTCTCAAGCTTTTCCTTATCAATCCTTAACCAAAAAGTATGCACTTGTTTTGCTACTTTTGCATTCTAAGTAGGTGTCATCTTATAGGTTGTCTTATTAGGTAGGGTTGCCCCAGGGATAAAAGTCTATCTAATGACTAATACCCTTCTTAGGTGATAAGGTGTTAGTTAACTCATCTTCTACTATCCCCTTATACTTCTCTAATAATTCTTGGTCTTCCTTAGGTATATATTTTCTCTTCTTATCCTTCTCAATTTGGTCCTTGGGTTTCAACACCAAAGCATACTCTTGGTTTTGATCCTCCTTCAAAATGTCCATAAACTCCTTACAATATACTAACATTGTGGATGACCTTGATTATTTATCATATTCTTGATTAGGGAGGGGATTTAATTGATATTTTTTCCAATCTTGGCTATTACATAGGTTTTTTTTTCCCCACTATGTTGTGCATCTACACAATATTGCCAAGGACACCTAGGAGAAAATGGATGGCATCCATAGGTAGTATCTCACACAATACCCTATGCTTATATTCCCCAATTTCAAAATCTATCCAAGTCTATTCCTCTACCATGTAACCTCTTTTAGCCAAGAAATATTATGTAGATTAGTAAGTGGTAATTTTCTCAATTTTAGTTTTTTTACTGTCTCTATGGAACCAACATTTTAAGTGGAGCCAAAGTTAATAATTACCTTACACAACTTTCCATATGCCTTGCATTTGGTCTTGAACAATGTCTTCATCTGAGGTGGTTCATCTCTATTTGGTTCTTTCAGCATGACACTCCTAAGCATTAGGTTCTCTCCATCCAAGTTAGGCACTATCCTTATGGGTGAATTGATGCTTTTGACATCTTAATCCTAAATAAATTGATTCCTCATATCCTCTCCATGGAAACTAGAATTCTTTTTTTGGACACTTTCTCATAGTATGCCCTAGTTGATTGCAACAATAGAGTCTTCCTATAAAAATTATTGTCCATTTTACCTCTAAAAGGTCTCCTTCCTCTAAAATTTTTCTTCATGCTTGTGTCTCCACTATGTTCTTGGTGATTAGTTTCAAGGTTAGGTTATTTATATTGAGTTATTCCTCTAGAGTTCTGTCTCCCTCTATTATTTATTTCTCCTCTTCCTCTTTCATTATGATCACTCATTTTGAATTTCTACTCAATATTTGAGGCCAACTAAAAACATCCATCCATTGACTTGGGCATCACCATACTTATCTCATCCTAAATGACAATCCTTAACCCATTTAGATATCTAGTTGTTTTCTCTTGCTCATCCTCATGGCATCTGGTTCTCATACTCAATCTATGGAACTCTTCAATACAAGCTACAACATTCATGTGCTTTTGCCTTAGGTTATGATATATATATTTTTCTTTCATCTCATAGTCTACAAGCATGAACTTACCCTTAAGTAAGGTTTTCATCATGCTCCATTTGGTAATCACACTTTTATCTTTCATTTCTCTATTAGTCTATAAACAATTTCACCATACCAAGGAAGAATCTTTCAACTTGGTTATAGAAAACCCAACCTTCTTGTGCTCTTCCACTTCTTGGTAATCAAAGTGATTCTCCATGGTCTCTATCCAACTAACCAACTCATCTCCATTGAAGTTTCCATCAAAAGTAGGAACATTCATCTTTGGTTATGCACCTTCCTTCTGTGTATCCTTAATTTTCATAAATGCCCTTTGATCAAAAGGCATCTCAAAATTTGTTTGTCTTCTATATAATCCATCATCTTTAGACTCATCCTCTAAGTCATCATTTGCACAAGATTCTTGGGCTCCCTTACCCTTCATCTTCTTTGTCCACAATCTAAATTTTTCTTCCAATTCTTCAGTCAAATTTTCTCTTAATTCTAACTTGAGTTTTAACTGCATCTCTTTCAAGCCTTGTTGCTTTACTATCTTGGGAGAATAAAATATGGGCTTGTTATCAATGCAAATGTAGAATTATAGATTTTTTAAATACAATATGCAAACCCACATGGGTGCGTTCCTTACAATAATCTGTAAGAAAGAGTTTTGAACTATAACCCAGAGTTGTCCTAGACAATCTACAGGTCTTTCTTATATAGGAATTTTTCCATTGCCTAGGAAGTTTCTAGACATCAAACCCTAACCCTTGAGTCTAACCAACTATTAAATTACACATAGAGTCAACCCAAAACAATTATGAGCTTTATTTTGGAATGTTCGGTTGGCCCAACTTTGGAAGATGATAACTTGTGAACTATTGAGTTTCTTAGCTATTATGACCCCATTATGGAATCCTCATCTTCTAATCAATAGTGTGTAGCTAGTACAAACTCCAATTGGCCTCATTTTGGAGCCCACCTAGAGCCTCTAAGGCCTTCAAAACTATGCCTGAGGTTTTATATACCAAAATTGCATACCAAAAATCTATAATAACTTCATGAATACTCATGATATGGAAGTGAACCTCAACTGGCAGGTTGATATATCCAAGATGAACCTCCACCTCTGAAATTAGGAAATTTTTAGATCGTATGGATGACTTATTAAGTAGAAAGCCTCCAAAAATAACAACTCTACACTAAGATAAACCTTATTCAAAAAATAAAAAGGAAATATGTTTGTGTGTACAAGATTTCTCTTACACCCAGGATGCTCCTGATAATTTGAGAAGTGACCCCATCACATCCCAAGTAGTCAAAGGAAAACCAAGATGGTCAACCTCCTCCCTTTCTAGCCATGATGAATCTTCTATTGGCCTACCTTTCCATTTGACCAAGTACTCTTCATATTTTCTTTTCCTTGTGCTCTTGACAACTCGACTATCCATTATGTCCTCAATTTTCTTTGTAGCTGAAGTAGTTGCCAGAATACTCCACTAAACTTTTGTGACCCCATCTTCAATACCTCTTTCATAATACTTTTGAAATTTATAATAACAGTAAAATATTTAGTTCAGCATGAAACTCTACTTCATAAGCATTTCTAGAATCACTTTTTTTATTTTCTTGTAGTGTCCAAACTTCTTCATTTTTACCTTGTTATATGTACCCACTATAAATCTCTCCTTCCTCAAATGAACCATGAATTTGTCTCCAATCTAAAATTCCTTATTTCTCATTTTCACATCTTGCTTAGCCTTGTACTATGTATTCATCCTTGTAATGTGCTTCATCACATCCTCATGGATGTTCTTCAAATGTTCGACAAAATCCTTTGCTTTGACATACTTTATCTCTCCCTTATCCAACTTCCTCACTTTAGAAGCAATTCTAGATTGCTCCCATATATAATTTGAAATGGTGATTGATGAGTATTACTATTGATTAAATTATTACATGCAAATTTTGCCTATGGTAAAATCAGATCACATCTGTTTGGTTTATCTCCAACCAAACATCTCAACAAGTTCCTCAAACTTCAATTCAAAACTTTTATTTGTCCATTAGTTTGTGGATAATGTGATAAAATTCAAATTTATCTTCAACTTATTCCACAATGTATGATAGAAATACCCAACAAACTTGGCCTCTTGATCTAAAACTATGCTATTTTGAAAAACATGTAGTCTCACCACTTCTCTAAAAAACAACTATGCCACATGAATGAAATCACTAGTCTTCTTATAGGGAAGAAATATCACTACAACATTTGGGGTCAAATTACGATGACAATTTGCAACGACGGTGTAATTTGTGGTGATTTTTTTTTTTTTTTTTTGCAATTGTCCCCGATGTCATTGCAAAATCGATGTTGGGATTGTAATTTGACACCCAGGTGAGTATAAACCAAATAAATATGACATAAATTATTCTCTATTTTTTTTATTGTGGGGAGTTGCATGCAAAAGAGGGTGGAGAGCTCTAAACATTGTCATGCCCTTGTGATCGGTGCATTTCTTTGCTATGATCTCTACATTTCATTGCCATGCCCTTTCTCTGTGATTTCATTGTTGTGATCTATGTATTTCATTGTTGTGCCCTTGCTCTACAATTTTATTGTCATGCCCTTATGATCTCTATGATTTTATTGTCATGGCCTTGCCCTAAGATTTTGTTGCCATGCCCTTCCTTTGCGATTTTGTTGCCATGTTGTGCCGTTGTGATTTTTGTGCCCTTGCTTTATGATTTTTTTGTTGTGTCATGCCCTTTCTCGATGATTTCATTGTCATGCCCTTGCTCTGCAATTTTCTTCAAGGGCTATGTAAATGTTCATTTATTTTCCTTCTAAACATGTATCTCTTTATATTTCCTTCTAAACATCTATATCTTAGATATCTTTTTTAAGGTGCTTGTCACATCTTAGCACAACAACAAAAAATTGATCTAGTTGCATACATATTTCAAAATCCAAATAATAAAACTCACTCAACCCATGCTAAGTGACTTACCTCAAGATCCTACACAAAAATAACACAAACCATGAAAAATGGGCAAAGTTTGCAACAAATTTTACAAAAACATATCATAGAAGATAATTTTAGAAAGAAACTAGCCATGACCTAGTTAAATAGGTCTAGTTGTTGATTAGTTGGGTTGATTGAAAGTTCCTATACAACTATCATCTGATTAGGTACAATAAAATGAACAATCAACTATTCTAAGCTAGCAAGATCAAATAGAATTTTCCAAGGTGATAAAATTGCATATACAAGGAATTGAAGAATAACTTTAGTGAAGAGTTGAGTGTAAGGAGTTAAAGAAGAAAACTTTGCTTCTGTGTAAAAGTCATAATCATGAGGTTCATTCCCTTGTAGAAGCCTCTTTCACAATGACATTACCCCTAAACCATGCAAAGGATGTTGAAGTGGTTCCCAACCTTAAAACACTCTTATAAGCATTTGATACTTGGAATCATTGCAAGGAGACTATGCTAATACTTGAAACAGTCTTATAAGAAAATGCAGATGCAATACATGATAAATTGCACAACTTGTAGCCCTCCTGATATTTGGACTTTTAATTCTCAAAGACACTTGCAAGTGATTCCAATTGCATACCTACCACAACACTTTCTTGGATTCTATTCAGTGGCTCCCATAATATCCTCTATGTTGTCTAGTTGTTATTTCTGTCATTCAGACTCTTTCTAAAGCCGCTTCTTCTCCTTCTCTTTCTAAAGTTGTTCCTTCTCCTTCGCTCTTGTGCCTTAAATTTTGGTTACCAAACTTCTAAATATATGCCTTTACCATATCTAAAATCAACTTCACATTGTGGTGTTACTTTGGCATAAGTGTTTGATCATTGATGGATTTCATTTCAAAATTCAAGTTTTCAAGATTGGTCAACACCCTCACTTATGGACCTCTCACGTCAAGCACTTTATGTGTTGTTTCAACACCATGTTCTTGCTTCTAAGAGAACATTTCTTTAGGTGCATTTTCTTGTAAAAGATTAATTTTGTTAAACAATTTTAAACTCTTAGAAAGTGCATTGTTGTTTTAATGTATGTGTGTGTGTGTGTGTGTGTGTGTGTGTGTGTGTGTGTGTGTGTGAATGTATGTATGTATACAGATCTTGCAGATTGTGGATTATGGAGTATAAACAAAAAAAAAGGAAAACACAACATTAATCATTCCCCATTTGTTTTGATTAATTATGGAGAGTTGCAAGCAAAAGAGGGTTGAGAGCTTTGAATAAGGGTGGAGAGCTCTGAATATTGGTGGAGATCAATGGAGATCTAGGATTTTGTTTCTATACCCTTATAATCATTGCATTTCATTGTCATGTTGTGCTCTTGTGATCTCTGTACCCTTGCTCTGTGATTTTCTTCAAGGGGAGAAGAAGTACCTATGTAAATGTTCTTTTTTCTTTTTTTCCTTCTAAACATGTATCTCTTTTTCACATATAATAGCTTTGGTCGTATTCAAGGTTAACTGATTGTGATGATTGTATGCATATGTGCATGTATGTATGTATGTATATCATTTCACTATGTGAACTACTTTACATGCATACATACACACTTGTATAGTACTTGTGATAAATTAAATTAATCATTCATGTCTTGAATTCAAAAAAGAAATTACCCTTGCATTCAATCGAAACTATTCATACCAAACTAAGTATGCAGAAATATGTACTTATAGATTATATTATATCTTGATGACTAAGTAAAAATATTGTGCATAATATTGTCTAGGTAATGATCAGATGCATTCACATTAAGGCATAAGAGGATCGAGCAGATGATCCATTAATGCTACTTCATACTTGTTTTATTGAACATTTTGTTTAACATAATCAGTAATACTAGAATTATATAGCTACAACTAGTACTCTTGTTTATTTTATTTTATCATATACATTTAAGACTATTATTTTTCTTAAAATTAGACTGTATATTATTTTATTTAATCACATTATGAGATTTCTAAATGAGTGTAATTTATTATTTGGATAAATATATGGAATTGCTACATAGTTTGATAAAATGATAATGATGGATAGAGTGTGGTAATCGAAAGGTTAGATTTGGATTACTCAATCGCTCAATTTCTTAAGTTCATCTCTAACATAATGTCGATTATGTATAAGAGGATTATATGTTTCTTCACTATTGCCAATATCTATGTTCATTCTAAATATGTACTCCTGGTTGTTTTTAGCACATTATTTGACAATAATTTACCTTTTAACTATTGTTAGGGCCTAAGCTTCATAATCAATGTAAGTTAATTTGCATGGTAGTAGAATTTCTTGAATTTATTGACATAGTGCTAAGTGGAATCGAAAAAAAATGTATTTCAATTCTCTATTGGGGACATAATCGTATTTTATTCCTTAATTTTGGATGCAATAATGAGGGTTTTAGGTCAGTCCATGGGAGAGCATTTGAGTTGTGAACATAAAAATGGGAACATTTGAGCTAGAAACAACATCTAATCTTGTGTAAGTCTCTCTCCTCTAAAGACCCAATACACACAGCCATTATCATCTTGAGTGGACTCACTCTCCTCAGATGAATTCAATTAAAACTGTTCATACCAAACTAAGTATGCATAATTTCTCACTCATAGATTATATTATCTCTTTTTGATTGAGTAAAGATCAAATACAGTTTTACAAGGTTATAAAATTGCATATGTAGATGTATGTATGTATATATGTATGTGTATATGTATGTATGTATATATTTATCTTTGCATTTCATTGTTATGCCCTTGTGATCTCATCATCTCATTTTCATGCCCTTGTGCTCTATGTATATGTATGTAAGTGAATAGAAAGAAAATATGGTTTCTTTTCTTAACCCTAATTTCAAAAAGGAATGATCCAAATTGATTAAGAACAAGAAAGTGATCAATGCAAAAATGGATCATGTGATGGAAAATAGGGAGAAAGGGGGTTCAATGGTCTTTCCATTTTGAGGAGTATGTGCTTAAATCTTGCAATAGATAAAAGAAAAATACTAACCTTGAATCTAGAAAGTGTTGTTTTATGATGTCTGTGTAAAGTTTTTGGGAATTCTACAACCTATTATGGACTGGCAAAGTTGAGATAGAGAAAACTCAAAAATATTTTGTCTTTTTCAAGGGAGTTCAACCTTGACCCTGATAGTAGCACATAATTGTACCTCAAAAAGTTGACCTTGACCTACACTGCTCCTATGAAATTTATGTTTGCAAATCTCACAAGTTTAATGAAAAGGGTATCTAAATCTGCTCTTCAATTCACTATTCCACACTTGCATCTACAAGAAAAATGGTTTTATTGTTTGGATGAGGGGTTTGCCTTGGTCAAACCTTAGTTTGGAATCAACCTTAATAATAGAATTGAAATAGAGAATGCTAGCAAGCACTTGAAGTAAATCTAACAATGAATCCATGATACTCAATAGATATGAAATTGTATTTGAAATGTAAACAAGTATATTGATATGAAAGCTTGAACATAACATTAAAAAAGTGTAGATTAAAACCTCCATGATTATTTGCTTAGAATCCACCTTGATGAAAGAATGAATAGATCTTGAAGATGAACAAAGGCTCTTGAAGGAAGATCACACCACCATGATGGATAGATCTAGGGTTTTAAATTGTGAATCTTGAATGCTTCAATCCTTGATCTTCAACGGAGAACTTGAATTCTTGAATGGTAGAATGTTTACTCACTTGAAAAGTAGATAGTTTCTCATAGATAGTAGTCATTCGTAGATTGTTTGATATCAATATCTATCTTTATATGCATTTTTAGGTTCTGAGAAAATGAGAGGAGAAGGCTTCCTTATATAGTGATCTAGGGCAGAAAATTCTAGAGAAGGACAACATGGTATCTTTAAATCCCATTTAACCTTAACCCCTAGAAATGGACCTAAATTAAATGTGATTTAAGAGTCTACCATTCTAAAACTCAAAATAGTCGACTTGGAAGCAGGAAAAGAAAATTTCCAAAGGTTGACATCCCAAAACTCCTAGAAATTGAACAAAGCCAATGATACAAAACCTATTCCCACTTTGAAAAAAATGAAGCCCCCAACATTACAACTATATGATAAATGGGAATAGAATGTGCTTGAGCTATAACCCAGTTAAATTGGTCTAGTTTCTAATTAGCAGGGTTGATTACAAATTCCTGTAGAACTATCATCAGATTAGGTACGATAAAATGAACAATCAGTTATTCCCAACTAGCAAGATCAAATATAGTTTTCCAAGGTGATAAAATTGCATATGAAAATGCATCACTTGCATGCTAGGCATGAAGTACATTCCCCAATTTATAATGAATGGTTGGATATAAAGGCTCCATATGCTGACCCAACAATGGAAGCCAAGGATGTAACCATGCATGTATTGGCACAGTTTCCCTACGAGGATCTCAAGTATCTATTGTTGTTATTAATTTGAGCATCACTATATGGTCTAGAATGTTATGAAGTATTAAAGATAGTAGTAACTTCTCCCATGTCTCCAAAATTTGTAGCATAGATTTAGGGTCCCTTGGCTACTAGAAATTTGTAGCATAGGTTCAAGGTCGTAACTCCTTACACTCAAATCTTTGCTGAAGTCATTCTCATTGCCACAATGACATTACCTCTAAACCATGCAAAGCATGTTGAAGTGGTTCCCAACCTTGAAACACTCTTATAAGAAATGACAAAGAAAATGCAAATGCAATACATATATTAATATTATTTATGTATATGCATGTATGTATATACATATATATACTTATGTATATGTATATATATGTGCATATATATATATACATACACACATATGTGTGCGTCTATGTATGTATATATACAAAGAGATCTTGGCACAACAAAAAATGATCCAGATGCATACATATTCTAGAATCCAAATAATAAAACAATAAAACTCACTCAACCTGTGCTAAGTGACTTACCTCAAGATCCTACACAAAAATAATGTAGACCAAGAAAAATGGGCAGAGTTTGCAAGAAATTTTACAAAAACATATCATACCAGAAACAATCAGATGTTCCTAGCTAGCAAGATCAAATATAATTTTCCAAAGTGATAAAATTGCATATGCAAATGTATGTATGTATGTCTCTGTGTGTGTGTGTGTGTTTGTGTGTGTGTCTATATATATATATATATATATATATACACATGTGTATATGTATATACATATATAAGTATATGTATATATACATACATACACACGCATATCTGTGTCTATGTATTTATGTATACAAAGAGATCTTGTGGATTGTGGAGATCTAAGATTTCATTTTTGTGCCCTTGTGTTCATTATATTTCATTGTTGTGCCCTTGTGATCTTTGCATCTCATTGTTGTCCCCTTGTAATCTTTGTATATGTATGTATGTATATACATATGTGTGTGTTTGTGTGTGTGTGTATACATACATACACACACATATGTGTGTGTCCATGTATGTATGTATATATCTAAACAAAGAGATCTTGGCACAACAGAAAAATAATAAAGCTCACTCAACACATAGCATGGCCACAGATGTGATGGCAATGCCTATTGGTAAGTAGATTCTTCTTTTTCTCTCTCATTTTTCATGTGTTTATTTCACATGAACTATTATTTCTTAGGGGGCATTTTGTAATATTGGATTCATTTATGTAGGACATGATAAGGACATTCTTCTATGTTCCCATGTTAGATGTATAGGAATCACTAAAGAATTGTGATGAATTTCTTGTGAGCAATGAAGATGGACTTTTCCTAAGAGTAGGAGGAGGTGATGAGGACATTTCAGGTACTTTAAAGATTAGTCCTTTCTTAAAGATTTTAGATGTTAACAGGGAATCAAGATGTTTGAAAGGGGGGTACCAAATGAGCTTCCACCTTCATGTGGTTGGCCCTGATTAGTAGAGAATATTAAATTATTCTTGAAACTAAGTGAAACTCAAAATTAACTTATGATTGCATGACAACTAACTATCTAAATCTCTTGGTTTCAAAAAATGCAAAAGGACACCATAGCTCAATATGTAATCTCAATTCATATGCATATGACATTAGGTGAAGCTAAAAAAACCCAATAGGTTTGCATTTTTGTTATAGGTTTGCATAGACCTATTAAATAAATATAAATGTGGTGGTTTTTTTCAGCTCCCCCTGTTGTCCATGCATAAAGAATGTAGTTGTACGTGCATTCTCAATTCAGAGTGGCATTCACACATTTATCAAATCAATTGTATGATGTTAATGGGGAATTTATTAATGGAATGAATATTTTTTATTAATTAATTAATTAATTATAGATGTGATAGGGAATTTAGATGTTGTTGGTGGGGGAGGAGGGCCAAATGAGCTTCCAGGTTCATGTGGTTGACCCTGATTAGTAGAGAATATTAAACTATTCTTGAAACCAGTGAAGCTCAACATTAACCTATGATTGCATGACAACTATGTGAATCTATTATTATTCCTTAGACTTGTATTGCTTCCTAAATTATCTAAGTAAACATAAGAAATATTTTAGAGTTCGTTATAACTAAAGAAACAAGGTGCCCTATCTATGATTATTAAAGCCATAAAAAGAAGGCATTGACTTCACCTATTTAGGAGGAATATCTTGAGACCAAAGGCATAACCATGCAATGACTAATAAATCCATAAAAGAAGATATTGACTTCACCTTGATAACCTACTTTTGAGACCAAAGGTATTATGGAAGTTGTGCATTTGCAATGTCCCTCCCCATGTCCCTCAAGTGATCATACATTTTATCTGACCATTTTTGTCCTCCTCAACAAGACATCTGTTGAAAAGAGTTCCCCAACCAAGTGTTCCATAAATCTCAGCATCCCATGTTGTAATGGCCACACTTCTTCTTTCTCCAATGAAGAAGCATGTTGCATCCAAGAACATATCCTTCTCTTGCTTCCATAGAGCATCATACTAACTTTGAGCCTCTTTGTGATGTCCTCATGGGGAATATGGGAATATTGATTCAACGTTTGCCACCAATTTTTTTTAATAATTCAACAAGTAGTCATAATTGCAATAGCCTATAATATGGATAGTCATTTCTACCACAACATCATTGTCAGATACCCATCGCTCTTCCGATGGCTTGCTCCAATGGATAGTCATTGTATTTGCAATGGTCTACTATTGCAATCGTGACAACATGAAGATGAACCCTTGCACTTTCCATCTTCCACGTTATGACAACTTTTTCCATCACAATTGAAATAGACACCCTTGCTGTTGCAATCTGTGATAGAAAAAATTTTATGCCTATTTGACTGGAGCTAATTCATGGTATTGTCTCATGGGCGATGAGTGGCCATCGCAATTCATCACAATTTAGGCCCAAATGAAGTAGTGTGTGTCATCTTTGAAAACCTATTAACCACTACAAATATCAAATCACACCCTCGCTAAGTCCTTCATAAACCAAGAATGAAATCCATGTTGTCATCCTCTCATAGCTTCTCTAGTATATGTAATGGTTGATACAACACTATATTCTACTTTAGTCCTTTTGCTATCTGAAATATTTTGCAACTCTATACAAACTTCTTGACATCTTTCTACAATGGTGGCCACTAATAATTGTCAACAACCAAACCAATGGTTTTATCTCCACCAAAATGTCTGATAAATCATCCACTATGATTCTCTTTGATAAGATTCTCTCTTAAAGAGATTAGATTTCCACAATCCATGATAGTTATGGTGCTTAGCTTCTGGATTAGATTGTGTTGAGATTTTTACTATCAACATTTTGAATCACACTACATGATCCATCATCAAAGATTCTTTCTCATAGAACTTCCTAGAATACATGATTGAGTTCATTTGAACAACATACCATCTTGGATTATGAAATCCAACCACTTTATCCTATCAAGTGGAACAAGTATTATACAAGCTTTCCAAGCATCACCAAATCAAGATCCTCCAAATGCAAACTCATGAGTTTCTTGAACCCAACTACCTCATCTACATCTCTATTAGCAAAATTTATCTTCTACAAAAAGTATTTGCAAGTCTATTAGACTTCCCATCCTATTTTTCAAAAAAAAGGTGTAACTACAAAAACTCAACCCATTTCAAATGCCTTTGGTTCAATTTTATTTGACTATTCAAATATTCCAAATCTTGATAATCAAGATACAAAAAAATACTTAGGATGAAGATAGTGTCTCCACTTATTCAATGTCTACACTATAGCATAAAATTCTTGATCATAAATAGAATACTTCCTTTTGGCATCATTCAACTTCTCACTAAAACAAGCAATATGTGTATCTTCTTGGTTCAAAACAACTTCTACTGCAATACCACTAGCATTACAATCTACTTGAAACATCTTGCTAAAATATAGAAATGCTAAAACATGTTATTTTGGAACATCTTATTTGCTCCTGCAGTCCACTTTTCATATGCCCTCTCATTGTTTTAGTCAAGGGTCCACAAATACTACTAAAACCTTTGATAAAATTTCAGTCAAAACTATCCTAACCATGAAAATATAGGCCATTCAAGGATAGCCTTCACTTTCTCAAAATCCATTTTTAGACCTTTTGCTAAAACTACAAATCTTAGGTGCACTAACTTATTCTTCACAAAACTACACTTCTTCAAATTTATCAGCAACTTTTCTTCCCTCAAATTCTCAAACACCTTACTTATATGCATTATATTATCCTCTAATGTCTTAATAATGATCAAAATATCTCCTAGGTAAACAATGAAAAACTTACCCATAAGTTCCTTCAATACCTCATTCATGAGCCACATGAAAGTTCTTAGTGCATTGATTATCCAAAAAAGCATGAGTAACCACTTATACGCTCTTTACTTTGCCTTGAAATCAATCTTCCATTCATGTCCTCTAATTTGAATCTAATGGTACCCACTCTTCAGATCTATCTTGCTCAAATACACAGCTCCACTCAAAGAGTCCATAATATCATCCATCAATGGTAATGGAAATTTGTACTTGGTTGTGATCTTGTAGACAGCACAAGAATCTATACACATCATTTATTCTCCATTCTCCTTAGGTGTTAATACTATTGGTACAACACATGGAATCAGACTCTCTCAAATCAACTCCTACAACAATTCATGTACTTATTTTTTCAACTCTTCACTTTCTACTAGTTTCATTCTATGTGTTGTCTTGTTTGACAAATTGGCTCCTAGAATCAAGTCCATCTAGTGATTGATCTTCCTTATCGGTGGTAATCCATAAGGCACATTATCATATACAATATCTAAGAATTATTCCAACAAATTTGTAACTTCTACATGTACTTCTTCTACTTGTTCTTTACCGTCTATTTGAATTATAGAAAAGCACATATTCTCATGCTTCATACCATCTAGGAATTTCTTTTCATCAACAAAACATATTCTAGTAAAACTACATACATTTTCTTCTTTATCCTACAATGGCTTCTACTTATGTTTTACTCCATCCTTTGTTAGAATATAGGTGAATGCATGACCATCATGTACAACATGTCTATCAAGCTTCCATGACCTACCTAACAAAATATGACATATTTCCATAGGTATGATATCATATAGTGCCTCATTGTGATAGCTTCCAATCTTGAACTTCACTAGGCACTACTTGTTGATCATGACCTTGTAGTCATCCTACATCTAGGAAATACAATATGGATGTGGGTGTTTTTGCCTCTTCAAATTTAATTTCATGACCATATTTTTTGAAACTAGATTGTTGGTACTTTCATCATCAATGATCAAATCACAACACTTATCTTCACACTTGCATCTTGTGCAAAAAAATCTCCTCCTTTGATCAAGTTTATTCTCATCACTCATCAAGACTCTTCTATTAACTAGGACTTCTCCTCTTTCAGCATCTTCAGTATGTGATGATTTGACATATTTATCAACATGCACAACTCTGGCCTAACTTGCATTTCTCCTATTCGCCCTTCCTTGGCATGGGAATGCTCAAATGCCATATGCTCTTCTTCTCCATAGTGAAAATAGGTTCCATGAAAAACCTCCTCTACCAGATCCTTGTCCTCTTCCTCTTCCTCTCAGATCTCTATTATTCTAATCATGAAAATAATTGGAATTGTTTCCCCTCTAGTTTTGAATAGTATCATTGGCCTCATCCTTCTTCTTTTGAACTTCATTTTGGTCTCCATAAGACCATCCACTAAATCTTTGACCATGACCTCTACCACTATTCTTATCAAACTTCTTGTTCATCTTTTCCTCAACTCTTAGGGAGAACTAGTATGCCTCTTCAATACTCTTCATTTAGACCAAACTCAATTCCTCCCAAATGGTTGGCCTTAATCCATTAAGATAATGAGAAATTTTCCCCTTGTTAGCTTTTGCATGGCCTGTTCTAATGAAAACTCAATAAAACTCTTTTGTATACTCCTGAAGAGATCTTCCTACTTTCTTCAATCCTTGGATTTTTTTCCCAAGATCAAGCTCATTATGCATGGGATTGAATTGTCATTTCAATTTAGCTATCATTTGATCCCATCTTGTGATTTTATCTTTCCCTCTTCTAATTCACTCTAATTGAATCCCATGCTATGAGATCTTTGCATGACCCTTTAGTTTGGCCTTCACAAACTTGACCCTATTACTATCCTCAATATCTTCATACTCAAAGTATTCTTCTAATTCATTGATCCAATCAATTAATTCCTCTAGGTTAAGTTTCCAAAAATGTGGTAACCTCAAACTTAGGTCTTTTTCCAATTTTGGAGATGGCCCTAGAAAGCTTTTCTTCATCTAGGTTTAGAACTTCATCTTCAATTTTTGGCTCAATGTTTCCTTCTTCTCTTTCATCCTCATTTTCATCTCTTATGGAAAGATTCATTCCTCTATGCACTTGTTCTTGCAACTCTTGTAGTTGTCTCTAGATGGATAAAAAACCATTAGGTGTAACACCTTTAGCTCTTCCACCACATTCCCTTCATGGAGGCATTTTTAAACTTTTGTTTAAACATCAGTGTAGACTACATCACAATTGTCAATTTGTCTACACATTTAGCCCAAACCACAATCTTGTTGCAACTACGTGGTAGTCAGCAATTTGTTGACACATTAAAGAACTCCTTCTCTAATACCAATTCATAAAGGATGTTCCCCTTAATACCACAAACACAAAACAAAAATACAAAAACAACAACAATTTCTTTAAAAAAAATATGGCCTTCTTATTATCATCATTAAGAATTACAAAGTTTTGAAATATAATATGCAAACCCAAATGGACACCTTCCTTACAATTATTTGTAAGATAAAGTTATGAACTATCACCTAGAGTTGTCCTAGACAATCTATAGGTGTTCCTTATATAGGTCTTTTTTTACTACCCAAGAAGTTTCTAGACATCAAACACTAACCCTTGAGGCTAGCCAACTCTAAAATTACATGTAGAGTTGGCCCAAAATAGTTATGACATTTATTTTGAAATTTTTTAATCAGCCCAACTTTGGAAGCCTATAGCTTGCAAATTGTTGAGATGATTGGCTATTATAACCCCATTCTAGAATCTTCAACTTCTTATATGATGTTTGACTTGAGAAAGCTCTAGTTGGCTTTGTTTTGGAGCCCATGCAAAGCCTCTAAGGCCTTCAAAATTGATTCTAAAGTTTTTAAACCAAATTTGTACACCAAAAATCCACAATAACTTCATGATATGAAAATGAACCTCAACTAGTAGGTTGATATATCTCAGATGAACCTTCACCTCTAAAATTACATTTTGAGCTCATATGACTAACTTACTAATTAGCAAGACTCCACAAAAAACAACTAGGCACTAAGATAACCCTCATTCAAGGAAGAGAAAGGAAACATGTATTCATGAGACCTTGGTGTGAAATGTAGTTAGAATAGTAATGAGTTAAGCTAGACCCAAGAAACAAGTATCAAATAAAGCAATCCATGGACATCTCATGTTTCCTAACTACAGCTCCTAAAATCACTCTCAAACTAGTATCTTAGTGATAGTTCTAGAATGGGATTATTCTATTTGTGAAGATCTATGAAAGACTATATAATATCTAATGTAAATGCAAGATATATCAAGCTGAGAACATAAAAATGTTATAGATATGTGTATACATGAGACTAAACAATGCTAAATAATGCTAGATAATTCTTAAATGATGCTAAAAACTTCTATAGTAATGATGCTAAATGGATTATCAAATGCTAGCTCTAATATGCCTATAGTAAGGATGCATAAAACTTGGGTCCTTTGCTCTTATTTTTCCATTCTATTTATAGGATTTCAAAAGGGGTTTTGGGTAAAGATCTAGGATTTACCTTTTACTAAGGATAAGGGTGAAATTGAAAATATCTCACATAATCTCAAGAGGAAAAGTCCAAAAGACTTGGTTTGTGAGGATAAATAGGGATTTTTAATTCTTCTATATTCCAAAAAGGGTGAGTTTTTACTTTTGAGTGGATAATTATTTCAATTTATTTATTAAAGGTTCTATTTCTTTTCACCTTTTATCTTTTTCCTTTTTAATTTTATTTTTAATTTTATGGATTAAATTTCCTATTTAAAATTGATTTTGGTTTTTGAATATTTAAAGGAATCCAGAGTTTAGGCAATTAATTGATTAATTACTCGGACATCTTGATGTTGTAATTTATTTGAAAGTCTATTATTTTCCTTACTTCTTTAATTTTGTCCTTAATCTTCATTGTTTCATTCGCATTCATGTTGTTTAGGTCTTTGCCAATATTCGAGTGTCTACAAATGCCCCTCTTTGAACTAATATGTGAAGCATATTAGTTCAAAGAATGTCTCGATTTTCTAATTTTTAAGCCAACTTGTACCTGATTGTTGATTTTTTTTATTTGAAGTTGATACAATACCTGATTGTTGATGATTTGATTCTTATCCTAATATTGTGATGTTTAAAATCCTTTGGTTAGAAAGTTTTTCTTGGATGCCCTAGTTTATTTGATTGATGTTGAAGTTTGGCTAGGGTAGAACATTTTTTATGTTTAAAAAACTTTGATGCCCTAGTTTGGTATAGGTATATTTCCCCCTCAAAAATAAAATTGGAAAAAAAAAGTGATTTGGAATATATGGAGAGTCCAATTTTATTTTTGAAACATTGCAATGAAAAAGGTGAAGATGACTATGGTGAATACGATTGGATAGGAAGGATATCATTGAATTTGATGGGAAAAATAATACCCATGTCAAGAAAATAGGTCTAAAGGCATTAAATAGGATCAAAAGATGTTAAAATGTGCCATAAAATTCCCTTTGTGAGGGTTAAATATGTCAAAAGACCTTTTACCCTATTCTCTTTTATACACCCCTTGCACTCTTCTCCATGTTGAGCTCTGAGCTAGCGAAGATGGTTGTCCCATTGGGAGATCACATATTTGAGAGGGGTCACAGATATGAGCATCTAGTCGACTATGGTGCCCTGATAAGTCATCAAGAACCTCTATGATTTTGAATTTTTTGGAATTGTAGGAATTTTTGAATTTTTACATGACTAAAATTAGTAAATGCTTATATTTCACATTTGAGTGCATATGATGGTTATTGTAGCGCATTTACAATCTTTTAGCCCATATATAGTATTTTGTAGTGCATCTATAGGCAAAAATAGTGCTTATATTTATGCCTTAGTTTAATGAAATAGCACGTGACTTGATATTGTAGCACATACACTTATAATTATAGTTCATCAATTTGTTTCAGCACATAAGTGGTCTTTTATAGTGCACACATAGGATAAAATAATGCATGTATTTTTTTTATGAATTGCACAAGTGTTATGAACATAGGCTTTTAAAATAGTAATATTGTAGCGCATATGCAATTTATCATAGTGCATCCATAGCTTGTAATGCATCCATGTAGTGGAATAGTCTATATGTTGAATTAAATAGTGCTTATGAATTTTCTAACGCATTTGTGATATATAATAGCACCTTTTTTTGTAAATAGCCCATTTCTTTTATCATATAGCCACTACAACATTTGGTGTCAAATTGTGATGGCCATCTAATTTGTGGTGATTTTCATGTTTTATTTTTGCAATTGTCCCTGACATCATCACAATACTGATGTTGGCATCATAATTACGATGCCTACAAGAGTATAGGCAAAAAAAACATGACATAAATCATTCCCCTTTTTTTTTTAATAGAGAGTTGCATGAGAAAGAGGGTGGAGAGCCTTGGAGAGCTCTAAACATTATCATGCCCTTCTGATTGATGCATTTTGTTGTCGTACCCTTATGATCTCTACTTTTTGTTGTCGTACCCTTTCTCAGTGATTTCATTGTCATGTCATACCCTTGTGATCTCTATGCCCTTGCTTGACAATTTTGTTGTTGTATCATGCCCTTGTGATCTTTGTGCTCTTGCTCTCTAATTTTCTTCAAGGGCTTTTCTTTTACTTCTAAACATGTATCTCTTTATATTTCCTTCTAAACATGTATATATTAGAGATCTTTTTTAACATGCTTATTACATCTTAGCACAATAGGAAAATTGATCTAGTTGAATACATATTCTAGAATCCAAATAAAAATTAAATAAAACTCAATCAACCCATGCTAAGTTACTTACCTCTAATCCTACACAAAAATGATGCATACCAAAAAAAATGGGCATAGTTCGCAAGATATTTTACAAAAACATATCATAGTAGATATTTTTAGAAAGAAACCAGCCATAACCTAGTTAAATGGGTCTAGTTGCTGATTAGCTAGGTTCATCACAAATTTTTGTAGAACTATCATCAAATTAGGTACAATAAAATGAACAATCAATTGTTCCTAGCTAGTAGGATCAAATACAATTTTCCAATGTGATAAAACTAGATATGCAAATGCATCACTTGCATGCCAGGCATGAAGCGCATTCCCCAATTTATAACGAATGGTTGGTGTTGGTAAATATATTTTTTCTTTCTAGTTTTGACTCACAAATGCCCTAATTTGTGAACAAACTTTGATTACAACTGTTTGGAAAGTTGCTTCTAGGAAGGTTAACTTTCCTCTTAATTGTTAGATATAGCTCCCTATAATAGATTTGCAATGAATTTTGTTTATCCTAAGTTTAAAGGGGTATGTTCTTAACCTGAGAATAGGAGAGGTTAACTGAGTTAAAACTATACAAGATTTAACCTAGGTGAGAAATGATTTAGAGAGGACTAACTAAGTTTATGAGTCTCACACATCCTATGAATTCACAAAACCAAATAGTTCTAACATGCATGCTAGTTGCTACTAAGCTAAATTTATCAAAAACTAAATATAGAGTAAGGAAAATTAAATCACAGAAAAATGCCTAAGAGATCCGTTTCAAACTTATAGAGACAATACTTATCATGATCAGTTTGCTACTTGAAAATAGGGGAACGAAGCTCTATTCTTTCCTTTTTAATTCAAACAAAGAGAAGATAAAACCATTAACATCTAACAAATTGGAATAGAAAATAATTGATACAAAATACCATTCAATTGACTCTACAACATCAAGAACTTTATGCCAAAAATTAGTCGACCCTTTATTAATCTTTTAATCTCATAAATATAGGACTCAGAGATGACCGTTACATAGGAAGTTCAATCGGCTCATCTCTCTCAAAAAGGACAAATGGAAAAGAGCCTAATTTCCCATTACAATGATTACATCAAAATATGAAAGAAGTGGAAAATGAATAACTTCACTTTCTTTCCTTTCTCAGTTTTTGTCCTATAGGCCTTGGCAATGACAATGATTGGAATTAGCTCCTCATGCCCATGGACATGTGCATTGGTGTATCTCAAGAGCCATTTAGAGTGATCTCAAGCCAGGTCTTTGATCGCACCCAAATGATCTTGTAGTTCTTCCATGTCCACGTGCACACCTTCACCAAGCTTTTTAAATTTAGATATCTTATTCTGAGGATTAGAAGCTATTTCTATTAGACCATCTATAAAATTAGAGAAATTTGTCTGTATAACAAGTATTCCAATGATTTCCTTTCCTTGCCCACTGGACTGTGAATCTATATGCAAGGCTCTTAGTAGTTCATAATCTCTATCGTGCTCCTTTACTTTAGCTTCAGTTTCCTTTAGTCCATACTCTATGGTTATGATCATTTTGGACTTGAACTGCATGGTTTGAAACCATTCAATTAAGGGCTCATCCCCTTTAGGCAAGATCTTTGCTTCTACAATCTCCTTTGTCTTCATATGGATGATCATCTTCAATAAGGAAACACAATCATCACTCTTGATTTTCTCTGCAGCCAAGGTGGCTCTATTTGATGATATGTTGTCATTCTCTCTTTCCAGCCTTAGTATAGCATTACCAATCTTCTCTATGATGGAGAGTCCTTCAATCTTGATTTTTGCACTCCACTCTCTACCGATTTGCCTGAAATGATTATCTTCCTAGAGCTGGGAGATGAGGACTTGAACATCTAGAGTAGTGGGATCACTAGTCATAGGCATCCCAAAAATGCTCGCCAATGGGGTGACCAATTCCTAATGAAACTATTCAATTTTTGAATTTCTTCCTTCATTCTGACCTTTGACAACTTGAGGCTTTCTAATTGCCCCTCAATTACTTCATTTGTTGACTTCCATAAGCCAACCTTTGATCTAATGAACAGATCTAGACCAATTGCAATATTGAATGCTTAAATAAAATCAAATTAGCAGAAGTCTTACAACATTTATACATAAATGAAATTATGCATCAAAACTTAAGATGAGAAATAGAATTGAGAGAGAAGAAGATAAGAAGATGCAAACAGAGTTTGATTTCGGAGTTCGCCACAAATGTGACTACGTCTCCGGGTCAACTCCAATAGAGTTTGACCGATCCGATTAATCTCCAAAATCAATTACAAATGCACCAAGACTTATTCCCTTAAACACATCAGCATAACATGCCCTCGACGTGCAGAATAGTCTTCAAAAATCTCTTAAACGTTCTCCTATTCTCATCACCTGAATGCTTTTCCAAAGGGCCTACTACCCCCTTTTATACATAAAAATTAGCCTAAATAGGCTTAACAAAATATTAAATGCGTAACATCCTTTCAACAATTCAGATATGATAGATTTTATCATTCTTCCCCCTTTAGTTAGTTGGTTAGGAGTCATACAACAAATAAACCTTATTTTAATAAGGTTGGCGGTTAAGATAATGTTTAAATAAAACAAGCACCAATCATATTTCAAAAGTCATCACTAGCGCACCGGTGGTATGTGTTTTTGGCGGAGCAGCGGTTGCGGGTTCAAAGCCCATGGTCGGCTTTTTTATAACCAATTTACCACAGGTAGTTGTTTATGAAAAACTGCCGGCTATTTATAGCAAACGTGAGTGAGTGGTGTAGCGGTAAAGAAGGGATATAAAGATGGGAGTGGTTATGAGTTCGAATCTCATAACCAACACTTTTGCCACCCAATTTTCAAAATTGCCACGTCACTATGCTGACATCATGATGATGTCACCATTAAATTTTTTTTTTTTGCCTCCAAAATTCAAATGGTCATAACTTTCACATATGAAATTCGTTTTTGATGAAAACAACGCTATTCGAAAGCTCTTGACGAGATCTTTGATTTGAAATCCATTATGGACCACTTTTGAGATGGTCTGATTTCACCTCTTATTTGGCCCTCTGGTCTGCCTGTTGACAGAAACTTTGACCAAGCGTAACTTCTACATTCGGACTCCGTTTTTGTCCGTTCAAGTTGCGTTGGAATCAGGACATTGAGATCTTTCTAATGGTGCAAAAATCTGAAGATTTGAAGACCTTTCAATCTATGCAAGAGGACCATGATGTTGACAATCTTAGGCTTGAGATTAGTCCCAAACAGAGTCTTAGGGACCTTACTCTTGGTGCCTCATGGCTTTTGGAACCATGATTTCCTCTCTCCAAATCATCTTCTTGGCGGAGAATTCAAAAATGGCTCCTCCCACTATTAAATTTGAAAATCCTTCCCGCTCTAAAACTCGAAGGAAATTCACCATAGTTTGCCTATCAATAGAGATCAATACTATGTTATCTAGAAATATAATTTTCTTGGTGTCTAGATTATAAGGATTTATGCATTCGTAAATAAATTCAAGAACCTAGACTGCAAATGGAAAACTAGTTGCTTCAACTAGCCCATATCCTCAGAGCTTCTCAATGATGGGATGGATTGGCTTCAATTTCACTCTCTTTTGAAAATCTTGCATGTTAAAGAAATGGAGAGAGGTATCCATGAAATTCTATAGAGAAGACTTGATTCCATTTAATCCGTTGAAACTCGCGAATCTAGTTGCCATTCCATTTGAAAATCCAGAAAAGCAGAGAATAGTAAATGCATAGATGCTAGCTTTTCAAATAGAGGTTGTGCAAATTAATAGAATAACAGTTTGAGTAAGAACGATAATTTTTGCAACTATTCATGTATCTCTCTATATAGGAGTTTCAATCCATCCATTAATCTTTAGAATTCATGCCACGTGAATGAATTAAAGGAGAGGTCTGTTGAAATAATAAATGCGTGGTTCCAATGGATATCTTGATGTCTTTTAATGTTTTTGTTTGCCCAATGGTAATTTTATATCCTCTCACACTTACTCTCCCATTTTCCCTTAAGTTTGAAAAGTCACAAACAAGATACTTCATGAGAGAGAACCCATGGAGTCAATTTTTTCTTTAGTAACTTTCCCATGGTAGCTTAAGATAATCCTATCACTATCTTTAGAGGCTTGGTGCACATTTTGTGAATCCATTATTCTCCTAAGTTTAATTTTCTTTGAAATCCAAAAAATTGTCCTCATTGTTTGAAAACCTGCCAAGGAGAAGACAATTTTCATTTCTTCACCCGAGATTGTCTTTTAACTTTACCTTTTGATCATAGTTTCCTTTAGGTTTAAAGATGTCCAAAAGTAGAGTGAAAATTCATTAGGGACCCACCTTTGCTTCTTTTCCTTCATAATTAGCTTTTTTGAGAAACTGACTTCATGAGTTGAAAACCCGTCGAGGAGAAGTTAGTTTCTAGTTTTCTGCCCAAAATGATTCTGAGAATTGTGATGAATCATGAATGTTTCCTGAGGTAGATAATTGTAAGAGTAACATTAATTTTCCATAGGGTATGTTGGTGACTGAAAATGCTAGAGGGTTTTCAATTATCCCCATGAGAATATGACATGCCTAGGGGCAACTAACTCCCATTATCAACATATCATTTCAGACACAGTGCCAACTATAAGGCATGACCCTTCTTCTACTTCAGGCTCTGCAAAACCTAGGCAACTGAACCTCTTTAGATCTGACATATGGAACCAGTGTAATAAACATAATCAGGATCTATGATAGCAGATAAAACCCCTAATATCTCCTAATGACTTATGAAACAACACAGATTCTACAATAGCTAGGTGCAAACCTATATTATTCATAAACTGAGTGAGGGTTTAAACTTTTATGTCCACTTCAACATGAAGGGAAAATGATTGACATATATTGGGAAAAGACAACATATCCAATATGCAGCAAAAACTTAATGATCCTACAAATGAATAGTGACTTATCCATTGGGGCAATCTTATACTTCAGAATTACGCATCCTTGAACATTAATCAACATATGGCATATGTTGAGACATTCATGTTCAGTCTATTCACTTTATGAATTAGACAACAATATCCAATATAATTCCATATTTTCACACATCATTCTTAATGAATCTGCAACCTTGTCTGAAACCACAAGCAATTATATGACTCCTTGAGTCAAAGGCAAGCGAACTTCAAACATACAACTGGGCAATTACAAATAGGTTCAAGCTCTTTGTTCTTGAACATATAAAATTACAAATTCAACAAGAAAGGAGACAAAATTATATTGAAAATCAAAACCTTCTGCACATTGTATTTATCTCGTTGAAATAAGTACATTAGGAATGCATAAAACAAGATACAAGATCACACTACTATATCAGAACTATCTATAAAATCCATATGTTGTTCATACAAGATATGTTGGGTGTATGGCTTTCACAGCCTGAGCAGAGCTCCAAAAACTAGAAAATAGAAAACCAACCAACAACAACCCTTTCTCTAGCCCTGGGATCTCACTTAAATACTATGAGATGCAACAAGCTTCAAGCATAGAGAACTGACAAGTGTCCCTTACAAAAGATATCACAAGTTTATAACAGAAAAAGAAGAAGAATGATTAACAGAACATCACGTAGATCAAATATTCTCCTGTAGGCTCCTTTCTATTACAACTTTTTGCTGACTCAGCTCTACCACTAATTTGTTGTGTGCGCAACTGCTAAGACCGCCCTATCAATGAAAAAATCAACTCTGAAAAATATGCACCAACCTAGGCCCGTGGGTTTTGTCAAGATGACTACTGAATGAGAATCATCTTTACTTCCCACTCTTTATTGATCATGCCAGGCTTGAATCATTACTTATCATGCAGTATAGAAGCCGAAAAACAATGTGGCTATTAAAAATAACAAAATAGGGATCCTTTGATCCCCAGCCACGTCTACTTCCTTAACCAACTTCCTGCCAAAATTTGCCATCCACTAATACAAAAAGGGGGTACGTGCACAAAAAATGAAAAAGACTATACCCAAGGGTATAAAATCTTCTTCACCCTCTTCCAAAACTATGAATAGGGTCTCAAATATTTTTGCTACCCTGGCGTTAAACTAAGATGTTTTGAAAAAAAATTTAAAAGATGATGTTACTGCTGAAAAGGTTGTTAGCTTACCAAGTCTATTCCTTGTTCTTCTTACCACCTTGGTGACTTGACTACGACACCTAATTACTAGCTTTCCTCTATCAAAAAACCATACATAGGCATATGAAGCTAACCATTTTCCTCTTGCAAACCATCCTTTGAAAATAAATAAATCATTTTTCAAACTATCAGTGCCCCAAAATCAATTACTCTTAACAAGAAATCCTTCCACTATCCATACCCTCAGGCTTAGTGAAATCTTTAGAATCATATCTTTTGAATAAATCACCAAGACTGAAAAATGCAGAGACTATGGTATACAAACTTACCTGAAGCCTTTTCTTTTTATCTCTGTAACTCTGCACTTTATCCTTGAGCCAACTACTTGACACTCATGCCAAATTTATCTCAATCCCAACAGTAATTATTTTTGCTCAGAGGTGACTCATGAATTTCTACTCGCACAAGTTGAAATTGGGAAAATCTTACCTGTTACACTATGTTATTCACTTTCACACGTGAAGGTTTTGAAATCTCATTAATATGAAAAATGACACCACCTTCAATAGTAAAATATGTGTTTTCGATCTTGAAGATCTTACAAGTCAAAGCTGTGAACATGATGACTTCAAAATCCACTAGACAAGCTGGTCCAAAATAACCCAATCATAATTAGCCATGTGTGCAATTCCTCTTTTAGTTGGCACTTCTTGCTTCTAAGAAATGCAAACGTGTAAGAGCTGTAGATCTAAATTAAATCAATGACCTGAGTCCGCCCCACATGTCAGTCTTGCACATTCTCGCATTTCTTATCTTGCGAGCATCTTCAAAAAGCAAAAATGCACCGACTATTAATTTGACTAAGATCAACGGTCGGGAAAGATCTGTGTAAGCTCATAAGGTAGGACTTGATATCATCGAGGACACGTGTCTTTATGACGCATTCTCGCTTTCCTTAATCTCCCTGCATGTTGATAAAGCGGGCCAGCGCCCTTCGTCAATCTAAAGAAGATCAACGGCTGATGGAAAACTCTTCAATAACCATTGCACTATTCCTTTATCACAAAACATGTGGCATTTCAAAATGGCATGACTTGGTCAATCACGATACGTGTCCACAACCTGTTTATCCACATTATTAAAAAAATTATTGAGATTAAACAATGCGGGCAAACGCTAGCCCTTGATGCTGGCTTAAATCGACGGTGATTCAAGATTTCAATATTTGGTGGCCCACTAAAATGATCCTGACCAATTAGAAATCACCTTTAATGCACGTGCTCTAACAAACCTAACTGCGGCATTCAAAACTTTCGTGCCCATGACATCGTCACCTCCATGCTTGGTCCCACTATGCCACGCATCGAAAAGTGGCATTCTCGCAATATTTATCTGTTGCACATCTTGAAAATGTGGGTATGCTTCATCCGTCGATCTCTCACAGATCAACAATGTTATTACTTGTCCTCTTCACTCGTGCGAATACCCCTTGTGTCTTCACAAGGGACAGATGTCACTTATGCGCTTGCCTACTTTGTTTAAACCATGCTCATCTTCATCTTGTGGGCAAGCGACATCCATTGATCTACCCAAGATCATCGGTAAGTCAACCTTCGAATTATTTTGGACCCACGTAATCACATTGTGCTACGTTCCCTCTTCGTGCTTCCTCGCATTTTGTAATGGCCTCGCATCTTGAAAATGCAAGAATGCAGGGTCCATCAATCTGAACAAGATCAATGGTTGCTGAGACTTGCATGGTAAGTTTGAAATGAAACTCTTTTAGATTTAAAACCACGTAAACCATGATTACCTTAAACTTAAAACAAATTTAATCAAAACGTTATTTCATACTTGCCTAAGGTTTAAAAGGCATGCCCTGAGCAAGAATTTGAGAATGGGCTAAAGGATTTCAAAAGATGTGGTAAATTTGCATAAAGTAATAGGTTCTTGACTGGATTCTGCATATTAATTGGGGTAGAAAGAAGATTTAGGATTGGTTCAAAATAAGACTTTGTCAGATAACTCAGAATGACAAATTATCATCATGGAACGTTTAGGCAAACTAAATGAAAGGTGTCAGAAACATTGAACACCTTAAGGGTTTTAAAGGCACAGTCGATTACACAAGCATTTACGGCGCTTGATTTATCAAAATTTGAAATGGCACTAAAAAATGAAGCATGTAATTTTTCATCCCAATAGGGTACCTTGTATCTTCTTATTTCGGCCCATATGCATCATTTTCTACTTTCTACAAAAAATCGCCTCCATAGGTTGAAAACCTATCAAGGAGAAGATGAAGTCCAAATTTTTGCAAACTTCTATTCTCATGGAGAAAATGATGAATCCCAAGTAGAGATAACTCTTGCAAATGATCTTTGCATGTTTTGTGAATCTCCATCAGATTAGGCACTAAACTACCCACAAAAACTCACAACACAAAAGGAAAACCACCTAGCTATGAAATGTGGGGAAGGGGAAGATGAAAAATCCAATGAAGACTCTTTCTACCTAAGGGTACTTGGATGTAGACTTGAACACACCTAGGGACATTACTTAAACACAAATTCCAATTACTTAATTTGTTAGAGGAAGAAAAGTGGGGCAATAGTTGGCTCTAATTGGGGACCTGGGTAAGCTATACCCAAGCAAGGAATCCCAAAATCTCTAGTTTTGCACAAACTAAAAGGGGGCTACACAACAAAACAAAAACAAAAGACAACAAGAAGAGAAGGAAAGCAAGGGAAACCTAACTAGGTAAACAAAAGGGAAAGGACAAAACAAAAAACTACGATACAAACAGGGGTTACTATTCTCATTTTGAAATTTGGTAAAGTTTCAAATCCTAACCATTGTAAGTTAGGAGCAGCACCTCACCATTTGGGTATGCCAATCTAAATGAATTTTTTTCATGTGCCTGATGATTAGTGAATGGACCTTTCCACAAGGTATCAAATTTCTTATGCATACCTTTTGGAGCTCTTGACTTATCCCACAGTAACACACTATCTTCTATCATGAATTTCTATGGCCTTGCCCTTTTATCAAATAAGCTCTTCACACGCATCTGGTGTTGTGTGATATGATCTATGATTTCTTTCCTTTCCCTTTTGAGTTTTCTCAAGTACAGGATCCTCTTTTCTAAACCATCCCTATAGATATCATTGTTAACTACTATTCTTAGTTTATTTGTAGCTAATTCGAAGGGTAATGGGAGATTAGACTCACTCCCATAGACCAATTCGAAAGGAGATATGCCAATTGCCCTTTTAGGTGTCACCCTATCTACCCATAGTGCCTCATGAATTTTCTTGTGCCAAGTCTTATGATTATCTTACACCAATTTCTTAACAATATTCATCAAACTCTTATTGCTAGATTCTCCCTGACCATTTGCTTGTGGAAAATAATCAAATGAGTGGCTAACTATAATTTCATGTTGAAAATAGAACTGGGTAATCTCAACTAAAGAGAAATACGCCGCATTATCCATTACCAATTTGATAGGAACACCAAATCTAACTAGTATATTTTCTTTAATGAATTCACACACTACCTCAAAAGTAGCTTTCTTGGTTACTTTGGCTTCCACCCACTTGGTGAAATAGTTAATTGCTATTACCACATACTAGTGACTAGCATTGGATATGAGATTTATTAGGCCAATGAATTTGAGGCCCCATTGTTGGAAAGGACCTTCAATAATGATAGGTCTAAGAGGTAGAGCAGCTAATTGAGGTCTCGTTGTGAACATCTTACACTTTTCACATTTTGACATCTAGGAGTAGGTGTCCTTAAACATTCTAGGCCAGTAATAACACTACTTTAATATTTTGAAAGCTATCATTGAGGATGAAATATGTCCACCACAAGCTTCATCATGAAATGTCCTCTTCATCTTTTCCTATTGTAGTTTGTCTACACATGTAAGGAAACTGCCATATATCATTTTCTTAAACAAATTGTCATCCCAAATTACATATTTAGTCACTTTCAACTTGAGGTCTCTTCTTTGTTTTGTTGTCATACCTTCAAGGCATTCTCCATAGGTCAATAGGTAGGCAATATTTTTGAACCAAGAATCTTGCATGCCTACTACTAATACTAGCTACTTTTCTCTTGATCCCTTTGTTTCTCTAACAATTCTATAACAATTCTATTTTCTACAATTGCTTTACACAAGGCATTACCTCTCACTAGCTTAGTGGGCTTAATCTCAATGTCATACTCCTATGTTGTTTCCATCCATGTTCCTCTAGCATTACACCCCACATCTTATTGTGTCAACACATTTTTTACTGCTACATTTGGAATGTAGACCATAGAATTTGAGTGCAAGATGTAGAATCTAAAATTCTTTAGTGCTTTGACCACTGTAAAGGCATTTTTTCAATTTGTGAGTATTTCAACTCATGATTTTTCAAAGGTATGCTCATGAAGGCTATGGGTGCTTGTATCCCTTCCTTTTTTTCTTGCATAAGGATAGTTGATAAGGTGTGCTCTGAGGCATAACAATAAAGTTTAAAGTTTAATTTATAATTAGGATGACATAATACTGGTGCATTAGCAATATCTATTTTTATATCCTGGAAAGCTTGTTTCCCAGCTTCATTCTATTTGAAATTTGAATTTACTTTCATCATGTCTACGATGCAATTAGTAATTTTTGCAAAATCTAGTAAAAATCTTCTCAGGAAATTCACTTGTTCGAAGAACAACTTAACTCCTATTTTATTTGCTGATGGGCTCAATCTTCAAATGGCTTCAACTTGATCAGGATCAATTCTAATACCTTCTTAGGAAACTATGTGACCAAGAAGCTTTCCTTTTATCACTCAAAAAACCAACTTTTTAGGATTTAGAGAGATTTCATGCTTCTAGCACCTCTACAATACTTTCTTCAAGTCTTCTATGTGGTTTTTTCTTTTCTTTGAAAATACAATGAGATAATCCAAACAATAATCCAGCCTTTTAGATACGAAAACATTATGCCCATGCATCTCTAAAAAGTGGCACCAGCATTAATGATCTCGAAAGGCCATTTTATGATATGCAAACGTACCCTAAGGGGTGGTGAAAGCTGTTTTGTGTTGATCTTTCTCTTCTACTTCTATTTGATTGTAACCTGAGAAGTCATCGAGCATGGACATCATTTCAGCTCTAGCTACCATTTGTAATAGGTAATCCATGTTAGGAAGAGCAAAATTGTCTCTTAAGGATGCCTAGTTCAGATTCTAGAAATCAACACAGATCCTTATCTCTCCATTCTTCTTCCTAACCAACACTATATTGGCTACCTAGGTGGAGTGATGAATGGGATAAATAATCCTTGCTTTTAACATCTTGTCAACTTCCTTGAATATAACATTAGCCTCTTTAGGATTGTAGTTCCTACATTTCTGTTGGAAAGGAACTAGATTAGGCTTCAAGGGAATTTGGTGTTTCACTTCCCCATTCCTATAACTTTTAAAATCCTTGTAACTCTAGGTGAATACATCTCGGTATTCTATGAAAAATTGTTTGGTAGCTTCCCTCTCCTTGGGTGAGAAACACTTCCCAATATTGACCATTTTAGGATTATGATCATCTCCAATATTTACCCCTTTATACTTGCCAATGGTAAGACCTTTCTCTATCCTCGTTTGCTTGATGTAAGCATCATGTCTATTAAAAAACTTTTCTAAAGAAACAAAGTATGGGGGAATGATGTTACCTTGCAATTGGAATTCATTAGTTTTGTCTTCTTTTCGCTCATGGACAGGGTCTCCATGGTTGCCTCTATTGGATTGATGTTGATATGTAACTTTGTAATTTTCTAAGAATAGTTGTAGGCTCTTGTCATTTTTGAAGACTTGCCAAGATTCCTCGTTGTCCAAGATAGAGGCTCGATATAGGATTTCCACTTGGTACTTCTTATCCTTGAATTCTAGATGAGGAAGCAATAAAGAAATGGAAATAGTCAATGAGTCTACTTTAGTATTCATTTCTCTTGGTACTAACTCACTAAAAAATGCATCAAGGTCTTCTATTTCATCCCATACCCTATTTCTATAATTTTTCAATTTATGACTCCTCATAGAGTATTGTCCCCTAATTTGTTTCACAATCAGTTTTGCATCACCTTGGGCCTTCAAAATCTTTATTCCTTTCTCCTTTGTGGCTATTATCCCAAGTAGAAGAGCTTTATATTTTGTTGTGTTATCTATGTTCCCAAATTCTAGTTTAAAAGCCACGGGTTTAGACTCTCCTTTAGGAAGTATTAACACCACACCTGCATTGGATCCAGATGAAGAACAACTTCTGTTGAACTCCAATGTATAGATTTTTTTGACTCTTCTTTCTCATTGAGGATTTCCTTATTTAGGTCTTCACTTATTTGTTCATCTAGAGCCTCTTCTGTAAACAACATGTAATTATCAAACTCCAGCTCCTAGTAGAGGATCTGAGCTTTAGGATCATCTGACTTCAGGATAGTAAATTTTGAGTTTTCTTCAAGTTCTAATTTAACTTTCTTGCTTCCTATGGGTATGACTACTTGTGAATAGTCTAACTTTATTTCTCCTCCTAAATCTCGGCAAAAACTCTTGCTTAAGAGAAGTCCATAGCTTGCTAGAATATCTACAACTAGGATAGTCAATAATAGTTTCTTTTCTAGATGAGAACCTAAGGCTACTTGAGAATCTTTGATTTGTCCAAGAAAGGGGACTTTTTTGGTGTCCATAGAGTAACACCTTCCATGAACTTTAGTAAGAGTGAGACTCAAGGCTTTAGCTACAGAACAGGGCATCACATTGTTTGGTGCACCTAAATCTATTATGCAATTGCTCAATTTGCATCTGTTAATAAACAGTGAAATATAGAATGGGTCGGGTTTTCTCCCGGGAGAGGTTTCTAAGGCAGTGGAATCCTTTTGGTTAAATAGGTTAGATGTCAAAGTTTCATCCCCTTCTTCAACGGTCACATTATGATTCAAATCTGAAGCATTCCCTTTACAACGATCTACCAATCTTTTCAACTTAGAGGGATGAGATTTCAAATAATCTATAGGGGAGATTTGAATTTTTGACTCTTCAATAAATTGGATGAAATCAAAATGGGTCTTATCCTTACCTATTTGGGATGTTGGAGTTCCTTTATCATTATGAATATTATTTGATGAAGAAGTGTGGTTGGTTCCTAGAGCATGACTGGAGGATTCATTCTTGACCTTTTGACCTTGGGTTAACATCATGTATGAAGTTCCACCAATGGTTGCATAAAATTCACCCTTTGGCTCGGAGTCAAATTCATACTCTAAAAATAAATTTCCAGAGTCAACAGTTGAGTATGAATCTAACTCAAGGAAAGGGGATGTGGTGCTTAACTCATTAGTGGATAGCTACTGCATCATACAAGCAATTTCTAGGCAGCTTTCACTATCATGATCTATTGTCAAATGAAGCATGCACATGTTTCCTTTCTTTGGTGCCACTTTGATCACCAATCTTAGTTTTGACCCTATAAGTTGTGGAAACTTTCCATCATTATTTCTTGCCAATGGGTTTTGATAGTTTCGCTAGTAAAAGTTATTTAACTCAGGTTATTGTCTCTTCACTACCACTAGTTCATTTGATAACTTTTGAATCAATTCATTAGACGAGGTGGTATGGTTGGAACTTCCCTTGGTTTGGAGTTCTCTTTTCCACTTTCTAGCAAAGATAATGTCATCTTCAAATTTGACTGCTTTCTTTTGTACATTTTCCAAATCTGTGGGATGAGACCTTCTTAAATTGTAATTGATATCCAGTGGCATTAAACTTATAAAGAATTTTTTCAAATTGCTAGCAATAGGCCTATTAGCTATTAGGATCCTACTAGTGATCTTATTAAAAGTCGCAACAAAGTCCCCCATACTCATGGTGGGTTGTTTTTTAATGGATGTCAACTGTGTTAACAAGAGATGTTCATCTTCTACAGTCTTGAACCTGGTTTTGAAGGTTTTTGTCATTGTATCCCAATTGGTGATTGAGCCATCATCCAAATGATAAAACCACTCTATTGCACTTTCTGTCAATGTCTCTACAAATAATCTTACATCAACATCTTGATGAGCAACCCCTAAGATGTGAGCAGCTAGGAAGAAGGATTTAATATGTTCATCTGTGGTAACCTTCTCATCACCTTAAAATTTAGGGAAATTCTTCCTTGAACCAGCTGGGAGTGGGTGATAGGTTGTTAGAGCTAATGGACCTATTGTTGTAGCCCAAGGAGCGGCCATAATTTTTCTAGCAAGGTATGGGGGAAAATTAACAAGGGGAGCAGTAACTTCGTGCAAGGCCAATACCTAGCAGGTAATCTATGAAAAGCTTTGATTTCTAACAGGTGAAGATGGTCTGCTCTGACTTTTCTTTTCACCTTTTCGCTTAGGAATATCTAGGATGGGAAAACCAAGTTCTACGAGCTTATCAAAAATAGGGTCTTGCCCACCCTGTTCTTTGGTACTTCTAAGGAACCTTGTTTGTTCTAGGGTGCTAGATTAATCTTTGAGCTTCATGTCTTAACTATCTTTTTGCTCTTTGGATTTCTCTCCTATGAATAGCTCTTTCTAATGCTTTAGCCCTAGATTTTTCTTCTTCCAATACTTGGATAGAGTTCTTGTAGTGTTCACTGTTCTGCTTATTTCTCCAAAAAAATGTATTAAGAGATGAGATTATGTCTTCTTTGTCATCTTGGAAACCAAGGTTAGGTTGGAGCACTGGGACTATATTCTCATGAGATAGTACCGTTTCCCTCATGTTACAAGGTGAATTAGTCAAGTGACTATTTGTCTTCTCCCCAGCGAAGTCACCAAAAATCTGTTGGTAAACAAATTTGTTCTTTCTAGTTCTGACTCACAAGTGCCCTAATTTGTGAACAAACTCTTATTACAATAGTTTGGAAAGTTGCTTCTAGGAAGGCTAACTTCCCTCTAAATTGTTAAGTACAACTCCCTATTATGGATTTGGAATGAATTTTGTTTATCCTAAGTTTAATGGGGTATGTTCTTGACTTGAGAATAGGAGAGGTTAACCGAGTTAAAACAATACAAGATTTGACCTAGGTGAGAAATGATTTAGAGAGGACTAACTAAGTTTATGAGTCTCAAACATCCTATGAACTCACAAGATCAAATAGTTCTAACATGCATGCTAGCTGCTACTAAGCTAAATTTATCAAAAACTAAATGCAGAAAAAGGAAAACTAAATCACAGAAAAATTCCTAAGAAATCCCTTTCAAACTTATAGTGATAATACTTATCATGATCGGTTTGTTTCCTGAAAATAGGGGAACGAAGCTCTATTCTTTCCCTTTTAATTCAGACAAAGACAAGATAAAACCATTAGCATCTAACAAATTGGAATAGAAAATAACTAATACAAAATACCATTCAATTGACTCTGCAACGTCAAGTAATTCACACCAAAAATTAGCCAACTCTTTTATTAATCTTTTAATCTCATATATATAGGACACAGAGATGACTGTTACATAGGAAGTTCAATTAGTTCATCTCCCTCAAAAATGAAAAATGACAAAGAGCCTAATTTCCCACTAAAATGATTACATTAAAATATGAAAGAAGAGGAAAATGAATCATTTTACTTTCTTTTCTTTTTCAGTTTTTGTCCTATAGGCCTTGGTAGTGACAATGATTGGAATTAGCTCCTCATGCCTATGGACATGTACATTGGTGTATCTTAGGAGCTATTTAGAGTCCTCTTGACCCAGGTCTTTGACAACACCCAAATGATCTTGTAGTTCTTCCACGGCTATGTGCACACCTCCACCAAGCTTTTGCAATTCAAATATCCTATTCTAAGGATTAGAACCTATTTCTATCAGACCATCTATAAAATTAGAGAAATTTGTCTCCATAATAGGCATTCCAATGATTGCCTTTCCTTGGCCCTTAGACTATGAGTCTACATGCAAGGCTCTTAGTAGTTCATAATCTATATCATGTTCCTTGTTTACTTTAGCTTCAATTTCCTTTAGTCCCTCCTCTGCGGCTATGATCATTTCAGACTTGAACTACATGCTCTAAAACCATTCAATTAAGGGCTCATCTCCTTTAGGAAAGATCTTTTCTTCTATAGCCTTGTTTGCCTTAATGTGGATGATCATCTTCAATAAGGATATACAATCATCACTCTTGATTTTCTCTGCAGCCAAGGTGGCTCTATTTCATTATATGTTGTCCTTCTCTCTTTCTAGCCTTAGTATAGCATTGTCAATCTACTCTATGATGGATAGTCCTTCAATCTTGATTTTTCCACTCTGCTCTCTACTGATTTTCCTGAAATGCTTATCTTTGTGGAGCTAGGAGATGAGGGCTTGAACATCTGTAGCAATGGGATCACTAGTTATAGGCATCCTAGAAATGCTCGCCAATGGGGTGACCAATTACCTAATGAAACTATTCAATTCTTGTATTTCTACCTTCGCTCTAACGTTTGACAACTTGAGGCTTTCTAATTTCCCCTCAATTACTTCATTTATTGACTTCCATAAGCCAACCTTGGTGTCACGTTTGGCCTCTCCAAGATCCATGGAGTGTAAGGCAAAATCATTAGGAGACATGTCCTCCAATCTTCCTTCCTTTATGGGCTTGGCAACTTCCATGGTTAGATGCCCTGTATCAGGGTCTTATCCAAGGATGGACAAAGTCTTTTGCTTCTTGACTTTACTCAATGTTGATCCAGAGTGGATGGCAAGGGACAAAGTATCTTTGTTGAGGGCGCCTTCATCCTTCCTCTTTATTTTTCTCTCTAAGGTATCTCCAACCATGAATCTATACTTATTAGTTTGGAGGCCATTCCGAGAGAATCTATATTGAACATCTTCATTTTGGTTAGAGTGGTGGCTTTGTAGTCAAAGAAAAAGGATTCTTAAAAGTCTGTAAAACTAGCTATGATGAGCCTTGTGCTTTCTCCATTTCTTTGGATTTCCTTATCGCCTCATTAGATTTGGTGGATTCGTTGTCATTGCTCCCACCATCTCCCAAATCTACCACTTGTACATGAGGGCTAATTGGTAAAAGGAGTGCAAGACTTACTAATAGAACTAGACTACTATATGGCGAATGGGGAGGAATGACCACAGTGTCTTTGGCTTCTTTCGCCTTCTTATTCTCAACATCCAACGGGGATCCATTCACTAGAAGGGAGCCATCATGGCAAGTTTGTGCAATGGGGATGTTCTTATCAGGAGGTTGATCACCTCCATTGAATGGTTGGGTTGGTCCTTGGGTGATAGCCAGCATTAAACTCAATGTACCACCTTCAGAGGAAGAGCCACTGCAACTGCTGCAGAGGCTTGAGCTATCACACTTTTTCTTTGGCTCTTCCTTGCTATGGTCCACTCAATCCACTTCTTGGTTTTCTTGATAATTTGGGTGATCATCACATCTAGATCTTCACATGCATCTTCATAAGGCTCAAAACTAATAGGAGTTCCCCTCAAATTTTTCAGATAGGTATTATTGTACATGTTTTGTCCATCATCCTCAACTCCTTCAACATCAAGGTTGATTTCATAAATTTTTATTTGATCTACTCTGAGCATGGAAAAAGAACAGTCACAGCTCTCAAACTTATCTTTGCAATCAGCCTAGTAGTATTATATGGTGGTGATATGTTTAATCACACTCCTAATCCTAAGAACATCTTTTGCATATCCATTTGGGTCAAACATAGGTCTCAAGACCTCATACATTTCTAGCTTGTACTGCATCTCAAACACCTTAAGCATGTTCTTTGCATCGGAACAGGATTCCCAACTGAAAGCTCTCACCTTCATAGGGAACTCATAGCCCTTCTTCTTTAAGCTCTTGCTCAGCACGTTCACCTGAACCACCTGCCTCACAATCTCGATCAACACGATCATGCCATGGTAGCTTCAAAGGGAACCTTTCAAAAGTTGCAAGACACAAATACGAAAAGGATGAGAACTAGATGAAAAAGCTCACAAATTGAATGATAGCCAGCATAGCTTCTGGGCTAAATCTCCTTTCTAGATGCCCTTGAAGTTCCCTACAAATTCTCATAGTAAATGCATTTAACTCTTATATACTCTACATAAGTATTCTCCAATTGTAAACAAGGGTAGAACTCATAAGACTTCACATCATCAGGAAAATTATCCACCCTTGTGAGGCCTAGCCATAATTGTAGAGAAGCTAACATATAAATGAGGAAAGAAGACATATAGAATGTGTTGTAGAACTTTGCAGCATGAAGAGCATTGGACAGATTCTTGCTTACCTCATAGGCCCAATCAATGTATTGGGTGTTAGAACAAATAACTTGTACGAAGAAGTATTGTTCAAAAAAATTCAAAGCTTCTACCTCACCATTCAATCTGTGCAAAAGGACCATGATGTCAACAATTTTAGGCTTGATATTATTCCCAAACAGTGTCTTAGGGACCTTACTCTTGGTGCCTCGTGGCTTTTAGAACCATGATTGCATGGTTTCTTTTCTCCAAATCATCTTCTTGGTAGAGAATTCAGAAATGGCTCCTTCGACTATTAAATCCAAAAATTCTTCCCACTTTGGAACTTGAAGGCAATTCACCATAGTTAGCCTATCAATAGAGATCAATATTGTGTTATCTAGCAATACAATTTACCTAGTGTCTAGATTATAATGATTTATACATTCCTAAATCAATTCAGGAGCCTAGACTACAACTGGAAAATTGACTGCTTCAATTAGCCCACATCCTCGGAGCTTCTTAGTGATGGGATGGATTGGCTCCAATTTCACTCTCTTTTAAAAATCTTGCATGTCAAAGAAATGGAGAGAGGTATCCATGAAATTTTGTAGAGAAGACTTGATTCCATTTAATTTGTCAAAACCTGCTAATCTAGTTGTCATTCCATTCATGGGTGAATTTCAAAATCTAGAAAAGTAGAGAATAGTAAATGCACAGATGCTAGCTTTTCAAACAGAGGTTGTGCAAATTAATAGAATAACAGTTTGAGTAAGAGCGGTAATTTTTGCAACTATTCATGTATCTCTCTATATAGGAGTTTCAATCCATTTGTTAATCTTTAGGATTCGTAAAACAAGAATGAATTGAAGGAGAGGTCTATTGAAATAGTAAATGCATGGCTCCAATGGATATCTCGATGTCTTTTCACTTTTCTATTGGCCCAATGGTAATTGTATATCCTCTCACACTTACTTTCCCATTTTCCCTTATGTTTGCAAAGTCACAAATAGGATACTCCATAAGAGAAAACCCCCAAAGTTGAATTTTTCTTTAGTAACTTTCCCATGGTAGCTTACGATAATCCTATCATTATCTTTAGATGCATAGCACACATTTCATGAATCCATTTTTCTCGTAAGTTTAATTTTCTTTAAAATTCAGAAAATTGTCCTCATGGGTTGAAAACCCACCGAGGAGAAGACAATTTTCATTTCTCCACTCAGGCTTGCCTTTTAACTTTACCTTCTGATCATGATTTCCTTTGGGTTCGAAGATGTCCAAAAGTAATGTGAAAATTTATTACGTACCCACCTTTTCTTCTTTTCCTTCAGAATTAGCTTTTTGGGGAAACTAACTTCATGGGTTGAAAACTCGCCGAGGAGAAGTCAGTTTCTAGTTTTTCGCTTGCAATGATTCTGAGAATTGTGATGAATCCTGAGTGTTTCTTGAGGTAGATAATTGTAAGAGGAACATTAATTTTCCATAGGGTACCTTGTTATCTTCTTATATTGTTTTGTATGCATCATTTGTTTCTTTTCGCACAAAATCGCCTTCATGGGTTGAAAACCCACCGAAGAGAAGATGAAGTTCAGATTTCTCCAAACGTTTGTTCTCATGGAGGAAATGATGAATCCCAAGTAGATATAACTCTTGCAAATGATCTTTACATGTTTCATGAATCTCCATTGGATTAGGTACTAAACTACTCGCAAAAAATCACAAAATAAAAGGAAAATCACCTGGCTATGAAATGTTGGGAAGGGGAAGATGAAAAATCTGATGAAGACTCATTCCACCTAAGGGGACTTAGACTTAGACTTGGACACACCTAGGGACTTTATTGAAACACAAATTCCACTTACTTAATTGGTTAGAGGAAGAAAAGTGGGGCAACAATTGGATATAAAGGCTCCATAAGCTGGCCCAACAATGGAAGCCAAGGATGTAACCATGCATGTATTGGTACACTCTCCCTATGAGGATCCCAAGTATCTACTATTATTGTTAATTTGGGTATCACTATATGATCTAGAATGTTATGAAGTACTAAATAAAGTAGTAACTTATCCCATGTCTCCAAAAACATGGCATAGGTTAAGGGTCCCTTGGCTCCCAAGAATTTGTAGCAACTATCCTTACTACTAGAATAATAACTTTAGTGAAGAGTTGAGTGTAGGGAATTGAAGAAGTAAGTTTTTCTTCTTTGTAAATGCCATAATCACAAGGTTCATTCCCTTGCAGAAGCCTATGCCACAATGACATTAACTTAAACCATGCAAAGGATGTTGAAGTGGTTCCCAACCTTGATACATTCTTATAAGCAATGGATACTTGGGATCATTGGAGGGAGACTGTGCCAATACTTGAAACAATCTTATAAGAAAATGCAGATGCAATACATGACAAATTGCATAGCTTGTAGTCCTCCCAATATTTGGCCTATAAACTCTCAAAGACACTTGAAAGTGATTCCAATTTCATAGTACCTACCACAACACTTTTATGGATTCTATCCAGTGGCTCCCATAATATCCTCTATGTTGTCTAGCTGTTGTTTCTGTCATGTAGTCTCTTTCTAAAGCCACTCTTTCTCCTTCTCTCTCATTCCTTAAATTTTGATTATCAAACTTCTCAATATCTACCTCTACCATATCTAAAATCAAGTTCACATTGTGTTGTAACTCTGGCATAGGTGTTTGATCATTGATAGCTTTCATTTCAGCATTCAAGTTTTCAAGATTGGTATACACCCTCACTTACAGATCTCTCTTGTCAAGCACTTTCTATATTGTTTCAACACCATGTTCTTGCTTCTAAGCTAATAGTTCTTCAGGTACATTTTCTTATAAAACATTAATTTTGTTGAACAACTGTAAACTCTTAGAAAGTGCATTGTGGTTTTCATGTATGTATGTATGTATGTATGTATGTGTATGTGTGTATATACATATATATATATGTATATATGTGTATATATACATAGATACACACATATGTATGTATGTATGTATGTATGTATGTATATAGAGATATCTTGTGGATTGTGGATTATAGACTATAAGAAAAACAAAAAATATGGCATTAATCATTCCCCCTCTATTTTGATTGATTGTGTAGAGCTATGTGTGAAAGAGGGTGGAGAGCTCTGAACAAGTGTGGAGAGCTCTGAATGTTGGTGGAGATTAATGGAGATCTAGGATTTTGTTGTCATTCTCTTGTGATCGCTACATTTCATTGTTGTGTCATACCCTTGTGATCTCCATGCCCTTGCTCTAGAATTTTCTTCAAGGGGAGAAGAGGTACTTATGTAAATGTTCTTTTTTTTCCCCCTTCTAAACATGTATCTCTTTAGATTTCCCTCAGCAAGTGAATAGAAGAGCTTCTCTTTTTGTATATGTATGTGTATATATACATAAACACACACATGTGTTTGTGTCTATGTATGTTTTTATGTTTATATAGAGAGGCTTCTCTTTATGTATATGTATGTGTATATATACATATGTAAACACACATATGTGTGTGTCTATGTATGTATGTATATATATACACACACAAAGAGACTTTTTTTAAGGTGCTTCTTACATCTTAGCATAACAAAAAAAATTGATCCAATTGCATACATATTCCAAAATCCAAATAATAAAACAATAAAACTCACTCAACCCATGCTAAGTGACTTACTTTAAAATCATGCACACAAATAATGCAGACCAGGAAAAATGGGCAGAGTTCGCAAGAAATTTTATGAAAATGTATCATAGTAGATAGTTTTAGAAACAAACAAGCCATAGCCCAGTTGAATGGTTCTAGTTGTTGATTAGCTGGGTTGATTACAAATTCCTTTAGAACTATCATAAGATTAGGTATAATAAGATGAACAATCAATTGTTCCCAGCTAGCAGGATCAAATATAATTTTCCAAGGTGATAAAATTGCATATACAGATGCATAACATGCATGTTAGGCATGAAGTGCATTACCCAACTTATGAGGAGTGGTTTGATATAAAGGCTCCATACTAATGTAGAGGTAAGGGTGGTGGGATTCAAAACAAATTTAATCCCACTTAAACCTATAAGGGAAGTACAAGGTTCCTCAAACCCTCTACAAAGCAAAAAGTACACAAACAACTCCAACACCTCTCCAATGATTAGGATGGGTTTCTTAGGAAAATCAAGGTGGATTCAAAAGGTTTCAACCAATTTTTGGTCTTCAAGTAACATCTAACACCCAAATCCCTCAAACTATCCTAGAGGCCTAATAGATTTCCCAATAGCCCTGCAATGACACAAAAGTGAACTTTCCTCTCAAAATTTTCAAAACACTCCCTAAAAAATGGTAGATTCAAATACCCATTAAGCCATACTACAACATATCAAAAGGGTTCCATGTGTTCCTTTTGACCATATCCTGTTGTTAACACATTGTGGCTCAAAACTGCATGACAAGAGAGCAATTTAACAAAGAAACTACAAGTTTCTTGGATTCCCAGGACCCTAAACTCTAGACAATCTCTCCTTATGTTGTAAATGTTCCAAATCCAAAAGGCATTAGTCCCAAAACTTTTGTAACCCCAAAAAACCCAAATCTATCTCCTATAAACCCTCAAAGATAGGGTTTTCTAAATCTCTACCTTTCAAGCACCTTCAGACTTAGTTGAAGGTTGTTTCATCGTGTCTCCAACATACCAAAACACTTCCAATCATTAAACACTAACCTCTAATGGCTAGAACTCTTGTTGTTTCTCCATAGCCATTAATTTAATGTCATTTACTTCACAAACTCCAATGGTGATCACCAATCCTTGGAAATCCCTGTCAAAACATTGTTAGATATGATTTGTACATATTAATACAAGATCATTCCATGAGAATCAGACTACTACATTCATGTAATGATCAACATTTCAAGTAGAAACTCAAACTTATTAATGAAAATAATGAAACCCTTAAAGAAACAACAAAAAACTTGAAAGGAATGAACTTCACAATTCTCAGTGCATAAGAAATTGATCAAACAATATGCAAAAAGGTTTATGAGATCATAAAACTACAAGAAATCAATGATAATCAAGCCACCATGCATCAAATGCTTGAAAAATGAAGTTTTTATTGGCTCTCTTTACACAATCTTTACAATTGATCAATCCCAATACTGCTCTCCATATAATTCCTCAAACTTGACTTAATAGCATCCCTTACAACTATCCCAATTGATTTGGATCAGTTTCAATGCCTAGTTATGCCTAAAACTCATTAAACATAACTTCCCCCCAAAATGAAACTAACCGTTGGGATTCAAATGTTTGAATTTCCCAACTTACAATTTATTGAATAAAATAACTAATTAACCCACTAAAATTTCCTATTAGGTCCTCGAGACCAATTTAACCAATCCTTAACCTTTATAAGTCTCCTAAGGACCCAATTAACTTCAATATGCCATTTACCCATATTTCACTATCAAAGATCCTAAGGTCCTTAATAGGCCCTTTAAGATTCATTACATTTTTATCATCTTTAAAGCCTTCTAAGGCCATGGTTGGCTTCAACACATGCCAGTTGATTGATTTAAACTCCCCCTTGCCTCTAATCCATCTTTTGTCTTTTTTAGGGATCCTTGCATGTCCTTATGCTCTTGCATTGCATGTGTTGGCTCAACAGTGGAAGCCAATGATGTAACCATGCATGTATTTGCACACTCTCCCTGCAAGGATCCCAAGTACCTACTACTAATGTTAATTTGGGCATCACTATATGATCCAAAATATTATGAAGTATTGAAGTTGGTAGTAACTTCTCCCATGTCTCCAAAAAGCGTAGCATATGTTTAGTGTCTGTTGGCTCCCAGGAATTTGTAGCAGCTATCCTCATTGTTGGAAGAATAACTTCAATGAAGAGTTGAGTGTAAGGAGTTGAAGAACCAAGTTTTTCTTCTGTATAAATGCCATAATCATGAGGCTCATTCCCTTGCAGAAGCCTCTGTCATAATGACATTACCTCTAAACCATGCAAAGGATGTTGAAGTGGTTCCCAACCTTGAAAGACTCTTATAAGCAATGGCAAAGAAAATGCAGATGCAATACATATATTACTATTGTTAATGTATATGTATGTATGTATACATTTGTCTATATACATATATACACACACATATGTGGTGTCTATGTATGTATGTATGTATGTATGTATGTGTATATATAGAGAGATCTTGGCACAATAGAAAAATTGAACCAGCTACATACATATTTCAGATTCTAAATAATAAAACAATAAAACTCACTCAACCCGTGTTAAGTGACTTACCTCAAGATCCTACACAAAAATTATGCAAACCAGGAAAATGGACAAAGTAATTTTACATAAACATATCATAGAAGATATTTTTAGAAAGAACCAAGTCATAACCTAGTTAAATTGGTCTAGTTGTAGATTAGCTAGGTTGATTACAAATTCCTATAGAACTATCATTAGATTAGGTTAAATAAAATGGACAATCAGTTGTTCCTAGCTAGTAGAATCAAATATAGTTTTCCAAGGTGGTAAAATTGCATATGCAGATGTATGTATGTATTTATGTATGTATGTATGTATGTATGTATGTGTGTATGTGTATATGTATGTATGTATGGATGTATATATGTATGTGTATATGTATGTATATATATATGTATATGTATATGTATATGTATATGTATATGTATATGTATGTATGTATGTATATGTATATATACATACATACACACACACATATGTGTGTGTGTGTGTATATATGTATGTATATATAGAGAGAGATCTTGTGGATTGTGGAGATCAGTGGAGATCCAAGATTTCATTATCGTGGGCTTGTGAACGTTGTATTTCATTGTCATGCCTTTGTGATCTTTGGATCTTATTGTCATTCCCTTGTGATCTTTGTATATGTATGTATGTATGTATGTGTGTATATATACATATGTGTATATATGTATATGTATATATATGTATATATATACATACACACACATATGTTTGTGTCTATGTATGTATGTATATAAATAGAGAGATCTTTGCATATATAGATACATACATAGACACACACACATGTGTGTGTGTGTATGTATATATACACATACATGTACATAAAGAGAAGCGTCTCTAATCACCTGCTGCAGGAAATATAAAGAGATACATGTTTAGAAGGAAAAGAAAAGAACATTTACATAAGTACCTCTTCTCCCCTTGAAGAAAATCGCAAAGCAAGGGCACAAATAGGGCATGGCATGGCAATGAAATCTTAAAGCAAGGGCATAGAGATCACAAGGGCACAACAATGAAATATAAAGATCACAAGGGCACAAAAATGAAATGCATAGGGCACAAAAATGAAATGCAGTGATCACAAGGGCAAGAAATGAAATTCTAGATCTCCATTGATCTCCACCAAAGGCATGATAACAAAATGAAAAGATCATAAGGGCACAGAAATGAAATACATTGATCACAAGGGCACATTAATGAAATATCCACCAACGTTCAGAGCTCTCCACCCTTGTTCGGAGCTATCCACCCTCTTTCCTGTGCAGCTCTCCACAATCGATCAAAACAAATGGGAAATGATTTATATCGTGCTTTCCATTTTTTCTTTTTTATACTCACACTGATGTCGCAATTGTGAAACAAATGTCATTATTTTGATGGCATCAAGGACAATTGCAAAAAAAAAATATGAAAATCCACAAATTACCCTACCATTACAAATTTCCATCGCAATTTGACCCCAAATGTTGTAGTGAGAACTTAAGTATTTTTAAGACTTTCAATTTGAAGATAGAAAAACCTATGGTTGAGGTTCCTGCTATTGAAAGATAGTTATTTGATCTTGTGATTAAGAGTAGAGGAAGAAAAAAGAAAATTTCTAATCAGATCAAGGCTTGCAACAAGTATGATTCATTTGATCCTAGTAGTTACAATAGCAAGAGAAGAGTTGATATTTCCAATGATACAATTGGTTGTAGCAGTAAGTTTGGACAAACTTCTAGGATGATTGATGAAGAGGATTTGTGAATTGAGAATGTGCATGGGATTTATATTTTGAATTTCTTCATATGTTAATAAGTCCTTATGGAACATCTTGTTTTTAAAACCTTGGGTATCTAATGTAGGTGCACCCTTGAGCTATATTACCTTAAGCCCTACTTATAGTATCCCATTAGGAGAAGTCATAGTCTCATGGCTTACTTTGATCAAGATTCTTCTTCTCCTCTCTTTAGGAACCTTAGTGATCCTATGGTTTCTCATGACCCTAATCCTTCTATGGAGTGTAACTCTTCTCATTCATCTCATGATCAGGATGAGGCTTTAAGGGTTCCTCCTGAACAAGTTCCTAAGATTGCTATTGAGATTGATAAAATTCATGATGGCCTTCTTCAAGAGAATCACAATACAGATACTATGGATTCTTTTGATGTTCTTAAGAAAGTGATTTGTAATGATGGACATGGATCTTTTGCATGGTCTTACTCACCTTGTCCACTCTAATATGACTGGAGTTGAAGAGAATACAAAGATACTAAATGTTAAAACCATTGGATCTAGCCAATCACCTCATTTGCATGAGGATATGCAAAGTCTTTAAGCTAGGGGATATGATGGGTGTGCAAATGTGCTTTTTTTGTGTACATTCTTTTTACATTTTTACCTTGCTTTAAGCCTATCCTAATCCTTTTTGTGTCATTAATCATTAAAGAATATAATGCGTTTAATTAAGTTTTCTACTGATATGACTTAAAATACCTATAAAAAAAAGTCTAACAATGAAAACCAATTTTTGGCATTGTTTTCCAACTACTTATTGAAAACTAGTTGATCTAGCGACTTGTAGTTGTCAGACTCTCTGGTAGTGTTAACTAGTTTGCCAGCACTTTCAGGCGAAACTTGATTGAAAACTGAGTTCTTGACAGTCTAGTGCCATACATAAATAAATAAATAAATAAATGTTAAAAAAAAAAAACCTCTAGCAATAAACTCTGATGAATGTGACAAGAAGGTCTCTTTGTTTCTATTGCCCTTCTTTCGACGTCCCTTACTCATGGCCCTCCTATCGCTCTAAGTTTTGAAGTGGACTACACTAATATGCATGCCACATGTTTTTGATCGATATCTTTAGCTTTGATGATCCTCTCAGACGTTCCTTCTCAAATATTTTTGTTTTGGGTCATTATTTACTCCTCTCACATGTCTTTTCTCTCTTCCCATGGGGTTAGTGGCACTCTTCTTTCCTTGATGGGCGATCTTATTGGATTTGCTAAAATCTTTGGTTATGTCTTTCTCACTGTTACCATGCTAGGGAGTACCTTCTTACCTTATGCTTTGTTTTATGTATTTTATTTCTTTTTGATGATTATTTGGCATGATCAAGATAGATCAGCCACTTAAGTTAGGGGGGGTGGGGTTCTATGCTAGGTCATTCCTTTCATGTATTCTCATGAGTCCTTTTGGGTCATGATATTAATTATGATCTCCTTACCATTATTATCGTTTGTGGGTTTTGTGCCAGGTCATTTCTTTCACAAGTCCTTTTTTTTGGGGTCATAATATTAATTGAGATCACTTCGCCATTATTATCACTTTTGATGGTATCATCCCCATTTATTCTATTCTCTGTTACTAAAACCATTTGCACTTCCTATCATTTTTGTCATTGCTTTCCTTCCTATTTCCCACTGTGTTAAATTTGCTTTGAACTTTAAGGAAACTTGCAACAAAGAATATAACCATTTTCACATAACCCATAATAGATCTGAAATAAATATGAAATAAAAATCCACATGCAAGAGAATAGACAACATACCCACAAAATGTGACACAAGATATACCTTAGGAAACCCTCATTGAGGGAAAAACCCAGCCTCCAAAAGCATCCATCACCATGTATTATTCATCAAAAAATATCATTGCAATACAACCATGAAAGCCTTCAAAGCCATAGCCACCATCGAACAAACTATGTGAACAAGCATGAATCCACACATCCCATGCCATGCTTCCAACTTTCACAAATGCTCCCTTGGCTAACCTGTCAAGCCTTGTCTCGCTCAACTCTTTCCCTTCTCACTCATCAACAACTACCCTTGTGGCTGCTTATATAGTAGCAAGTCCCACAAAACCACCAAGTGGTATTACATAAACCATGTGCTACGTAACCCACTCACCCCACATTTAATATTGAAAATTTAATTCTTTTTCTCCAATATTAAATAATTACATAAAATATAATCACAATGTTACAATACAACTCATTAAGCATATTCTATAAGAATCTTTACATGTTGCACATCCATCTAGGTATAACATTACATAATAAAATATAACAATATTATGCAATGTGTGCAACACCCAATATCTCAACAATCTCCCACTTGTTGTATACATTGCATAGGGTCAATCCGTAGCCACATAAATGAACAAGGGAATAATCCCTCCCAGCACATCCACCATCATAGATCAAAGTACATCAAGTGCTTCAACCTGGTACTTGCAACAAAATTAAATTATCTAGCATCTCAAACATGAATGATGCCACCTCTTATTATGCCACTACCACTAGACATACATAGAAGCCATCCAAAGAGAAAGCCACCCAACCTATCACATTAGAAGATCATAAAATCTTGTACCAAATAAAATGCCAAGCACAAAAAACTTGATCCAAAGGTAATCACATGTATTTGTAGTTGTCAAAATATCCATAGCTAAAATAGCACCCACAACAAGTTCCAAATCCATCCAACTATCCATACCTCCAAATGTATATACCAAGTGAATCTCACATCATCAACATATCCAATCTACAACCTACAATCACAAGCCTCAAGAGCAATACCTACCACATATATACCAAGAAGCTCTCATTGCAAAAGATAATGTCAAATCTATAATCAATCCACGCACAATATCTCAAATAAGTGAATCCATGTAATCTCAAGGACATCCACAACACATAAACCAATAACCTACAAGAACAACTCTCATAACAAGTCTCCAACACTCTCCCAAGTTCTCCAAAACCAACAGAGGAAAGAGATAAAGGAATAACCATGTCATCTCTCACATGACATACATGAGTACAAACCAGTGATCACAATCTCTAACCAATCTTAAATCCAATGTAAGCAAAATCGAACATCTAGGAAGACAACCAAGACCAAAGAAACCATGCAAATCATAACCTGTATCATGTCCTTCTACACACACCTCTAGATGTAAATTGTGCAAGTATGATCTCCTCCATAAAACTCCAACAAGAAGTCTCAATAACACCCAAACCATACCATATAACTGATCATGGATGTAAGCCTCTCACAAGAAGATCAAATTTATAAACCATTCCTAATCCAAGGAATATGCTCAATATAAAACCATCTCCCAAACTCAATGAGCATAACAACATATGCACATGGAGATAGCCAATTCTAAACCATCTCTCAAATGAACCCTCCAGAACTAACTCATGTATCATAGCTCAAGATCCATATCTATGAGAGACAAACATAAATATAATGCAACTAAGAGAAACAATGGGTTATACCTCTCAAGTAGCAAACCATTGAGTAGACCAACAGTGGGGAATGAGAATGCTCATCAAGATACCCAAGTCTCCAACCAAGACTCATCTAAGAACAATCTCTTCTCAAGTCCATATTAGGTGACTGCCCCTCAAACTTTCTATAGAAACCATCAATTGTCCCAACAAATACTTCTCTAATCCAAGAGAAATGAGCATCACCACCATCTTTAAGTATCCATGAGCACCTATAACCAATCAATCCATGCCAACTCCAAATGTAACATAGCAATATCATGAAGTATCCAACTTATGATCAATGTACTCACTACCAAGAAACTAAACCAAGATCAATGTTAAAGTTCCAACCATGGCCTCAAGAACATAAATATGACAACATGATCTTACCATCTCAACCAAAGAGATAACATGCTCCATATGAACATTCTATAACATGTCACAACTCTAAACATGTATCAAGATTATATCATGACATAATAATGAAACCATCCTCACACCAAGGATAACATGTCAAATGAAAGTATAAACCACATATTTACCAAGAACTCTATGAGTCCTTAAGATGCAACCATCTTCATACACCATGAAGAAAACCATCTCCACATACCATGAAGAACCATCTCCAAACACCATGAAGATAACCAAGTAAACCATGCAAATTTCAAAGAAACTTCTACAGTAACAGGATCTAAGACAAACCTCCAACATCTACAAACACTCAATAAATATATCACTGCCAACGACTCCCACTCAACTGTGGTACCACGTAACCCATGGCATCATAAAATCCATCTCCTACATGAAGATCCTCCAAGTCTACACTCACACAACCAAAGTGTCAATACCAAGTGAAACTAAGATCTCCAAACCAAGAAGATACAAACCAAACCAGGAACTAATCCTCCATCATTACCCCATCACTGTCACAAGCTCCCACTAAACCATGTATTCAAGCTATCCATGACACATGATGAAAAAATCATTCTCTAACTATGAGAATCAACCAAAGCATCAAATTATCAAAGAACTTAAAGTACACATCATGAGCTCCTTAAAAAAAACCAAATAGCCATAATCTTCAACTAAAAAGATATATCACCATAACCAAATAATGAATCCAAACTAATGAACATCAAGGATGTACCTATATATCCAATCATGTCATGCCAAAATCTATGGCACCATGATCACATCCATGAACCAAGCATCTAACTCTCAAAAGTTTCCAATCTGTCAGTATAAAATAGTCAACCACAATCCTCCACCATGACTATACTTAGTAACAACATCTCATCCCTTCTACATGAAGAAAAATTAGCAAATCATGTGACTTAGGATATAGACAACCCAAATCCAAGAAACCAATTTGAATATGCATCAATAATGAAAGATCAATGGGCAAAGACAACCCATAGCCAAGTCATAAATGCAACCTGTAAGTATAGACCGCTTACAACATTGCACAACTTGTAGACCTAACAAGTCATCATACATATCTAAATTAAACACTGATAATCATATCATTATGAGACCAATCTGAAATATAAATTGAGTATACAATGACATCAAATCTTAAATCTCCAAATATATAATGTCATAAATTCACAATGTTACCATAGTCAAAATATACCACAAACTATTCAGATCAATATATCACTAAATAAATCATATCAAACTTACACCAAATCTGAACCAATGTGTAGAGTTCTCCAAGAGCTTTCCATTGACTACTCGAAGTCCAAAATTTGACTTTGTATGCCAAAGTTATGCCCTAATTTGTACTCAAAATGAATAACATTTGACTTTAGGACTCTTAAAACCTAACAAAATTTCAAAATCATAGAACCAAACCTACACCAAATTGTAGTGCTTTGAATTAGCTTTCTAATGACTATAAGAATTCTAAAATCTGATATCCTAAGAGATAGTTATGACCATTTTACTAAGACAGTATTTTTTCCATTTTCACTGTCATTTTTTTTGTGATGAAAATTCTGACAAGATTAAATTTGATGACCATCATGGGCTAAAACTAAAAAACTCTTTCATTTCCTCTAAACATGGCCAAACTAGGATATATTATATATCAAAATTTATGAAAACATCGAACTGGATCCAATGGTGAGGTATGTTTTTTCCCAAGAGATCATTTCTGTAAGCTCCCCCTAAAACCCTCATTTAAATGAAACATCCAAAAAAAAATTTTGTCCAACAATTTCATATGCACAAAATCTTTTAACATCTTATCATAATAGCAAATCCAAAATCGTCAGATCTGCAATAAATAACTCATATAGCTTGCTCTTTCTTTTATCCTCTCATGCATTCCTATAGATTTAAACTAGGGTTACAATAATAAAACCATAGCTCTGATACCACTTGTAAGGAAACTTGCAACAAAGAATGTAATTGTTTCTACATAACCCATAATAGATTTGAAATAAATATGAAATAAAAATCCACATGCAAGATAATAGACAACATACCCACAAAATGTGATACAAGATATACCCTAGGAAACCCTCATTGAGAGAAAAACGTAGCCTCCAAAAGCATCCATCACCATGTATTATTCATCAAAAAATACCATTGCAATACAACCATGGAAGCCTTAAAAGCCATAGCCACCACCGAGCAAACTATGTGAACAAACATAAATCCACACATCCTATGCCATGCTTCCAACTTTCACAAATGCTCCCTTGGCTAACCTATCAAGCCTTGTTGTGCTCAACTCTTTTCCTTCTCACTCACCAATAACTACCCTTGTGGCTACTTATATAGTAGCAAGTCCCACAAAACCACCAAGTGGTATTATATAAACCATGTGCTACCTAACCCACTGACCCCACATTTATTATTGAAAATTTAATTATTTTTCTCCAATATTAAATAATCACATGAAATATTATCACAATGTTACAATAAAACTCATCAAGTATATTTCATGGGAATCTTTACATGTTGCATGCCTATCTAGGTACAACATTACATAATAAAATAAAATAATACAATATAACAATATTATGCAATGTGTGCAACACCCAATATCTCAACATGAACTCTATCACTTTTCACCATGGAGGGTAAACACCTTCATTTTGAACCAAATTCATTGAATAAGTTGAATGATGATGAAGAAGCATTAAAAATATTTGCCTCTTCTAGATGGATGAAGTTCTTTGAATGTCTGTGTGGGTTTGATGCTACCATAGCTGTGGAGTTTGCTACAAGATTTCAAGGAGCTAATGCTACCATCTGAGGACTACAATTTCCTATGAATTTGCAGGCTATTGTAAAGGTCACCAGCCTACCCCAAATTGGTGACCATTTCTTTCCCAATCCGTCATTGAGGGTTACGAATTTAAAGCCCCATAAGAAGTAGTTTCTTTAGTAGGTTAATCAATTGAGAATGTCCAAGGGTAAGGAGTGGCACAATAATCTCTACTAGTTCCATGAGATGTTGTTGCTAAATTCTTGATCAAGTACATCACATATGAAGGATGCTACAAGTATGTATTTGCCCACCATTTTTTTCGTATGTTACACTCACAATATGGCGTTCTTGTTAATCTTTTGTATTATCTATTGTGCTCCCTGAAGTGGTCCTGTGACCAGTATAATCATGGTCATGTTGATTCTTTAGCTCACCATGGGTTAATTAAGCTGATTATAAACAATAACCTTTGTTTGGCTCAACCTATTCTAAAGTGGGATGCCTTTGTCAACCAAACTAATATAAGAAACCCTAAACTCCCTATTGCTAATAGTACCCTTGAAGCCAATTCTTCTAAGAAGTGGCATGTAAAATCTCTTCCTTCTCTAGGCCCAAAGAAATGTAAAGTCATAGGACCCAAAATTCCTAAAAAGAAAATGGGAAATGAAAACCAAAACCACAGTCCACATCCTATGGTTACTCACCTAAAATAGCATACCCCTAATAGGTTACAAGGATTAGCTAAAATAGTTGAGTCCATATGTGATATGGAAATAATGAGAACAATGCAACCTCAGACAAAGAATGATCAATTTTTAAGAAAATTGAGAAGTCAATAGTGTAGGAACAAAAAGAAACAATAGCAAAAAGAGGACCTTACAACTAATGATCTAATTTCTGAAGAAGAGGAGGCACTTAAATACTTAGAAATACCTCAGGAACAAAGAGTCGAAGACAATGAGAATGCTACTCAATTTGGTGAAGGAATCAACAAAGAGATTGAGGAAGAGGCTTGATAATGTAATATGAATATTCAAGTTACTGAAGATGAGGCTGCTCTAGAAAATCAGTGAGAAAATCTTGAGATTGAAAAAGTACAAGAAGATGCTCGAGAAACAACTAAAGAGGTATGCGCTACTTCTCATGCAAAAAATACTCAACAAGATGAGGTTATAATTAAGGAACATCCAACCACCAATAATAATATGATTCTTTACCAAGATACACAAATTGAGCATCATCTTCATGAATCCACCCTTGCAATGGTTAATCCTAGTGGAATACACCCCCTATCACTTTTACAGTTCAAAATAATTTCAATCCTATTGCTATAGGAATGGGTGGAACTCATGGAGTTCCTGAAGCAAAATAGGGCATGCCACTTCTCTCTAATACACAGTTATGAAAGATTGTCCCTCAACTCCAACAATCCAATCAGCAGCTATAGTTGCAATTGCAAGAATTTGGTTCCTAGGACAGGGGAGCCATTGATACAACTATAGTTGAAGAGAATACAGAGCTACTAAATGTCAAGCCTATTGGATCCAACCAATCACCTCATTTGCATGAGGACATGCAAAGTCTTTAAACTAGGGGGGATGATGGGTGTACAAATGTTCTTTGTTTTTGTACATTCTTTTTACATTGTTGCCTTGCTTTGAGCCTATCTTAATCCCTATTATGTCATTAATCATTAAAGATATAATGCATTTAATAAAGTTTTAAGGTATGAAATATTTCCTGAAGGGTGGATGGTTAATGCAAAAATAATGATACATCTTGATTTATTATGCTAAAGGAACTACAGATAATGGACGGATGCACATGGACCAATCACGTGAAGCAATGACTAGCTAGGAGCCATTGTTTTGTTACTTCATTTTGAGTAAATCGTTTTGTAAATGATTGAATAGAATGGTTAAAGACTCCATGATCAGTTATATTTTGTTAAAGATTTGAGGCCAGCGGCCAGCGGCCAAACCAAATTGTTGCTTATGCATATTTAGGGCAAAAGCCATCGGCCATTAAAAGCTCAGTTATTAGATAGTTAAACAAATGGGAATCTATATAAACAAATGTTAAGATTGTAAGACAATATGCATATGATATATGAAATACTCTATTTAAACTCTCTAAAATTCTTTGCATTAACAAAAGGGAAGTCTCTATAGCAGCCAACATTAGAACATTGCTCACCACATGGACTAGAGGAAGGGCCCCCTCTCGGGAAGCTTGGTGAGATCATTTCAAGTTGTGTTATGTTGTGTGCATTTACGTATTGATTGGTTATTTGTGTTTGTTAAGAAGTTTATTCCAGATTGAATCGAATTTGTGCATTTATATATTGATTGATTATCTGCACCTATTAGGAAGTTTATTACATGTATGTTTGTTAATTAAGTAAGATCCATGCAGTGCTTGTTGTTGTTAATCAAGGATTTAATTGTCCGATGAAGTAATTGGTTGCAACATTTTTATTTGTTCAACTTGCTATATATCATTACTCTGCTATTGCATAAAATACAAAACCCTCATCTATTATAGAATACTTTTCACTACATTCTTCCTACCACATCCACTCATTCATTGAACAACCTCCTATTGCCATTTATCATACTTCCTATTGCACTCAGTAACTAGAATCAGTCTGTTGTAAATAACCTCCTGCCACCACTAAATCTCCTGTCGCAATCAAAGTAGATTTCAACTCTTAATTGGACAAAGCTTTGCAATAGCATTTATAAAAACATTGTGCTCAATGGTTAATTGTTTAGAAGTTTGTTAATAAGAACCTAAAATTTAGTTTAAAATCCATTTGTGGTAGTAATCTTAGATGTGTGGTAATTTGGATAGATTAATTTATTTGCAAGTAGTAATTTGCATTCATAAACCTCTTGATTTATTATTTTCATCCCTTGAGCAAACAACCGTTATATCTCTCATAGTTAACAAATCTTAGATTAACATTCTTAGGGTATTTTTGATTCAATCATATCTATAAATATACCATCAAATTGAACCTCAGTTTTACCCAACAGTCCCATTTGTAGCACCTTCTATTCTAGTTAATTTTAACACTCTTCCTAGTATGTCGAATGTGTCATTTCCACCTATTTCCTCTATTCATTCCACTATCATTAGTATTGCTCAAATTCTTTCTTTCTTTCAACAACAATTTGCTTCCCTTAATCAATCCAAGTTTAATGTGCCTACATGTGATATGGGTAGTCCTGCAAAAAAATAATGTACACTAGGAAAAATGGGCAGAGTTTGCAAGAAATTTTACAAAAACATATTATAGTAGATGTTTTTAGAAAGAAACAAGCCATAACCCATTTAAATTGGTCTAGTTGTTGATTAGTTGGGTTGATTACAAATTCATGTAGAACTGTCATCAAATTAGGTACAATAAAGTGAACAATTAGCTATTCCTAGCTAACAGAATCAAATACAATTTTCCAAGGTGATAAAATTGCATATGTAGATGTATATATCTATATAGATGTATATGTGTATATGTGTATATGTATGTATGTATGTGTGTATGTATGTATGCATGTATGTATAAATGTATATATATGTATATATACATACATACACACATATGTTTGTGTCTATGTATGTATGCATGTATATATATAGAGAGGTCTTGTGGATTATGGAGGTCAATGGAAATCTAGAATTTCATTGTCATGCCCTTATGATCATTGCATTTTGTTGTCATGCTCTTGTGATATATATATATATATATATATATATATATATATATATATATATATATATATATAGACACATGTGTGTGTGTCTATGTATGTATGAATGTATATAAATAGAGAGATCTTGATACAACAGAAAAACAATAAAACATACTCAACACATAGCATGGCCACGGATGAAATCGCAACTCCTATTGGTAAGTAGATTGCTCTTTTTCTCTCTCATTTTTCATGTGTTTATTTCACTTGAAATATTATTTCTTAGGGGGCATTTTCTAATATTGGACTCATTTTATGTAGGAGGCAATGAGGACATTCCTAGATGTACCCATCTTAGATGTATGGGAATCACTAAAGAATTGTGATGAATTGCTTGTGAGCAATGAAGATGGACTTCCCCTGAGAGTAGTAGGAGATGATAAGGACATTCCATGCACTTTAAAGATTGATCATTTCTTAATGATTTTAGATGTTAATTGGGAATTTAGATGTTGGGGGGGCAAATGAGATTCCACCTTCACACGGTTGGCCCTAATTAGTAGAGAATATTAAACTATTATCGAAACCAAGTGAAGCTCAACATTAACCTATGATTGCATGACAACTAATTGTGTGAATCTTTTGGTTTCAGGAAATGCAAAAGGAGGCCATAGTTCAACATGTAATTTCAATTCATATGCATACAACATCAGGTGGAGCTGAAAAATGCGACAAGTTTGCATTTTTGTTAGAGGTCTTTAATTAGGTATTTTAAGTTATAGACCATCATGAACACTGTAACTTTGACTCTTATAGGCAAGGGTAATGTCCTCAAGATGCAAGCAAATCAAGACTTTCTATGTGATGTCTTACTAAGGACATTGTCTTGGCCATAATAGTTAGAGTTCTAATGTTCATGATGGTCTATAATTTTAAAAACTTAATAGACCTATTAAATAAATGTAATCATGTTGCATTTTTTCAGCTCTGTCTATTGTCTATGCATATAGAACGCAGTTGCATGTGCATGCTCGATTTAGAGTGGAAAAATATTATTTTGATGCAATAGAAAAATAACATGCAGCAAAAGATGGGAAAATGATGTCACTTTTGTAGGTTTCGAACCTTTTTTTGTACTTTAAAGATTGATCCTTTCTTAAAGATTTTAGATGTTAACAAGGAATTTAGATGTTAGAGGGGTGGGGACCAAATGAGCTTCCATCTTCATGTGGTTGGCCTTGATTAGTAGAGAATAGTAAACTATTCTTGAAACCAAGTGAAGCTCAAAATTAACCTATGATTGCATGACAACTAACTATGTGAATCTCTTGATTTCAGGTAATGCAGAAGGACACCATAGTTCAATATGCAATCTCAATTTATATGCATACAACATCAGGTGGAATTGAAAAAATCCAATAGGTTTGTATTTTTGTTAGAGGTCTTTAATTAGGTATTTTAAGTAGGTCATCACGAACATTGTAACTTTGACTCTTATAGGCAAGGGTAATGTCCTCAACATGCAAGAAAATCAAGAATTTCTATCTGTTGGCTTGCTGAGGACATTCTCTATTCCATAGAAACTAGAGTTCTAACTTTCATGATGGTCTATAATTTTAAAAACTTAATAGACTTATTAAATAAATGTAAATGTGGTGAATTTTTTTAGCTCCACCTATTGTCCATACATATAGAACACAGCTGCATGTGCATTCTCAATTCGGAGTGATATTAACAAGATTATCAAATCAATGGTATGATATCATTCCCATCAACAATTTTGCATTAGCAAGTTTAGTTAATTGTAAGGTGTTTTGTAGAGTTTTAATTGATAGATGCATGATAAGTAGGCAGTATTCTTTGAATTGTATCAAATTATGATATTGCTATTAGAATTCATGTGTACTTTTTAAAGTCAAACTCATTGATTTATAATAAAAAATTAGTAGTCTATGAAGTATTTGAAAGAATGAATTTCTATGGGATTGCCTCAAATTTAGTGATCTATTTGATAACTAAACTGCATGAGGGTAGTGTTGAATCTACTAAGGCAAATCATGAATGTCAAATTTAATTAATAGAATGAATGAATTTTAGATGTTAACGAGGAATTTAGATGTTGGGGGGGGGGGGGGGGGCGGGGGGGGTGGGGGGGCACGGTGTGTGGGGCCAAATGAGGTTCCACCTTCATGTGGTTGGCCCTAATTAGTAGAGAATATTAAACTATTCTTGAAACCAAATGAAGTTCAACATTAACTTATGATTGCATGACAACTAACAGTGTGAATCTATTGGTTTGAGGCAATGTAGATGGACACCATAGTTAAATATACAATCTCAATTCATATGCATATGGCATCAAGTGGAGCTAAAAAAAAACCCAACAGGTTTGCATTTTTGTTAGAGGTCTTTAATTAGGTATTTTAAGTTGCCATCATTTATAAATATAAAATCATCTGACAAAATACAGGCTTAATAGCATAGTATCTCATTTATATTACATAGAAAATTATCATGTTGAGGAACACTATATTTTTCATTCAAAAATTTACAATATTAACAACTATTTTGAGAATATTGTGCATATGTGTGTTCTTTTTTGCATAATCAATCCTTGGATTAGTTTCCTCACCGTGCTACCTCAACATTGAGAGGCTTTTAGGTCTTTCTTATTACAATTAATATTTTCCACAATGTTTAAAATCAATTAATCTATTGTTTCAAGAAAAACATTCTTGAATCATTGTTATATTTTCTAACTCGCCTAATTATGAATTCAATCATTATGACTTGAGTTGTCACTGTTTACCTCAAAGAGTATCAAATACAATTAGCCAAATATATCTCATTAAGACTAATTTTCATTCATTATGGATTGCAACTAATGAGAAATCTTCATTGATGGGATATTTGGCTATTCTCAATGAAGTTTTGAATGGTCATAGTCATGCTTGTGTAGAGAAAATAGATGCAATGGCATAGACTTAACCACTATATTATAAGCTATCTCTATGATCCAATTATGTTTTGTCCATGACAATATGTACTTCTACAACTAAAATTTGAAAGGAAAATACAAGATTAATTGACAAATGAAATCTTTATATCTTATAATTGAAATTTGAGTCGTGCTTCTCTTTACACTTTATTTGACATAAAAATAAAAATTACAGTTTTCTTTCTATATTTATATTTTAATTATTCTTATTGTGTTCTATTTTCATTTCATTTTAAACCATCCAATTGAATTTCATTTACACTTCACATTTATTGCATCATTGTCATGTAAATGCTTCTATAATTCAAATGGCTTTAAAGTTTTGAGAATAGAACCCTATATGTGAATGATAACCAAAATAGATTGATTTGATAACAAACACGTGCATCCACATAGATGCCACAGCCATAAAGGATACATTGATATCAATTGGCACTTGTATGACAAATGATTACAAATAGTCATTTACAGACATTTGTAAGACGTGTCAAATCTATGTCCCTTGTATAATATTTCTTATATGATTAAGCTTTGCATGTCTAACTTGGTCATGTAACCGCTAGGATTGCTTCAAATGACTCCGCTCTCAAGATGATCTAAAGCTAAACACATATTTGGCTCCTTTTGCCTATGGTCTTCAAAAGAAGATGAGCACTCGAATCCTAGTCACAGAATCAACTAGAATAAAAGGCGTAATCCACTCATTATTATACTTTCAAAAATTTCATCTATTATATGGTTTTTTATTAAAAAAATTAGACTCCAATCTCCCATGGTATTTTGTACATAGAACATTTTCCCACTGAATTTATAGGTATGTCATGTATAACTAGTTTTCACTACTACAAAAAAGAACTGATAATCTTCTTAGCAATATAAGGAGCTCATTGGACAAGAAGCAAATTTATTTTAATAATTCGGCTGCTTGCCGCAATTACAATGGCCTATTCTAACGGATAGTCTTTGCTCAAACAGCACACTTGTCGCATACCCGTTGCACTTGCGACAGCATGTTTCGATGGATAGTCATCACTCCCACAACACAGTTGTCGCATACTTGTCACACTTGCAATGGAAGACTAAAAGCTTAAGTCATCATAATTGCGACAGTCTACTGTTGCAATTGGGACAGCATGAAGATGATCTTTTTCCCTTGCCTTCTTCCAAGTTATGAAATTTTTATGCCAGATTTATGTGGATCCGAGTTGGAGGTACCAGTCACCATCAGAAAGATATCTTCATTGTTGTCTGTTACTTCCCACCGACTACCTCACCTTACGCCATTCATAGTGTTGAGGATGGGAACCCTTTTTCAGACCTATTTGAGAGCATCTCCGAGTTTGGGGCTATGGGCGACATCATCATCTTAGGAGATTTTAATGCACGGACTAAAGATCTCCAGACCCCCCAATATGACTGTGGGTCCGATTTCATTTGTACTACTGAGAGGGATCTTACTAGTATGGGGCTTCAACGTTTATCCAAGGATCATAGTGGACCTCTAACTTGTTATGGTCGCCACCTTCTCCAGCTCTGTGAGTCCTCCAACTTGGTGATTCTGAATGGCCTCTCTTGTTTTCTGAGTTCTGATCTTTTTACGTGTTGGCCTCATAGTGGGGGTGTGAGCGTGGTGGATTACATCCTCGTTGTTACTTCCTTCCTCCCCTCCATCAAAATTTTTACTATCTCTCATCTTCCCTTGGTTGATCATGCCCTTCTTAGCCTTTCGGTCTGTGTTTCTTCCCACCCTTTACCACCCATCTCTACTCACCCTGCTTGGTTTTGCCCCTAGACTCGTTTCTGTTTCGAGGATAGTGATCAAGACCTCTTCATTTTCCATTTGAGAAGATTTCTCTGTCCAGCTAGCTTCACGGATCATAGTCAGGTGTCCACCATGTTTCACTTACTTGCTACCGCGATTTGGGAGTCGGCTCTCCTCTCTATCCCTCACCGCTCCATTTTCAGCACTCACAGATCGGCTTGACGAAATACTTGTCCCATGAATCAGTGGTTTGATGATGACTGTAAAACTTTCCATCGCTCCTTGCGCTTGGCTTTTGATACTCATTCCCCCGCTTTCACCAATTTACGGCTCTCTTACAAACGCTTTCTTCGCCATAAGAAGCAATTATTTATTGCTTCATAGGGTAGATCCCTCCGAGACACGCTTATTCAGTATCCCAAGTTGTTTTGGCGCATCATGTTCCCCAGGCGTAGCCAACCCCAATCCACCCCCGACCTTCATCTCCTTGCTTCCCATATCTCCACGTTGTATGACATCCCAGGTCAGCTCACCCCCCTTCCCAGCTCGCTCCCCCATTGTCACTTATTCTCCACCTCCAACATTTACGAGGCCATCAGACTTATGAGATGCAGCAGGGCAGCTGATGAGGAGGGTTTTCAGGCAGAACTCTTCAAACTCGGTACCATGATCTTGGGCCCTTATCTCTCTACGCTCTTTAATAGAGTGGTTTGTTTTGGTTTTTTGGACTCTTGGTCGAGACACATTATTCACCTGATCCATAAGTCTGGGCTAACCTCTGATCCCGAAAACTACAGGACCATCGTGATTGGACATACATTTGCCAAACTTTATGCTACAGCTTTGAATACTATTTTATCTAGTGAGCTTGATAGGAGGAATTACAGGGCTAAGGGTCAAGCAGGATTCAGGACAGACTACCAGACCATAGATCATATCTTTACACTACGAACTATTATAGAGGAGGCTCGATATCACTCGAAGAAAGTCTACTGTTGTTTTGTGGATTTTCGTAAGGCTTTTGATTCCATCCCTAGAGCAGCCCTTTTTCAGAGACTGAGAGATATTGGTATTTCTGAGATCTTATTGACGGCTATTATGAGGTTATATGAGACCGTAATTGGTAGACTGAGGACCACAGAGGGCCTCTCTGATCCTATCCAGAGCACCATCGGGGTGAAGCAGGGCTGCCCTCTCTCGCCCACCTTGTTCGGGATCTACATTGATGAACTCGAGGCTTTTCTTAGTGACTCCTCACTTCCAGGTGATGGTTGTCATCTACACCAGGTATTGATCTCCATCCTTCTCTTTGTTGATGATGTGGTTCTTCTTGCTTCCTCTCCTGAGGGTCTTTAGAGGCTTTTAGATAGACTTTCATCTTTTTGTGATATGAGACAGCTGGTTGTGAACCTTGAGAAGACTCGGGTTATGCTCTTCAACGGTTTGAAGACTTCACATCTCCATTTTCACTTCCAAGGTTGGGAAGTTGAGATTACATCATCTTACACATACCTTGGGGTTAAGTTTTCTGGATCTCGTTTCAGCTTGAGATCAGTTATTCAGCCTCGGATCAATAAAGGGTTGGGTTCCCTTGCCATGCTCGAGAGACAGTGCTTCAGACACCACTTTCAGGATACATCGTCTAAGCTATCCCTCCTGGATTCCTTAGTAAGACCCACAGTGCTCTATGGTTCGGTGGTTTGGGGTCCTTCTCTTTTAGACTCGGATTGGGCCAAGATCAGGAGTACCTAAATTATGCTCCTCCGTCGAATTATCAGATGTCACGGTTCTACCCCCCACAGCATTATTTTGGCCGAGTTCGGTGCTCACCCATTCAGACTTGCAGCCATTTTTGACTTGATCTAGTTTCTCCACCGTCTTTGTGGCTTTGCTAACTTGGAGGAAGGCCAACACAGATACCCTCATTTAGCATACTGCTCTTCAGTTGCTATTGCTAACTTCGATCCTGCCACTAGAGCCCACGGTTGGTATGCTCAGGCTACTATCCTACTGAGTTCAGTGGGGATCGACATTGATCATCTTCCTCCCTACCAGTTTTCATTGGATGCCCCTGCTCATCTACTCATCTAATCGGTGTTCCATTTGTCTGCTTTTTCCTTGTTGTAAGCTTCCAGTCCCATAGACCCACGTTGTGGTCTTTTGTTGGACATTAATAAATTTATCTTATCTTATCTATCTTATCTTATCTTATCCATCGCAATTGCGACAAGCACTCTTTCTGTCGCAATTTGCGACAACAAAAGTCTGACACCTATCTGACAAGAGCCAATTTGTGGTATTGCCACTTGGGCAATGGGTGGCCATCACAATTGCAGCGGCCTACCATCACAATTTGAGCCCAAATGTTGTAGTGAGTGTGTTTAAATTTTATAGTGCATTCATGCTCTAACGTAGCACTTTTGAATAGTAAATAGAGATTAGAAGGTCTGATGGATGTTGTAATGTCCAATGGATAACAAGAATGTTGATGTCGATGCGTAAACTTATTCACACAATAACCTAAACAATATAGAAGTCTAATCACAAAGTAATATGTAGGATCAATCAAATATTTTGGATAGATAATAATAAAAGATTCCCACCTCAGGATACAAAGTAGGGAAAACTAAAATGTCCATCTCAAAATTTAGAGTTGCACAAATAATTGGTTCAGAATCAAACCATTAGCTGGATAGCTAGATGTTGACTTAGATTGATGTAGGATAATCACTGTGATTGCTTGATTGATGAAATTTTTCTGATGTTTGTGTAAACAAGTGTGTGGGCAAAAGCTCATGGTGCACAGTTTGTATCCTTGTCCATTGGAATCGATTGATAGATTGTTGGCCAAGGATCAATAGGTGATAGATAGATGTGGGTTCTCATTTTTTTCAGATGCCACAGTTCCAAGTGAACCGAGGATTATTGACAATTGTGGTTGATTGGTGGCACTCAGACCACAACACCTTTCATATGTTGCTCGGGGAAATGATGATTACCCCTAAGGATGTGTACAAGATTCTCAAGATCCCTATACTAGGGGATCTAGTATATTACAAACAGATAGATGATGGCACAACCTGTAGAGATCTATTTGCAGATGATGATATTAAGGATGATATTGTTTCATGGTTTCAGATGCTTCGATATGATCACTTACCGGTTGTGCTAGCAGAGTTGATAGGAGGATTCCTCATGCCAGATAGGCAAGGGCATGGATTTCTAGTTGCATGGGGCTGCATCAATCAGTTTATGATTGACCAACCATGGAGATTTTCGTGGAGTAGTTATATTCTAGCCCATTTGTATCATGATTTACATCAAGTGGTGTATTCGAGGGCCACGTCACTTTCTATAGGCATGGTGCTTTTACAAATATGGACATGGGAGAATCTTCCCATCACCCAACCTATATTTGTTCAATAGCGACCATGGGACATTCCCTTCATATATATGTATTTAGGTATCATTGTACAACCCCATTTGGGAAAAACAAAGTATTAGAGACGTATGTTGGATGACATGGATGAGGTTGTGTAGAGGCCCTATAGGTATACAAAGTCATGGGTAGAGGATGATGATGAGATGGTGTATTTATTTTGTCCGTGTTATCTTCTTGATTGAATCCCTTTAATGATTGAGAGATTTTTCTTCATGAGGGGAGTAAGGCAATTCGGTCAACGACAAGGGATGCCACAGAGAGTAGCACATTATGCCTATGTGTATGTAGAGAGACCAATATGGAGTCCCATATTAGAGTATGAGGCATGCCAAGAGGCTTTTATTCAGATGGTAGGGACACCACAAATATGGTCATTGAGGGATGATGTGGTCAATGCGAAGATGGAGGGGGACTATATTGATGGTTTGGAGAGAATCCCTTTCCTAGATATACAAATCCATCTAAGTCAATGCCAGGCATTGAAGATTTCTCAAGCAGGGGTGAGGATGATAATGGTGAGGGTGGGCAAGGGAGAGGGAGAGTTAGAGGTAGGCACAGAGGCAAAAGTAGGGTAATGATGATGCCCCAGCAAAGAGTGCTACCACGGGTTCTAGTACAAAGATAGATGTCGATGCAAACGCTAAGGGATGCAGGCAGAGATAGACCCAAAAAGGTCCATGGCTGTGGGGGTATTATGATGAGATCATGCACATGAGCTAGTATGGGCAATGCAACAGCTAGTGGGATTGGTGGGAGAGGTTTGGACAATAGTGCAAGGTTCAGCAAGAGGGATGATGATATTGATCGAGGTAGGACAACACAACATAGGGCGAGCCTACCGAAGGATGTACAATTTGTGAGGAGGCAAAGGTAGCAAGTACAAGATTTTTCCATGTGGGTACAAAGCTCCCAGCCACAAGTGCCCATATCTCTAGTACATCTAACATCGATACTAGGTGATTCTTTATATTTGAGCACCTAAGTGACTGTTGTAGAGGTACAGATTGGGGTGATTGGCTCCTAGATTAGCCAGTTGGCAAGTACAATTCAAGCATTTATAGCATTGAAGACATTATTGCCTCCACCTCCACCTCCACCACTAAGCACGGAGGGAGCATCCATGAGTCAAGTAGCCTTGGCCATACTAGGTACACAAGGTATAGAGGCATCACATCAGGCTCAATGAGATGGGATGAGTGCCCCTGGTGATCAAGCACCTCCTAATCAAACTCTGATAGCTGGTGTAGGTGGCCCAGGCGATGAGACACAGGGAGCCTTTTTATCATGTTTCTTGTATATGTTGACTATCAGATGTATCATAGATGTATTAAGGGTGACTTTTTGATGTATGAGTGTTTAGATCGAGTTTTTCTCATTTGTGTTGTGTTGGACCCTTGTATTTTTACATATCATGGACTTTATATACTTTATGGTGGTATGAAGCAATGCGATGAATGTTTTATGTGATTTGCATATGTTGTTTTGTATTTACGATGTTCTTTGTATGTGGATGTAATGTGGATGTCTAATGTGTTGGATGTGTAGATGAATAAATGCTTAGTCTAGAGAAATATTGTGTAGTAGAGGAATGGATAATGGATAAATGGAATGGTTGAATGAATGAAATGAAATGCAATAACATGGATGAATAAAATATGATAATGGAATAGATGAAAATGTAATGGTAATGTAAGGAAATGAAATTAGATGAAAAGAAACGGAAATGGATATGGTTTATGGAATTATAAAATGTAATAAAATGAAATGATTGAAAATTGATATTGATTGATAAAACATGAATGTGATAAAATAAAATGATGTGATTAAATGAAAAAGACGTGATGAAACGAAATGAAAATGATGTAATATGATGAAATAAAGATGATTGGATTAAATGAAAATGAATGAAATGAGATCTGATAAAATGAAAATGAGATAAAAAGATTTAAAGAAATGAAATGAATAATATGATGGAATGAAAATGAGGTGAAAATGAGTTAATGAAATGAATATGAAATGATTTAAAATGATGAAATGCAGATTGGATTTAAATGAAAATGAAACGAAATGGTGTAATGTATGAAATGATTAATATAATGGAATGAAAATGAGTTAATGAAATAAATATGTAATGAGTTAATATGATGGAATGAAAATGAAATGAAATAGAATGGATATAGTTTAATGAAATGTGAAGAATGGAAGGAAATGATCTAAAAATAAAAATGAAATGAAATGGTTTAATGGACGAAATGAAATAATGTAATATGATGAAGTGAAAAATGATTTGAGGAGAATGAATGTAAGGAAATATGATAAAATGAAAAAGAGATTAAATGATTTAAAGAAATGAAATGAAGATGATTAATAATGTGATGAAATGAAGATGATTGAATAAAATGAAAGTGAAACAAAATGGTTTAATGTATGAAATGATTAATATGATGGAACAAAAATGAGATGAAAATGAGATAATGAAATGAATTAATATGATGAAATGAAGATGTAATGGAATAGATTGCATATAATTTTTTTCTTTTTAAATGGAATGAAATGAAAAAAAGTGAAGTGAAATGATGCAATGGGGTAATACAATGAAGTGAAGAAATGATTGAAGGAAATGAAATGATATGAAATAATTTAAGGGGTGGTGAAAAATGATTGTAATGAGATGAAAATGCTACTCGAATGTTTGAGATTCAAAGGCCACAAAGAGTTCGCAAGGCACCAATGATGAAAATAATGATTAATGTGAAGTAATGAGTGAATGGAATGTAACTAAATGTAATCATGTGTAAGGATAATGAAAGTGGAGACGATTTGTGGAAATGAGAACATGCACAATGATGAAAAATTATGTAAATGGGAGGAAAGTGTAACCTGAACTTCTCATATTCAAAGGCCACAGGCCACAACATGGCGATTGGAATAAAGTAATGCAATTGAAGGAAGGAATAATGTGAGATAATGATGCAGTGAAGTGTGACAAAATGTGATGATGTGTCAATGAAAAACAAAATCCACAATACTTAGGTAGTGAGAAATCATTTTGATGGTGGTGTTGTTATCATTTAGTTGTCGCTCTTTTTTTGGATGATTATGAGTAATAGTCCATGTGTATTCCCCTTTTGTGTGTCAACCATTGTTTTAAGTGACCCCATATGAAGCACAATCTACATGGATGCAACTGTCACATTTTGTAAAGAGGTGCTTATTAAATATCATCATTGAGCACCTAAAAAGAAGGATATAGTATGATTACCACTAGCTCAACTATGGTAATATGAATACTCTATCATTCTAAGAATTGTTAAACAAAATGAATAATGTACATGGAAAATATGGTAACCATTAATAGAAGCATTCCGCAATACAAAAATAGAGATAATGTTGGTACACATGCATATATGCAAATTTTAGATAAGAAACCTCACCTAAGATTTTTTTGTAAAATTAGTCTAGGTACACATGGCCTTCCAATCGGGAGGAGACACTTATAAATGAACACCAATAATACATAAAATCAAAGGATTACTAGAGAAAAATAGTGAAAGTAGAAGGCAAATAAAATGTCATGGTTATATCCCAATCCCTCTAGTCAAGCACATTATCAAGGTCATATATTCACACAATAATGAAAAAGAATATTTGTGGATCATTATGCCAGTATTTGTGTGCAACAATATCAATTTTGTTTCATCTCTATAGATTAAAGTAGTTGTATGATTCTTGTAATGAGCCATGGAGTGTAATAGTATTGATTTTGTAGTGAGGTTCATGGTGGACATGTTGGAAGATGTGTGTAGGTGGTGGGTGAGTATGTGCACTATGACATAGTAATGTCAAATTGCAGCGGTGATTGTACCTAGTACTAGTGCGGTGGATTGCATAGAGAAAATGTGTCACAAGGTGGAAAAGGTGTAATGCTTGTTGAGTAATAGTCATAAATACATGAGCATGAGCATGCAAAATGAAGCACGGTGAAGGAATAAATATTGATGTTGTCTTAGAGTCAAGTGTTGGAGAGGCAAAGTGAGTCTAAGGTTGTTAGCATGGTAGGCTCACTAGACCAGTCACAACAAGAGGCAAAGATGGGGGATGTAAGTCATGGAGGATAGGTGAGGCAAGGGTGGAGAGAAAAGTGTGCCCATTGTATGTTGAGGGAACTAGTGAATCAGCTTGAGCTCCAGGCACTGAGTCATGAGTATGGCGAGTCAAGTCAAATGGAGCCGACATAGGTGTAGCTTGGGGGCACAAAAGTTAGGGTGGAAGAATCACCCTTGTTAGCTTTGTTAATGTTGTCAGGGAGTGCAACATAGCATGCATTATAGGAGGAGTTGGGTGTTGATCTCGTTATGCAGGCGAGAGGTATCCCACTAGCGGTGACAAAAATCACACAAGAATTACCCATGGGTGTGGGGGAGATGGAATAACCAAGGAAGGTTGGAGGAAAAGGGGAGCAAAAGACGGAGGATGTCAGTGCAAGTGAGGTGACGAGCACAATGAGTCAATTGATTAGCCTTGGGATCCTGATACAGGGGTCAATGAGTGAGGAGAGGGGATTAGTGGGTGTGGTTGAGCCAAAGCCGACATTTGAGGGTGTGGCAAAATTAGAATGCAAAGTGGAGGAGTTGTAGAAAGCGTTGGCCCCAGAGAGAGTCTAGGCAGAGAATGCGAAACAAGAAGTCGCATTTTGTTGGGCTTGACAGATGAAGTGTGTGAGGATGGGATGCAGGCAGAAGCCAAATGTCTTAAAGTGGTGTTGAATGAAGAATAGGCTTAGGTGTAAGATTTGGAAGTGGAGCTGTAGGTGGAAAGATCACGAGCATAATGAAATGAGGTGGGGTTTTAAGTCGAGTGAGCATGGACGCAAAGATTGCAGAACACTTTGAGGATAGCGCAAGTGGGTTTGGAGAGTGCACAGAATGAATTGGTGCTACTGTAAGTGCAGTCAGAGTCTTTTAAGGATGTGGTGTAAAGAATGAACATGATGTCATTACAACTACAAGAGCATTTGGTGGCAAGTGAGGAAAAGGTGAGGCAATATCAGCAGTAGCTTGGTGAGGTTAAAGCTCATGTGGAGCCCTAGAAATGGCGACTGAGAAGATACAACAGGAGTGTGATGTGGCCCAATAGGCAATTACTCCACTAGGTATAAATAGTGGACAATGTGTTCAAAGATATGCAAAGGACTATGAAAGTGCATTGGGAAGCCGCAGATTACATTGGGCTATATTATCAGTCAATCTCGTTGGAGCGGCATTGGCATTTAGAAGTCGAGTGTTGGTGGGCCTTGATGGAACCTACAAGTGTGGGGAACTATGGCTATTATTATGCCCAACCCTGACTATTCTCTATACAGCAGTTTCCTAAGGATCCTACCATGCCACCTTCATGAGAAAGGTTGTAATGAGTGTCCCGCTAGGTTTTGCTCTAGTTGTAATTATATCATTGCCCCCATAATAAATTTTAAGAAAAAGTATTTTTATTACAAACAAAAGGGTAGCTTGTGTGCTTTGTGTGTCTATGTACAATGTATGGAACCTAATGAGAATAGAATTCTAGGCGGCTCTATTGGATATAATGTTGAAAGTGTCATAATTGTTTTTGGTATTTTGGGGAGTTTTTGAGTTTTTTGGTATTTTTTAGAGTTTTTTATTTTGTTTTCGTATTTTTGAGAGTTTTTAAATGTTTTTGGTATTTTTGTGGTTGTTTTGGATGTTTTTGGCAGTTTTAGTAAGTTTTTGAAAAAAATTTTTGACATTTTTCAAGATAAATGAACAAGAACAAGATGGGAAGCTGTCGAAATTGACAAATATGTTTAAACGAGGGACATCTAGAGGGAGGTTGACCTTCACTTATGTGTTATAATCTATGCTTTCCAAAAGTTGATTTCAATGCCGAAAAAAAGAATTTGTAGTGGGCTTTGAATGAAAGATGTGTGCAAACTTGTGCAACATTTGGAAGGCTGAAGTTCACTAGTTTGAAAAAATCAGGAAGTGCTAACTCACAAATTGCAAGCAGAATTTGATTTGAGAAATTCTATGTATATTGATAGCCTTTGCAAACAAGTTAGAACCAAGATCAAGACAAACGGTCCTCTCTTGCCGAATAGGGAAATGATGATTATTCTCTAGGTGTGGGTTGAGATGGACATTTTGGGGCTGATAAAGAAGGTAATTATGGCTTTTAAAAAGGCATGTATGAGCCCAAAAAGCTAATTGGGGACCTAAATAGACAAAGGGTTCTTACAAAAAAATGTATGGGTCTGAGAAGGCCGTAGGAAGGCTAAAAAAAGGCATTTTGGGCCTAAAAAGGCACTAAAGGGCCCGAAAATGGCATTGTGGCCTTGAAAAGGGTGTTGGAGGGCATAAAAAAGTGCCAGGGGGTCTGAAAATGGCACTTGGGCCTAAAATAGGCTCCATGGACCTAAAAGGATGATATGGGGCCTGAAAAGGGCATTGTGGCCTTGAAAAAGGCATTAGAGAGCCTAAAAAGGCATTGTGGCCTTAGAAAAGGCTTTGTGGGCCTATAAAGGCACTATGAGGCCTTGAAAAAAGGCTTTGTGGGCCTAAGAAGGCGTTATGGGGTTCGAAAAGGGTGCTTCGGGCCTAAAAAGGTGCTATGGGGCCTGAAAAGGGTGCTTTGGCCTAAAAAGGCATTATGGGGCCCAAAAAGGGTGCTTGGGCCTGAAAAAGGATTTGTGGGCCCTATAAGGTGTTACGGGGCCCAAAAAGGGTGCTTGGGCTTGAAAAAGGATTTGTGGGCCTTACAAGGTGTTACGGGGCCCAAAAAGGGCACTTGGGCCTCGATCTATGATTGGAAATTAAAGCGGCCTCTCAAACTCAATGCTTACTTATTTTGAGGCTCTGTTGGCTCCAAAGGTCAAGGGTTTGACTATCATGACATTAAGTCTCTTGGTTTGCTTCCTATGATTGGGAAGTAGGCCAGCCTTGTAGGTTGCTAGCAACATTGCTATTGTGTATGCAAATGGAAACCTATCTAGACAACAATGAAAGAGTACATCAGGTCTCTACAACAATCTGAGTGATGCTTGATTTTCCAAACCTATAATGGTGTTCCACATCATAGAAATGGAGTGTGGGATCACAAGGTCTTTTTAGGAGAGCATTGACATATTTGTTGAAGAGTATTGGTCAATCGTGGCCTCTGCAACATAAATAAGTTTGGAAATCCTTCTTGATTTACAATAATGAATAGAAGGGTGTGAAGATGGACATAGGCAACCTTTTTTGTGATTCGCATTGTGCCAAATTTTTCTAAGCTCATAGATATGTTTCAAGACATAATGACGTTTCTTCTTAATCTCTAGAGTAAAATGAAGGGTGAGATAGTAGGACAAGGATTTTGCCACAAAATATTTAAATATTTTGCAATGTAAGGCCTCACCATTGATTTCATATAAAACTGGTTGAAGTATGCAAACCCATCTCGAAGGAGCGATAATAATAGACAGACACTAGATTGACATGAAATCAATGGATCATTGAATCGAAATATATAAAAATAATTTATGCAAATGACAAGGTTATTCTGAATGATTTTTTATTTTTATTTTTTTTTAAATGGTTTTTTAATGTTTTTTTATTTATTTATTTTGATGTTTTTGATGTTTTTAAAACTTTTTTTTTTTTTTTTTTTATTAAGTTGGCATGTAGATAGTGGTGTACATGCTAGGCTCTCATGCATATATCATATTGTTGAACTAAGATAGATGGGAAGGGGAAGGATGTGAGGTTTGTTGGGTTGTTGGGACCACATGGGATAGGCATGGAGGCTAAAAGGCATTTTTGGGACCACATGGGTATTTATGGAGGCTAAAGGATTTTTGGAACCACATGGGTATTTATGGAAAGCTAAAGTAGATTTTTAGGACCACAGAAGGTATTTATGGAGGCTAAAAGGGATTTTTGGGACTACATAGGGTATTTATGGAGGCTCAAAGGGATTTTTGGGACCACATGGATATTTATGGAGGCTAAAAATGGATTCTTGGGACCATGGAGGGGCCATGATATGTTTTACAAATTTGAGATGTGCACTGATCTTCCTGCAATTCATGTATGTGGAATCTTATAACATAATAAGACTTCATGTTACCTTCAAGCCACTTCCTTCTTTCTTGTTGTGTCTCTGTTGTAAGCTATTTCTAATGCCCATAAATCACTAATCTAAAATCCACAAGTATTTCTCAATTCGGTATGTGTATAATTAATTCAAGTTCAGCACCCCTTGACCCATTTTCCTACCTTTATTAATTACACTAGGTAGTGTTGAAGCAAGCAATGGAGAGGCCACAAACAACCAAAATTGTCATGAGGGGCACAAAATGAATTGTTTATTGTAGCCCCTTTTATTTTAGTTTTTGCATTGAAGGATTGTGTTGTTTGGGGAAAGCTCAAAGGTGCTATCTTTGACTCCTTTTTATACCAAGTTTTTTTTTAATGTTTTCTAGTTTTTTTTTTGGTGTTTTTCCATATATGTGGTGGTCGTTCAAAGATTTATACATAGAAACTTTTGAAATGGATGTTGTTAAGGGGTTCTACTTGTTGTTCCCCATCACAATCGGAAAGTTTGTAGGTTCATGTCCTAAAAGACTCTATGATTATGTAAGCGCTAATCAGGTTGGCTTCCCACTTCCCTTTCTTTTCTCAATCAACCTAATTTTTAAGGTTCTCTCGAAGAACTAGGTCACCTATTTGAAAGACCTTTGGTTTCACTTTCTTGTTATAGTGTCTAGATAACCTATTACAATACACTTTTAAGTGTTCGTGGATGGTGTGTTGATGTTCCTCTAGGAATTCTAATTGTTCTAAGTGGGCGACCCTATAGTCTTAATCTATCATAACATAATGTAGGATGACTCTTAGGGATGGGATTTCAACCTCCAAAGGGAGAATCGCTTCACTGTCATAGATCAAAGAAAAGGGAGTTTCCCCAACAAGCATTCAAACATTCATCTTGTATGCTCAAAGTGTGGGATTTAATTGTAAATGCCAGTCCCGACCAGTGTCATTGACAATTCTCTTCAAAATTTTGATAATATTTTTGTTGGTGGCCTTTGCTTTGCCATTGCCTTGGGGATAATAAATTGAAGAGAAATGATGAATGATATGAAATTTTTCACAAAGCTCATCAATTATTTTATTTTTAAAGTACAAAGCATTATCTGTTAGGATGGCATGAGGTACATCGAATTGACAAATGATGTGGTTAAGGATGAACAAGGGAAAAAAATTTCTAGTGGTATCTGTGAACGACACGGTCTTGACCCATTTGGTGAAGTATTATGTTGTCATAAAAATCCATTTATGGTCACTAGAGGAATGTGGATGAATCATGCCAATTAAGTCAAACCCCATTAATAAAAAGGCCATGGTGTGGCCAATGGGTTGAGTTCTTGAGTTGATGCATAAATGAGGTTACTATGAATTTGGCACTTCTTACAAGTTTTGACATAATCAATAGAATCATTTCCATGGTCGGCCAAATTATAGCCCATCCTAAGGATTTTTTTTGCCAAAGTGAACCCACTAGAATGCAACCCATAAATACCTGCATGGACTTCTTGTAGAGAAACTCTAGACTCATTGTTTGCTACACATCTTTAAAAAGTTCCATCTACACCTTTTTGATATAATGTGTTGGCCATCAACATGTAACCAGAGGCTTGTCAGATAAAGTTTATTCTTTGGTTTCTAGATAGATCGGTGGGCATAACATTATCTCACAAATAGGTGGAAATGGGATCATACCAAGGGGAGTTTGGAGTGTCTAGGAAGCAAACGATGTTGGATTCAAGTTGAGTAAATGTAGGTTGAGCCACCTCCAATACTAAGAATTCATAGCATTCATGTTGGTCAGATAACTAGAGAAAAGAGATCAAAGTAGCCATAGCATCAGTCGCCCTATTCCTATCTCTAGGAATCTGCTCAAATGTAATTTGGACAAACCATTCTTTGACTGTGTCAACCATATGTTTGTAAGGCAACAATTTTTCATCTTTAGTCTGATATGTGTTATTAACGTGATTGATGACCAACTAAGAGTCTCTGTAGACATCTATTGTCGTTAACTTACATTACAGTGCTAATTTGAGGCCAAGAGCTAATGCTTCATATTCTACCATGCTCTTAGTACATGGGAACAAAATTTTATAGGACTTTGGAATGGTGACACCGAAAGGTGTGATGAATAAGATAGTTGCACCTAAACCCTGATGTGTATCAGAACCATCAAAGTAAAGCTTCCATGTGAATAGTTCTATATGAAGAATGTGCACATTTAGAAAATCTGCTAAGATGGGATTCAAGTCTTCTAAGGGTGTGTTTACTAATTGATCTACAATAGCCTATCCTTTGATAGCTTTTCTATCCACATATTCTATGTCAAACTCACTCAAGGTCATTACCCACTTGGCTAGCTTTCATGTTAATGTTTTTCTTCTCAGAAGGCATTTTAAAGAGTCTATCTTAACTATGAGCTCTACTTTATGTGTTATAGGTAATGGCATAGTTTTTGGGAAACAAAAACTACAGTCAAACATGAATGAACGTATAATTGAGCTCATAATTGACCAAGGTTCAACTAATATAGAATATGGCTCTTTCTTTTCCTTGGTCACTTCATTTTGCCAATAGGGATCCTATTGATTTATCAATGAGGAAGATATACAACAACAAAGGTTTGTGTTGAGTAGGAGGCATCAAGATGGGTGGATTCATTAAACAGTTATTGAGGTCAAAAGTTGCTTGACACTGACTATCCCATTGGAAGACTACATCTTTGTGGAGGAGGTGAGTTAAAGGAACACATTTTTTGGCCAACTGAAAGATAAATTTTTTGATGGACTAAAGTCTTCCTTGGAGGGAACGTAGTTGGCTTAGATTCGTAGGAGGCTTCATGTCAAAAATAGCTTGTATCTTTTCTGGGTCTACTTCTATCCCTTTTGTGGAGACAATGTAACCTAAGAGTTTCCTGGATTGCACCCCAAAGGCACACTTCTTAGGATTTAGCCAAACTTTAAAAGCTTCTAGGCAAGTAAATATTTTGCCAAGTATTGGAAGGTGATCTTGTCGGGTATGAGATTTGGCTAGAATATCATCCACATAGTCCTCCATGAATGTATGCATCATGTCATGGAATATGATTGCCATGGCTCTTTGATATGTGGCCCTTGCATTTTTTAGACCAAATGACATAACATTCCAATAGAATGTTCCCCATGCACAAGTGAAGGTCATCTTCTCTTGATCTTTAGGTGCCACCTCTATATGGTTGTAACTTGAGAATCCATCCATGAGAGAGAACATGGAATGTCCGACTGTGAGGTCCACGATGACATCTATAGTAGGCAATGGGAAGTCATCCTTTGGACATGCCTTTTTGACATCATGGAAATCAATGCAAATTCATATGCTCCCATCCTTTTTTGAAATTGGTACTATATTTGAAATCCATGAAGCATATGCCAAGGGTCTTATAAAGTTGGTTTGGAGTAGTTTCTCTAACTCTAATTTACTAATAGTGTTATGTGTGGGTGTATCTTCTTAAGCTTATGTTTGACTAGTTTGGCCTCTAGGGCAATATTAAGATGATGGAAGATCAAATTAGGATTTAAACCTGGCACGTTTGCATAGGACCATGCAAAATTGATTTGCCTTTCCTTGAAGAAATGAATGAATTCACTCCTTTCTTTTGATGTTAGTGATTGAGCTAGATGAATAATCATAGGTTGTCTCTATCCCAATGTTGACCTTTTCTGTTGGCTTGATCAAAAGGGATGACCTTTCTTCTCAATATTTAGGTAAAGAATCAATTATCTCATCGTTTGGTGCCATAGTTGGGTTTTCACCCTTAGATATGTCACTTCTGATTTCTTGTATTTTTACATTTAGACCCGCCACGACGTGGTTTGGTTGTTAAATATCTAATATGCTTGATTTTTCCTTGCGTGACTAAGATCGTTGATATTTGACCTATTCATAAGCACTTTCTTTGGTTCTAGTTTTGGAGATGGTTCAACCACATTGAGGAAAATAAAGATGTCTCTGTCAGTGTCAAAATTAGTGATGTCATGAGGTTGGGTTGTTTCCCAGCTGATAAGCTTGGGATGGGACAAGGGTAATGACTCAAGGTATTGATACGGTTCGACTGGATTCAAAGGCATGACCTCATTTGATCGCTCATACATTGTATCATGTAGGTCTATGATGTGGGCTTCCTCTAAACTATCTAGCAAACTAGGGTCTTCAAGATGTCACTATCCTCATTTTCATTTTTGTTGAAAAGACATCCAGAGAAAGGCTCTAGAAGTGGAACTCATTATTAGCTTCATTATCCTCATATGACATAAGATCATGTGGCCACTAAATTGGCATGTCATATATTTGACCTACTTGAGAAAGATCATGTGGTTGTTTCACACTTGTTTCTAGAACATCCTAGTATAAAGTAGCTCTTTGTGGTGAAGTGGAATCTAAGATGGAAGAAGATTTGTGTTCTATAGTAGTTCTCTAGACGAAAATGTGGATCACATCACATTAGTTGCTATGGGTAGATTCCTCATATAAGGAATTGATTTCCTACTTGGTGGAGTCATCATCATCCTCATTAACAGTGGTATTCAAGAGTTGTTCTTCTCTGAGATGGATATCAAGGAAGGATAAGATTACATTCTTTGGATTGGATGCCCCTTGATCTCTAGTAACCAAATCAAAGTGAAGGAGGAGGAACCCCCATGTTTAGGTTGTGGCTTATCAAGAGGTGGTGGCATAGGATAGAGTGGTAAACCTTCATGTTCTTGTTCTGAATATCCTACCCTTATCTTAAGTTTGTATGGCCCAAAATGTAGTTCCAGTGATTCAACAATGCATGTACCTATTCCCAAAGGGCCTTCACCAAGGTAGCCCATTTTTTCATTAAGTCATAACATTTACAAAAAAGGTGAGGAGAAATATCAATATTTTGTATCCTCTTGCTTTCCTCTACCTTTATACTTGGAGATGTACCGCTACCTTTGACAAAGTGTTCATTGTAGGGTTGAGAAGGAACGGTTTAAAGTAGGTCTGCCATGAGACTTAAGAGATATTGGTAGGTCAAATAAAGAAACTGAGTATTTTCCCACCCCTTTGCATTGAAACTTACATTTTTGTTCAAACTCCTTCATCAAAAAGCTCATCTCTCCATAATGTTTGTGTTTGGAGTCTTTTTGGTGGGAGAGTGATGAGACTGAGGGACTAGAACAAAACACTTTCTCTTTTCCCTTAGTCATTGTGGAAGAGTGGTTGTTGTCTTGATTTGTGGAGGCTAAAGCCTCTGCTGGCATAGATTGGTCAGTGTTTCTTGTGGTGATGGGGATTTCTTCCTTGTTATATATGAGGAACAAGAGAGTTGCAATATTGTGTGTAATTATGGTCCCTGGGTATGGTTACCTCTTGACCCAAATAAGGAAACTTCAAACACTGATGGTAAGTAGAATGAATAGCTTGCATGTCATGTACCCATGGTCTTCCTAATAGGATGTTGTAGATCAACTTCAAGTCTAGAACTTGATAGACAATTTCCTTCACAATCGGGCCAACCCTTATTGGCAAGATGACCATCCCTTTAGAGGATCTTTCCTCATCATCATAAGCCTTGATTGTAAATTTTTTTTTAGGGTCAACAACATCTTTTGTCTATCCTAGTGCTCTTACCAAGTTTAGGGTGCAAATGTTTTGACTAGCCTCACTAGCCAATGCTCTCTTCACTATGTTTCTATACACAAAGTCCTCAATATGTAAAGGGAAATCTTGGGGATTGGCGAAGGACATGTCATCTTATTCAGAGAAGGATACACAGTGGGGTGCAACGAGGTTGTTCACCATATTTTGGAACCTATCGAAGTCTAGATCATTGGGCACTAGGGCTTTGTTTAGGATCTCTTTTTGTTCTAAAGATATATGTAACAACTCAAAAATGGAGATATGAGTAGGGGTTTTTAGTAGCTGATTGACCAAACTATATTTGGAGATGGCAGAGCTTGTGGTGGCTTGATCTGATTAGTGGTTACCCCCAAAAAGACCACTTTAGAGGCTTGATCTCGGGTGATGGCATTCAAAGGTTGTTTTTTGTGTTCATCTTTGACAACTATAACATTGACAACATCATCGAATTCAGATAGCATGTTGATTGTGTTATCGTAATTATGGGTGCAACTGACCTTTTCATTGGAAGGTTTGTCCTGGTTATTCTTGGAAGACTCCCCCTTTTCATGGCTCGTGAAGGAATTTTTTAATGCAGTATGGTCTTCATTGGTACAAAGACTATGGACTTCAATGGTTTCATCATCAATCAGTTTTTGGATAGCTCCCTTAAGGGCAATGCAGTTATTTGTGAGATGCCCTCGATTTTGATGATAGACACACAAAAATATTTTATTCCACCATGAAGGTTTGACTTGTGGTTCATATGGCTTGGCTTCTAGCACTATGATAAGCTCATCAGCCAAGAGTGTTTGCAAATCTCTCTCATACATCTCAGCTATAGGAGTGTATACTCTAGATGGGTTAGTAGACTTGTACACTTTTGGTGGAGGGGCTGGCTTCTAGGCTACTTGCTGATTAGGAGTATATTGTGTAGGTGAAGTAGCGGTGTTTCATCGATAGAAGGGACGAATATTTTCTTGTCGCTGTGTGTTTTGGCAAGTAGGCACGTTAGTGTTACTGACGTTGGGAGAATGTCGATTTGGAGATGTTGGGTGGATATTTTGCAACTGACAATTTTGGGTAAAAATTCAGTCGCAAAATAGGATGACCAGCCACAGCGTGTGACATAGAGTCTCTCCTACCTTAAAGGGAAGGCTCCCCCTTCTCACCGTTCCTTGGATCAACTCAAGGTAAGCAAAAAATTGAGAAATTTATAAAGAGGGTGTTACTATTATCCTTTATTCTTAACTTTCAAGAAAGGATCCACTTATTCATAAGGCGAATAATGGGCAAGGTGAATCTCTAATTACACTGCTATCACGAGCTGAAAACAGTGATACCGATAAATTTTAATGAACTCAAAGGCTAGTCAAAATGTACCAGTTTGGCTCTAAGTCCTGTTGTACTTATATGTAGTAAAAGTTTTACAATTAGGGCACAAAGACTCCTAAAAGTAAGAACAATTTAACTATTTTGCAAATTAAAATGAAAATACAAGCCATAGACAAAGCTTCTAGCTATGGATTTTCACAATTTTTCCTGGTCAAAGCTCGGGCTTCAATTGTTTTTTAACTCTCTATGCTCTTTTATTGAACACACAATAATAAAATGAATCAAGACAATAGTCACAAATTATAGTCAAAGCTTCTAATTTGTTCTATCACAATTGCTTCTAGTCAAAGCTTCGAATCCAATTGCTTCTTTTATTCATTTTTCTACCAAATTTGTACTACACAATCAAAATTATGCTTGCACAAATGTGGCAGAGCTTTCTTGCATACAACAAAAGATAATTTTTACAATGAGGGGGCACTCATTTATATAGGCAAAGAAGTTGAGAAAAAGGAGGAGGAAAAAGTGGAAGCAACTCAACCAACTTTGACCAAGTCTAACTATAGAAACTAAAGGGTTACATACAACTGCACATGCAACTCGTATTACATCTTTTACATACACATGTAACTCGCATTACATGTAATTACACTTTTTCATGTAATGCATCTTCTCCAACTACAAACATGAAAGAAGAAGAAAGAAGACGGAAGAGAAAAGAACAATTCTAAAAAGCCTTGTACTTGATGATGCAATCCTAGATGATAACAGGGTTGGGAGTTCCTATACCTTGTACTACTACATTCACGTTGATAACCATAATGTTGCGTCTTTTGACAACCTCTAGCTTTCTTTGATGAATTGTCCATTATCATGTGGAAACTTGATGTGATCCATCTTTTCTTGCTCAAGTTCTCATGAATTCTCTTTTGTAGATCAACACAAACTGGAGTCTTTGACACTTTCAAAACCTTCTTGACGATGTTCGGATGTACACTCGAAACAATTTTCCATCAGCACCTTTAACTCCCTTTTTTTTTTTGAAGTGAAGTGCTTGGCGCATGGGAATGCGTGTAAATGGAGATTGCCAATTTTCAAAAAGTGACTTGGGCTTTCAAGATGTCACTGCACGGAAAATGGATTACATGTAAATGCAACATGTAACAAAAGGTGGAGGGTGAAATGAGATGCAAGTGTGAGTGAAAGATACACTTTACATGCATATGCGGATGAAGGCTAAGATAGAAAGCATGGAAAGGTACAAAAACATGTATTTGCTAATGGAGGTGTGAATGCACATAGAGAGGAAAAAATGACATCTTTTTGACTTTACAAAAAGTGACTTTTAGTCAAAATTGGACCTTTTGGATGCAATTACATGTAAGGCATTTCGTGTAATTGTGTCGTGCGAATGGAAACAAAAAATGAGATGGATGAAAATGGAAACAGAAAATGGGATTACATGCATATGCGGATGGCGAATGGGATGAAAAACATGTAATTGCAATTGTCGGATGAAATGTGAGATGTAATGACATGGAAACGGAATGTGAAAAAAATGAAATGATAATGCTTTCGCATGTAATGAAAGAAAAACATGTTTTTGAGAAAAAAAACTTGCAACTTCTCCAAAATGGAGAAAAACCGGCAATAAGCACACAAAACCAAAACAAAAGAAAAACATACTTTTGAAAACAACTCAAAACATGTCAAGATGCAATGCACTCCAAAGATGAAATTTGAGTTTGGAACTTGGGGAAGAACCAAAAACATCAAAATGAAGGAAAACTTCATATTTAAAAGAAAAATGCACTTTAAAAGGCAAAGATTCTTACAAATGGTATCCATTCAACGATTTCATGCATAAAATCAGCAAGGATAAACATGAATTAAAATGCAAGAAAGAAGAGGTCCACTTACATGAAGAATATGTGCCAAAAATGAAAGAGAAAGAGCTAAAATAGCAAGTTTTATAGTCTTAAAACCAATTCTCCCTTAAATTCGAATTTTCAAACAACCTTTTGACTTTTACCGCACTTGCATGTAATGGACATTCAATGGTCGGATTTGACATGAAAGTGTCAAATAAATGGTCTCCAAAAATAATAGCATGCATTTAAAACTCAAAAACAATCCCTCTTGATCAAAAGTATGGGCTGGAAATGCATTTTTTTGAGTTTTTTGAACAAAAATATGACATTTCTATTCAAAAATTTGGGCCGTTTTGCAAAAACGTGACTAAAAAATGCATGTTTTAAAGTCATTTTTGACTTGTGAATGCAAAAACGACTTCTTCAAATGGATATACATGGATCAAAATGCAAAAAACTGACTTCAAAACACATAAAAGTGGATTAAAACTCCAATCTTCCAAGCATTTAAAGCAAAAACATGTTTCTCCAAGCAAAAAAAATGTGATCTTCCAAACAAAACGATTTGATGTTTAAACACAAAAATGGTGATCACTATATGATGTAATCAGCAAATAGGGCCAAAACGATTTGATTCCATACAAAAATGTGATCAAACTTTGAAGATTTATGGAGTTTTATACAAACAACGTGCCCTAGCTTGAGAGTTTCAAACACATTTTTCGGTGCAATAACTTGATTTTTGATGAGGGCAAAATGATCATCTCTCCAAAACATGATGAATGCAACTGATTTCATTCAAATCCATGGAGAAAATCAAAAGTTATGATCAAAATAGGAGGTTTTTGGAGCAAGAACATGTTTTCTTCACATAATGAGACATTTTTATGTTCATTACATATTTTAAAACATGTTGGAAGGCAAAAGATGACCTTTTAGAGTCCATTACATGTTTTAAAAAATGTCTTGAGACATAATCTCACTTTTTGAGGCCCATTACATATTTAAAAATGTGCAAATCTCCAAAATCTCACTTTTTGGAGTCACTTACATATTTTATAAACATATCTCACCTTTTTTATATACAAGTATGAAAACTCAACTTTTTATGTCATTGCATCAAAAAGGTCCACTTTTACAAATTTTTGATGTAATGGCATGAAAAGTATCCTCAAAGTGAATTTTTAGGTGCAATAGCATGAAAAGTTTCCACTTTTAATAGTTTTTTACATGCAAATGCACATAAAATGTCCACTTTTAAGCTTTTAAGTTATGCATTTCACTTATTTTTATAAAAATGTCAACAATATGGGTCAAAAATAATATTTATGCATTATATTAATCAATATAAATCATAAACATCAAGTTAAAGTGACATTTATATAAGTATTTGATTTAAAAATCAAATTTAAAAGTAACTATATAGTTCTATAGTCACTTTAAATGAAAAATTAAAAAGTAACTCAACTTAAAATTATAACATAAAGTGCACTATAGTCACTTTAAGTTATAAATTTAAATGAAAAGTAACTTCAAAACATAACAAAAAGTGAATAAAATGTTATATTTTCAAAAAGTGAATGTCAAAATAAAAATATAACATCATTTTTTTCATTCGTGCTATTGCACATAAAATGTCCATTTTTGGGACACTAAAATGACCATATCTCTTGATTGACAACTCCAATTGACCTCTAAGTTAGATCGAATCGAAGGGGAAAATGAAAGGCATGACATGAGCAAATATGAAAGGCATGACATGAACAAATTCAAAGGACCAAAAACAAGCAAACATAAACTCAAAAGCAAAGAACGGATTGTGAAGGCTTCAAAAATCAAGCAAAGGCTCGACAAAAAACAAAACAAAAAAAACTTGACAAAGGCCTTCAATAAAAAGATTCATTGTATCAATTGGTTGATCAATACTAACCAATTAAATAATGAAATAAACTCAAAGAAATGTGAAACTAATTTGAAAAAGTTTCGTACTGTTACCTACACTTTGTGGTGACAAAATGCAGGACAATAGCTGGCTCTGTCTGGGGAATGTTACTCGTTTATTCTTGAAAACAAAGAGTGACATAGGATCAAGTTCTCTGAGTGCCTTTATCCATTCCATTGGGCTATAGAGTCAAGCGACCAAAAATAAAAAGAAATCTAAAGCGACTAAAGCACAGGAAATCTAATAAAACAAAAATGTGCAAGTGCACTTATTGAAAACAAAGGAAAACCTACCTAATTAAAACTAGCCAAAAAAAAATGCAAATTTTAAATGAAACCATTTATAAGTTCAACAAAATAGCTACCTTTTTTCAGTACCTTGTAGTACCTTGCATGTTCATATGCAACTTTATAGAGATGGAACACGAACAACTGGAGCAATGATGTCAAGGCCTGATGTAACACCTCTTGGAAGAGATGGAAGAATTCACCCTTTTGAGATGATTGATGTGTACTGCTGCTCGAAGAAAGTTTCATGAATTGAAATTGCTCCTCCATAACTGAAAATTCTTCTTTGACATCTTCTTTGATAGTATTTTCATGTTCAGGTACATGTATAATATCTAGTTTTCTATTAGCCTCCAACCAAGCAAGATGTCAAATTGGACATCCTCTTGATCGAACAAATTCTGAATTTTTCTTGCCATCTGCAATTTTTTTGATTGGTTCATCAATCACCACTACCTTAAGATGCTCAAGAAAACCTTGCTCATGTGATTTCAGTGATAACATGATTGTACTGCCTGCCTCAACATGTTGCTCACAAACTTTTGACTTGGAAAAGTCTTTACTGTTTATGAGAAATTCTTTTTCAAGCTCCAGGGTAGAAAATTTATGCAAAGTGTTTCCAAGTTCATGACCTTGAGACACAAACATATCATTTTCAACTTGATTCGAACTTTCTTGCATGTCAACTTTAATGACATAACCATCTTGAATCTTGGAAGAAATTTTTTCCTTCCTCGTCTTTTCATCATCACAGGCCTTCTGAGACTGCATACACTAGATATGAGAGTCGCCAGCTATGTCTTCTTCCTTTTCTTGGAAGAGAATAGCAAGATCACTGGCTTTAGATTTAGGATGTGTCACTGCTACCTTTGATAATGGTGCTTCAATTGCAAGCTTCTTAAATGATGAAGCTAACTTTTGTTGATTCCCAACAAGAGAACTTTGCAGAATAGTTGGAAGAGGCCTCCTTGGTACATCTTCATGAGGAACAAAGAACATGCTTTGAGCTATTTGCTTTTTGAGGGCAAGAATCTCATTTGTTAATCTCTGCACTGTAGGATCTGTTCTTGCGCTAGAAGAAGGTGAATTAGAAGAATAATAACTTTCTTCAAATTCACTTGCTACAATTCTTATCTTCCCAGCAAGAATAAGATCATCTTCAATTTCAATTGCTAATGTCTGTGCAGCTGCAAGAGTAGTCAGTGCTTCTCTCCTTAATAGAAAACTGACTTCAGGAATTTGAGCATTGGCAAAGAAACACTTCAAATTGGTAGTTCTAGGTTGAGCAGCAACAAGAATTCTTCATGTCAATTTGTTGAAATGAGCAACAAATTCACGCATAGGCACATGAGACAACTTTTTCAGTTGAGCAAGTTGGGCGAATAATGCATGGGCATCTTCAAGAGGCTTGAACTTTTCTTTGAACTTGGCTATGAAGGTAGCCCAGTTTGTGATAGTACGTGGTGGTAAATGGTAAAACCAATCAGTAGCCACACCCTGTAGAGTTTCCACGAACAACCTAATAGACACATCCTCGTATTCAATAGCATGAACATTGCATGCAATGTAGAAAGAAGCAATATGCTCATCAAGATGTTGTTCATCATCACCAAAGAACTTGGGAAAGTTCTTTCGTGAGCCATCAAGAAGATCATGTAGAGGTGGAGCTAGATTCAACGGTCCAAAAGCATTTCCCCAAGGACCATGTGTCATTTACATGTCCTTGGTAAATGCATGAAACAATTTCAATGAATATTATTACAATGAAAAAGGATACGGGTATGCTTCAAATGAAAGCATGAGGCTTTCAAATGCGCGTCGTATCCCCAGTAGAGTCACCAAAAAACTGTTGGGTGGATATTTTGCAACTGACAGTTTTGGGTAAAAATTCAGTTGCAAAATAGGATGACCAGCCACAGCGTGTGACACAGAATCTCTCCTACCTTAAAGGGAAGGCTCCCCCTTCTCACTGTTCCTTGGATCAGGTCAAGGTAAGCAAGAAATTGAGAGATTTATAAAGAGAGTGTTACTATTATCCTTTCTTCTTAACTTTCAAGAAATGATCCACTTATTCGTAAGGTGAATAATGAGCAAGGTGAATCTCTAATTACACTTCTATCATGAGCTGGAAACAGTGATACCGATAAATTTTAACTAACTCAAAGGCTAGCCAAAATGTACCAGTTTGGCTCTAAGTCTTGTTGTACTTTTATGTAGTAAAATTTTTACAATTAGGGCACAAAGACTCCTAAAAGTAAGAACAATCTAGTTATTTTGCGAATTAAGATGAAAATACAAGCCACAGACAAAGCTTCTAGCTATGGATTTTCACAATTATTCTTGGTCAAAGCTCAGGCTTCAATTGTTTCTTAACTCTCTATGCTCTTTTATTGAACACACAATAATAACATGAATCAAGACAATAGGCACAAATTATAGTCAAAATTTCTAATTTGTTTTATCACAATTGCTTTCAGTCAAATCTTCGAATCCAATTGCTTCTTTTATTCACTTTTCTCCCAAATTCGTACTACACAATCAAAATTATGCTTGCACAAATGTGGCAGAGCTTTCTTGCATACAACAAAAGATAATTTTTACAATGAGGGGGGACTCCTTTATATAGGCAAAGAAGTTGAGAAAAAGGAGAAGGAAAAAGTGGGAGCAACTCAACCAACTTTAACCAAGTCTAACTACAAAAACTAAACTGTTACATGCAACTGCACATGCAACTCGCATTACATCTTTTACATACACATGTAACTCACATTACATGTAATTACACTTTTTCATGTAATGAATCTTCTCCAACTACAAACATGAAAGAAGAAGAAAGAAGACAGAAGAGAAAAGAACAATTCTAAAAAGCCTTGTACTTGATGATGCAATCCTAGATGATAACAGGATTGGGAGTTCCTATACCTTGTACTGTTGCATTCGCGTTGATAACCATAGTGTTGCGTCTTTTCACAACCTCTAGCTCTCTTTGATTAATTGACCATTATCATGTGGAAACTTGATGTGATCCATCTTTTCTCGCTCAAGTTCTCATGAATTCTCCTTTGTAGATCAACACAAACTGGAGTCTTTGACATTTTGAAAACCTTCTTGACGATGTTCAGATGTACACTCAAAACAACTTTCCATCAACGCCTTTAACTCTCTTTTTTTCATTTTTTTAAAGTGCTTGGCGCATGGGAATGCGTGTAAATGGAGATTGCCGATTTTCAAAAAGTGACTTGGGCTTTCAAGATGTCACTGCACGGAAAATAGATTACATGTAAATGCAACATGTAACAGAAAGTGGAGGGTGAAATGAGATGCAAGTGTGAGTGAAAGATATGCTTTACATGCATATGCGGATGAAGCCTAAGATGGAAAGCATGGAAAGATACGGAAACATGTATTTTCTCATGGAGGTGTGAATGCACATGGAGAGGAGAAAATGACATCTTTTTGACTTTACAAAAATTGACTTTTAGTCAAAATTGGACCTTTTGGATGAAATTACATGTAAGGCATTTCGTGTAATCGTGTCGTGCGAATGGAAGCAAAAAATGAGATGGATGAAAATGGAAACGGAAAATGGGATTATATGCATATGTAGATGGCGAATGGGATGAAAAACTTGTAATCGCATTTGTCGGATGAAATGTGAGATGTAATGACATGGAAACGGAATGTAAAAAAATGAAATGATAATGCTTTTGCATGTAATGAAGGAAAAACAAGTTTTTGGAAAAAAAAAAAACTTGCAACTTCTCCAAAATGGAGAAAAACCGGCAACAAGCACACAAAACCAAAACAAAAGGAAAACATACCTTTGAAAACAACTCAAAACATGCCAAGATGCAATGCACTCCAAAGATGAAATTTGAATTTGGAACTTTGGGAAGAACCAAAAACATTAAAATGAAGAAAAACTTCATATTTAAAGGAAAAATGCACTTTAAAAGGCAAAGATTCTTACAAATGGCATCCATTCAACGATTTCATGCATAAAATCAGCAAGGATAAACATGAATTAAAATGCAAAAAAGAAGAGGTCCACTTACATGAAGAATATGTGCCAAAAATGAAAGAGAAAGAGCTAAAATAGCAAGTTTTATACTCTTAAGACCAATTCTCTCTTAAATCCGGATTTTCAAACAACCTTTTGACTTTTTTCGCACTTGCATGTAATGGACATTCAATGGTCGGATTTGACATGAAAGTGCCAAATAAATGGTCTCCAAAAACAATATCATGCATTTAAAACTCAAAAACAATTCCTCTTGATCAAAGGTATGGGCTAGAAATGCATTTTTTTGAGTTTTTTGAACAAAAATATGACTTTTCTATTCAAAAATCTGGGCCGTTTTTGCAAAAACAAGCCTAAAAAATGCATGTTTTAAAGTCATTTTTTACTTGTGAATGCAAAAACGACTTCCTCAAATGGATATACATGGATCAAAATGCAAAAAAGTGACTTTAAAACACATAAAAGGGGATTAAAACTCCAATTTTCTGAGCATTTTAAGCAAAAACGTGTTTCTCCAAGCAAAAAAAAAGTGATCTTCCAAACAAAATGATTTGATGTTTAAACACAAAAATGGTGATCACTATGTGATGTAATCGGCAAATAGGGCCAAAACGATTTGATTCCATACAAAAATGTGATCAAACTTTGAAGATTTATGGAGTTTTATACAAACGTGCCCTAGCTTGGGAGTTTTAAACACGTTTTTTGGTGCAATAACTTGATTTTTGATGAGGGCAAAATGATCACCTCTCCAAAACATGATGAATGCAACTAATTTCATTCAAATCCATGGAGAAAATCAAAAATTATGATCAAAATAGGAGGATTTTGGAGCAAGAACATGTTTGCTTCACATAATAGGACATTTTTATGTTCATTACATATTTTAAAACATGTTGGAAGGCAAAATAGGACCTTTTAAAGTCCATTACATGTTTTAAAATGTCTTGAGACATAATCTCACTTTTTGAGGCTCATTACATATTTTAAAATGTGTAAGTCTTCAAAATCTCACTTTTTGGAGTCACTTACATATTTTATAAACATATCTCACCTTTTTCATACACAAGTATGAAAACTCAACTTTTCATGTCATTGCATCAAAAAGGTCCACTTTTACAAGCTTTTGATGTAATGGCATGAAAAATATCCTCAAAGTGAATTTTTAGGTGCAATAGCATGAAAAGTTTTCACTTTTCATAGTTTTTTACATGCATATGCACATAAAATGTCCACTTTTAGGCTTTTAAGTTATGCATTTCACTTATTTTTATAAAAATGTCAACAATATGAGTCAAAAATAATATTTATGCATTATATTAATCAATATAAATCATAAACATTAAGTTAAAGTGACATTTATATAAGTATTTGATTTTAAAATCAAAAATTTAAAAAGTAACTATATAGTTCTATAGTCACTTTAAGTGAAAAATTAAAAAGTAACTCAACTTAAAATTATAACATAAAGTGCACCATAGTCACTTTAAGTTATAAATTTAAATGAAAAGTAACTCCAAAACATAACATAACAAAAAGTGAATAAAATGTTATATTTTCAAAAAGTGAATGTCAAAATGAAAATATAACATCATTTTTTTAATTCGTGTTGTTGCACCTAAAATGTCCACTTTTGAGGCACTAAAATTACCATATCTCTTGACTGACAACTCTGATTGATCTCTAGGTTAGACCAAATCGAAGGGGAAAATGAAAGGCATGACATAAGCAAATTCAAAGGACCAAAACCAAGCAAACACAAACTCAAAAGCAAAGAACGGATTGTGAAAGCTTCAAAAATCAAGCAAAGGCTTGACAAAAAGCAAAACACAAAAATTTGACGAAGGCCTTCAATAAAAAGATTCATTTTATCAATTGGTATCGATTGGTTGATCAATACTAACCAATTAAATAATGAAATAAACTCAGAGAAATGCGAAACTAATTTGAAAAAGTTTCGTGCTGTTGCCTACATTTTGTGGTGACAAAATGCAAGAGAATAGGAGAGACAGAAAGCTACGATTTAACATTGTTTTCTTCTACCACTCCATCATTTGTCATGTTCTTGTTATTTCTCCACCAAGATCTTTGTTTATCATTTGATCGATTGGATGAGTTGTTTTGTTGTGATGAGTTATTGGAAAAACCTTTCCCATCCTTTGATATTTTAAGGATATTATCGTTCAGCAAGGTTTCTTCTACTTTGGTTGCATTTTCTAACATAGTTTTCAAGTCTTTAGGGCCTTTAAGTTGCAACCAATAGTTCATGGGTTTAGAGAGGAGGCTATTGACAAATATCTCAGTTTTCTCCTTGCTTGGGATGTCACAATGGTACTTGGCAAAGGTGTGTCACCATCTTTGTAGGAAATTTTTGAAAGATTCTCCTAGAAGTTGCTTCATGTTGCACAAGTTTATCATGGTAACCTCTCTTTTAATGTTGGAGTATTGTGCAATTAAAATAGAGGCTAATTGGTCAAATGATTGATTATTTGAGGGGAGTTTAGAAAACCACTCCATGGCTTGCCCTCCCAAACCCACATGAGGTAGGTTGTATCATGTTCAAATTTCATACTTAATGTATAGAATTGACGGAGGTGATCTTGAGGGTCCGATGTAACAAAGTATTTGTCATACTTTGGCATTTGCATGTTTTGAGGAAATGGTTTCAAGATGACACTTCTGTCAAATGGGAGATGGCATATCTTTTCTAGACTGAATTTTGTTGGTTGGACTTTCCCTCTCTTCATCTTTTCCATTTCTATTTGCAGATCTTGGAGTTTCTGGGTAACAACATCTAAGGGTGAATCCTCTTGGTCCTTCTTGAGGTTAGATATGTCAAAATCAGAGGGTAATTTTGCACCTTGTTATACCAAAAATAATAGGTAGTGCTCTTTATGTCTCTTTAGTAGTTTATCCATTATGTCGATGAGTTTTGGATTCTGTTGGAATTCTTCTATTCTTGATACAATACTATCCTTGCTCCAGAGTTGAGGTGTACCCATTGTGTCAATTGGTTCTGAATTTTGTTGTTCTAATGGGGGTGATTCTTCATCGATGGTAGTTGACAAGCAGTCAATGGGTATTGTAGTACCAATGGTGTTTGACAATTACGCAGATTTTTTAGTTTGCTTCGCTATCCTTACTCACATGGCCACTATTTTCTGTTCTTTTTCCTTGGCACTTATATCGATTTTTCACAGTGGCATGAGATGTGAATGGAAACCCTTTGATCCTTATGCATCTTCATAACATAGGGATAAATTTTAGACCAAATTATAGTAAAGTATCAAATTGTTTTGCAAATTGTTACAACAATACCAAAGGTTATGAAACCTTGGCGATAGGATTCAACTCCACAAAGTGAGGGGGTGAAAGGATGTGTGTGTCCTCTGATGTTTGACTGGTGTATGAGGTTGGATCGATGATATTTGTTGAATAAAAACCCTAGATAGGATTGTTTAAATTACTCAAATGACAGAAATTTTCTTGCTTGATTTTGAAGGTATTGGTCGTGTCTAAGGTTCCCCAAACTTGCATAATGTTAATAGAGAAAAAGGGTATTCAGATGTGCTCTTGAATTTGGCATATTCGATGTGCAAGTAGCCACTATGATGCTAAAAACCTCTATAATAATGATGCTAAATGGATTATCAAATGCTAGCTCTAATATCCTATAGTAAGGATGCATAAAACTTGGGTCCTTTGCTCTTGTTTTTTCCTTCTATTTATAGAATTTCAGAAGGTGGTTGGGGTAAAGATTTGGGATTTACCTTTTACTGGGGGTAAGGGTGATACTGAAAATATCTCACAAAACCCCAAGAGGAAAAGTTCAACGGACTTGGTTTGTGAGGATAAATAAGGATTTTCAAATTTTTTAAATTCCAAAAGGGGTGGATTTTTACTTTTGAGAGGATAATGATTTTAATTGATTTATTATATGTTGCATTTCTTTTCAACTTTTTCCTTTTTCATTTTTATTTTATTTTTTGATTTTATGAATTGAATTTTCTCTTTATAAGTGATTTTAGTTTTTGAATTTTTAAAAGAATCAAGAGTTTAGACAATTAATTGATTAATTACTCAAACAATTTGACATTGTAATTGATTTGAAAGTCTGTTATTTTCCTCGTTTCTCTAATTTTGTCTTTAACCTTTGTTGTTTGATCGAAATTCATGTTGTTTAGGTCTTTGCCAATTTTAGGGTGTCTATACCTAGTATGCTTCTACATCAATTTCTAGGGTACCAAACCTATGTTCTAGCTCCTTAACTCTCTCTAGGATTTTCTTAAAGACTCATATTGTTCTCTTCTCTCAGACCACTCACTTAGGAAACCTTAAATCTCCCTCCAATTGAAATACAACTTTTCACATCAAACTTCCCTCAAGACAAACCTACTCAACTTTCAAGCCCTAGCATAATAGGGTATTTTCGTCATACTCCTTGATCACTTAGAGGTGTCCCCAGTGTCCTTTAGAAATATCCTACAACGTCCCCCATATCCTCTATTAAAGTTCCAAATCTTCATACAATGTTATTGCAAATAGCCTACTAGGATACCTAATAGAATTAGGTCTATGTTTCTAGTTTTTCAAGCCTTATCCCACATATTTCAAAAAAGTGCATGAATTGAAGACCATTTCAAACATCCATTTGCACTTCTTACAAAATACCGCAATTTCTCAATTAGGGTTTTCTCCTAACCCACTCTTCCACAAAACCCTCAATCTAAGTCAATTAGGCACTTAAATTGGTTCATTCCCTAAAGCTTACACCAATAACACTCCTCAACCAACCCAATGCTTCAAGAACCTTTGTAACATCTATCAGGAATATTAAAAATCATTATTGGGAACCCATCATTTATTTACTACCTTTTGCATGTCTGAATGCACTTAGCCTAGGCTTGTCACATGGAGATACTAACCTAGGACTTGTTGCCAAAATCCACCACTTGGCCAAACTGATTTGCAACAACTTGGATCATATGGTACACACATAGGCCTAACATTTCCCAGAGATTTGGTCAGAACCAATGGTGAAATGTCAAGCAAATCCCATTATTGTTCAAGACCTAGGGTTTTGGTGTATTTATAGACTAGTTGTGATCGTATCAAAGTATCTTCCTTCCAATTTTACCAAATGGCTGCAAACTTGTGGCAAAATTTTTCTGACTCACTTATCTACACCATTGTTGACTCTCCTTGCCAATTCCAATATGATACAATGTGACATAAATGCAAAAAATGCAAAAAATGCACAAAAACGAGCACAAAATAGTTCTCAACTTTTGCTATTTCTTCAAAACTTCAACAACAAACTCATATTCGATCAACAAGGCCCTAAGTAGCCATGAACCAACCAAGTCCAAGGACTATTTGATTGGTTAGTCATTGGAACCAACTTCTTGTCAAATGTTGTCAAGTTCCACTTAACAACATTGATAGTTTTGACAACATTTTTCGCAACTTTTGCATTTTGACACAAATGTCCACCAAAATGGTTACAAATGGTTCTTAATAGCCTAAAAGCATGTTGGAAACATAAAATGACCAGTTTGTCATTCTCAAGGTGGCTTTGACCAATGTTGACCACTAGGACCTGATTGCCTATTATGCCCTTATTACAATCCATTGCCTTATTGAGCATTACTGCAAGAATGAAGGTCATAAAATACCTTATTACAATATGAAAGACACTTCCAAGGCCTTATTAGGTCCTTGGTAACATTCATTAGGTGTTTTGCACCACTCTGCAAGAGAAGACTTGACAGTCATTCATGCTTGATGTCAACACCATGTTTCTTGATCCTGGTCCTAATTGAGCACCTAATTACACCAATGTAAGGGGTGTCAAATGAGAAAGCCACCTTGATCTTTAAGAGAAGGAACACAATTTCTCACAAGGAGAGGGGTTTGAAGGAACAATGAATGTGATTCTTCAAGAGGATTTTGGATAACTTGTGAGATATACCTTCAACGTATGACAAGCAACGGTAGGAGGTTCAACCTGATAAATGTGAGGATGAACAAAATGGGAAGGAAACGAGAATTAGCTTGGGTAAGGGACCTAGGGATTCAATTTGAAGATGTGATGAAAATGCTCAAGCTCTTGTTTCATATTATCTTCATCACAAATAGGATAAGCTCTCAAGGCTAGGATCTTAAGGATCCCAACTTTTTGTGCAGGTTGGTGATGCAATGAGGAGTGAATGTGAAGGTCAATGTGGACAGATAAATGTTATAAGGTGAGAGAAAAAGTATTCAAGCTTATCACGGCCATGGGGCCAACATATGTTGGTGTCATCTACATAATGCTTCCACTACCTTGGATTAAAGGAGGGGATAAGAGGGCTTTACCTTCAAACTGTTCCATGAAGAGGTTAGCAATGACAATGGAAAGAAGAGAACCCATTGCTACCCCTTCAACTTGCTCATAGACGACACCATGGAAAGAGAAAAATGTGGATCTCAAGCATAATTCCACTAAAGATACAATCTCAGAATTCATCTTATGCACATCAAGAATGGGGACCTTAGTGAAAAGGGACACCACATCAAAACTAAGAGGTCACTGTAATCAAGATGGGCATCCCTAATAAAGTGAACAAAATGTCTTGTGTCTTTAACAAAAGATTCAAAATGTCCAATGAGCCAGGGGATAAGCTCAGAGAAGAAAGAAGAGAGCTTATAAGCAAGAGAGCAACAATGTCTACTATAGGCCTAAGAGGTGTGTTAGTTTTGTGGAATTTAGGTACCCCATACATGTGAGGAGTCACTTCTTTCGAAGGAAGAAGACACTTTTTGGTTTCATCATCAAGAAAGGAACCCACTATGGCCGCCTTAACACACTTAAAAATCTTGGGGTAAGGACTACAATAGAGGACCCTATAGTTGCTTCAATGTGAAAGGAGAGCATTTTGGTGACATAGTCCTACTTGTCCAAGATGACTATGGCATTGCCCTTGTCAACTTTAGAAATAATTTAAAATCATTATTTCTAGTTAACGTGTTGAAGGCCACTATTGGCCATAGACCATATTGCTTTGGTGCATGTGCAATGTAGCATGCACAAAATGCATTTTGCTATGGAGTTTACATATTTTAAATTATAGGAGTCAATTGATGCTTTAAAGCCAAGTGATGTAGATAGAAAGCACATCGGTTGAACAATTGGCACACAATCCCTAATGTTGCATAAAGAATGTATGGAAATAAGGAAAAAATAGTTAAATGTGAGAAAAGACTTAGTCCCAATTGTATGTAGAAGAACTAGACTTAACGGCCCTTGGAATCTATGGAGCCCAATATCCTATTCAACTTAACTAATTAATGTTTAGCCTATTTGAAAAGATTGTGTCTCCTATTTAAGGTTGCCTATTTATTTGAGTACCTTGTTCAATCTTAAATTCAGCTCTAACTTCAATACTTTTGTCTCAATCTACAAAAGGAAAATGTTCATCTCTATGATAATAAAATTTGATTCGATCTTGCTATAGGTGTAGAAACTAAGGCATTTTTATTAGCCACTTATCTGTAACTAGCATTCTAAAATATCATGATTCTTGGACTTCCATCTACACGACTATAGCTCCTAGTCTTTTCCAAGATGACATTTAGTGCTACTCATGAATAATCTTCATCCAAGAAAATCTAGCATAACTAAAATGTTCATCTTTACACTTATCAACCTTTGAATGGATTCTTCATGCATCCCTTCTTGTAGGTGCAAACTAGATCCTACAAGGCATCACAAACCTTACATAGTATCCAAACAGCACTCACTACTTGCATTTTTTCACACAAGCTCATAATCTATTTTCAAGAGGCACAATGTTGCTTCCACCTTTACTCCCATTGGATACCATTGCCTCCATCACTATTCTCCATGTTATCATAAAACATTCCTTAAGCTCCAAAGTACACACAAAAATGCAACCAAAAAAATTTAACATATCACAAACACAATAGTTGACCCATTGTGAAAACAATTAAAAAAAGAAAATATAGAAAAAAAATTAGGTTAATGCAACACTGCTCATCCACTTGGATCCTCTTGCACTACGAAACTCTTCTAGATGGCACAATGACTTATTTAAAATGATGAATATGAAAATCTTGCTATCAAAGTCTATATCATATAGAGTCTTATGTTCATTTGAATGCCTATGAATGCACAAAAAACTTTGGATTGTCATACTTCTTTTGACCTAATTTCTTGTGAATTTATCATGTGGCTTCAGAGTTACTTGTTAGACTATGCTGAACTCAGGAAAACTGAAAATGGTATTCTTGCTCTGAAAATATAAATCATATGGAGTGGTTGTTGGAGTGTCTCTAATGCAGAAACATATCTACCATCATCTAGAGGTCCTCTTCGCTTAAATTTTGTGCATATTTATTAGTTGATTCTGATTTTCCTGCTTGAATCTTACTGGAAAAAGGATTTGGAAGAATAGTGTACTCAGAGGCTGTATTTGACTTGAAAGAACATGATATGATATTTGCTTTTGAATGACTGTAGGCTATAAACTTGAAGATACTTGAATCCTAGCCTTATGATTACCCACTAAATGCAGTTTATTTCGGTATAATATGTGACTCATGACTAGGCTACTGTAAAATGTATGGCGGGGCCCTGAATAATGAATTTTAACTTTTACCATGTAGTTAAGGGAATATGATTCTTGTGTTGGCCTACATGCCTTGGTAAAAATAAGGGATTTAGATTGGCACAAAGAAAGAAAAACGATAGATGTAAATTAAATTTTCTTGTTGATACTTGAACTTGTTATAATGAATATGTTGTAGCTTAAGTTTTCTCATCATCAAGAAGGAAAAGTAATGTCACATGGGTACCATAATACATCATCTTTCTTCCGTGAACTACAATTGAGAACACTTCATGAAACGTTGAGTAGGAAGAAAGAAAGCTGAAACAATTCGACCCATGGATGGTTCTAGTTTGGTATTTTAATACAATTGTGATCTCCAAATAGGAGGGTTTTCCCAGGTTTCCTATTTTCCACAGATGGGCAAGCTGTGGATTGGGAAAACATTAAGATATGCACTTGTGCTGAGCATGGAAACTTGTAGCTGAAAATTTAAGCACAAGCTTTCATACTTATCAATGTTTGGTAGCTTGGCAAGATGACAAGATGGAATCTTACATAATGGAAAATATTCTATGAAACATAAAGGTGGATAGAGGCATGTAATTTGTCAACAGGGTTTTCAATCCTGCTACACACTCTTGTGGAGTATGGGTATCTAACCATTAGAGCCCATGACCTCAACCACACCAAAAAAATCAAACAAGTTTACTTTTTTGTTGCCAAGACATAAAAAAATAAGCACATGAATCTGCTGTGTGCCCAAATCACATGGTGCAACTTCTCCTTCAATCCCTCACTACCCTTGCTTGATTGACAAACATCTCAAAAATGTAAAAGAGATAATTGCCAAATCTCAATCCAACAGAGATAACATAGACATCTGTAACTTAACCCCACCTTCCACTTCAGTTTTCTGCAAGGGGTAATAAATGCAGTTCCTGACCTTTCTTTTGGAGTATCTACGAAAGAAAATATTGAGCACCCCACACGAAGGGATGCTGAGTGTATAAGCTGTGGAACAATGTACTATTATTTTGTAGATTTAGCATTCTGTCCATATTTGACCTGCACAGCTGATAATATATTCTTCCCATTCTTCTTCAATCTGCACCATCACAACAGAAGTGAATGGATCACCTAAATCCCCTCAAGTAAATAGAAATCGTTAAAAGAATTGAACAACTTCCAAGCTAACAGTGCTGTTACTAAATGGGGTGCAAGAGAAGACGATTTGTATCATAGTGATCAGGAAAAAGTGCACCAACCCCAAGCTATAACATTTGAAATTATGAAGTATATACACATGAAGCATAAAAACTGAAGTCCGTCAAAGAGAAAATTTATATTCATCTATTTAGCAGAGCTGGAAACTAACCATTGACTATTGAAGATCTAGCTCATGGTTTGATGGCTGAATAGGAGTGTGATTAGTGCAAGGCATGAGAAACATCACGCAAATAAATAACCATCATTATAAAAGTGCAAAGGAAAACAACTAAGGTATATGCAGTGGTAAATTTGCAGAATTAATACACTCAGAATAATAATTAGAAGCTCCCAGGCCTAATGCATATTCCTTTACACTCTTTACCATACTTTACGATTCTCAGCAAAACAATTTATTCTTGTTGAAATTGACAAAGTTGTCATAAATATAGAAGACCAATGTGCTTAAGAATTACTCTGGAAACCCATTCATGGTCACACCTAAGACATTTGTATAAAGCAATTTAATAAGAATATGCCCTTCAATGATATCTAACAACCCTTCTCCTCACACAATTTTTCAAAGGCGAACCCTAGCAGTTGTTCAAACTCAAGAAAAATGTTATATCATAAGAAAACAAAAATTTATTCTTCAAGAGGGGGATCAAGAAATACCTGTTCGCAGACCCATGTAATACAGCAGTACCATCAGAGGGATTGGCTTCTATTGGGTTTTTGCTCTTATGCTCCTTTTGTCTTTTCTTCTTTTGTCTTTTTTTTATATTGTGAGAAGTCGAGTCAGTAGAAACAATGTTTGGTTCCATTGACAAACAATTTTTAGCCTCAGAATCCCAAGTTTGAGTCGCAGAGGATTGTGCAATGTATGTGCCTTCCTGAGGTAGTTCCAGCTTCTTTCCTCTGTAATCATATACATCAACCTTTCCTATCTTCCAACTACTAGACAAGATTTTTTCTACATTCTCGGATGATCTTTCACCATTTGAATCCATGAAATCATCTAAAATTTTTGGGCAGTTGTCAGAATGTTGTATGCCTTTATTTAAATCTTGGTTAAGCATGCAATCCTTTTGTGAACCATTCTGAAAATTTGCAATACTGGTTTCAGTTATCCCATTGTGGTCATAAAACTCCACAGCATCATCTGCCCTAAGTGCATCATCATTCAATGAACCGGGTGGTGAATCCATGTTTAGTTCTTTCAAAGAAGGCCTTGTATCTGAAGGATCTAGGCCATCATTTTGGACAATGCTACTGAAACCAGACATTTCCGAATTGTTTACGTCAGTCATCCCACTCATATGTTCATTTGCGAACTTCATGGAGAACTTTGCATGGTTTTCCTTTTGCTGATGTAGAAAAATAGCAGACTCTAATAAACCTTCAATAGATTCAGTACTCTTCTCTCGGATTCTTAGCCTAGGCAGAGTATGTGCTGTTGTAGAAGTTTGTGCTATGAAGCTTGAAGTTCTAAGATCACTTGGGATTGCCAGGCAACAACTTATTTTCTTCTCAATTTTTCCAAAGACAATACTTTCTCCATTAAATCGTGTTATGAATCTGCAGCCAGTAAGCATCATAATAAATCTCTCATCAGAGCCATTAAACTCAAGAGAATTGAACAATGGATTAGGACCTTTCTTTTCAATGAAACTTCATTGCCAAATATACCAACCAGTAAGCGTTCCAATAAAATACACTATGTAAATATGAAGTGAGATACAATCACCACGGCAGTGATAAATTAGAAAACCTCTAGTTACATCAAGATGTAATAAAAACCAGAACTGCCATCAAACAAGAAAATGACATACATTGTATGTCAAAAACACTCGAGCAATAGACCATACATCAACAAAGGCTGCTATAATGAATGTGCATATTTTGAGCCTATTTCAAATAAACTAGAAGAGAAAGATTGACATAATAACTTACATCTACCATATATCGACATATTGCACTAACAAATGCAGAAAGAACTTTGTTGTCAGAAGCTTTACTCATAGGGTCCAATCAACACAAGAACTTATTTTCATATGTTCACGGCCATTGCATGACCATGACCAAACATGGCAACAAAAACCACCATCTCTATGGTATAACATGACATAAACACTAGCCTCAAGTAATTGATTTGGTTAATCTTAATTTTCATTAGAGGCATCAGAAGCTAATTAACATTTGTTTTAAGAGGTTACTTTCAAGTCAAATATCAGCTTTAATTGAGCAATAAATATCCTCCTAGAAGTAAACCAACTTAGCCTCCAAATGTAAAATACAGTATTTTAAGTTAAAACAGTTGTGTTGTGTGGAGAGAGAGGGAGAGAGGTTAATATCAGCTTTAATTGAGCAATAAATATCCTCCTAGAAGTAAACCAACCTAACCTCCAAATGTAAAATACAATATTTTAAGTTAAAACAGTTGTGTCGTGTGGAGAGAGAGGGAGAGAGGTTACTTTCAAGTAAAAATATCAGCTTTAATCGAGCAATAAATATCCTCCTAGAAGTAAACCAACTTAGTCTCCAAATGTAAAATACAATATTTTAAGTTGGAGCAATTGTGCATGTGGGTGTGAGTGTGGATGTGGGTGTGGAGAGAGAGAGAGAGAGAGAGAGAGAGAGAGAGCGGTGAGTGTAAGCAGACCAAATCCTAATGCCCATAGTTGCATGGGAAACTTTTTGGAGTATAAATAGACTACAGCCATGAAACAAGGATAAACTCTACCATTCTTGTCATTTTCTGTGCACTAAAACATCTCACAAAAAGATTAGAAGAAAATTTACCTCCTCAAAGCAAATCTTTTACGAGTACATTTGTTCTTCTGTAATTAATTTTAACAGTCTAACAAACAGTTATGAACTATTTTCTAGCAAGTGCCATAAACCATGATCCTTTAATGCCCATAGTTGCATTGGAATGTTTGGAGCATAGAATAAACTACACCTATAAAATTGGGATAAACTCTACTGTTCTTCCTCCCATTTTGTATGCATTCAAAGCATGTCACAAAAAGATCAGAAGAAAACTTACGTCCTTAAAGCATCATGACACCCTCTCCCTGATATCAATAATATTTCCCCAATTATTACTAGTCTACCATGAGACACTTAAGCTGAAGAGGCATTGAGACCAACCACAGGTGTTCTGTGACAGTGTCCTTCAACATGATGGATCATGTAGTATTATCCAAAATGTCCATTTTAATAATAATGGAATACAGTTTAATCCAGAAAACAATATTCAGAATGTCCATAGTTCAATCATATGTCAATGGCTTGATCTTTCAGAAAAAGTGTACAAATAGGAGAATTGAGAAGGAAAAGTCATTCATTGCATTGTTATTTGTTAACCCCAACTTCGGAAGCTAGCAATTATTCATCCCTATGGCAAGTTGGTTTCAAGGAAGAAAACCCTTCTAGCCGATTACAGGTAGATTCATTCCAAATTTACAAGTGCATGTAATGTTTGAAGAATGAGGAGACTAATGCCCAAGTATTGAATTGATATCCTCTTCAGATTCTGACCATGTTTGGAGAGTGAATTTAAAATTACTTCTGATATATATATGCAGGCATACTTTTATTTAAATTTATGGAGAGATAGAGCTTTGGTATGGGCTATGGGATGAAGTGGAAAGAAAAGATACATATCTAGCTGTCTATTTTAGAGACATTGTTATTGACAAAGCAGGCCACACACTTCTATAAGCTGGCTATACCAGTTAGAGGCGGCAACAATCAGTATTTTTAAGATATTAGACTTCTTCCTAGCTAATCAACAATGAAAAAGGGTACATGGAGATTCCAGCATTACTGTGGGTAGGGAGCTTGTGGGACCCTCCCACGCCAACCAAAGACCTCTAATAGGGCATTGAACAGTCAAGGAAGAGTAATTAAGTTTTGTAAAAGACATGAGATTTATGAAGGCACCATCCAATCAATGACAGATTTCACACCCATCTTTGGCTCACACATCCAAATAATATAGGGTGTAGCAAGATGATAAAGGGTTATACCATACAGTCTAGCATAGAGGTCTCATCACATGCAACAGTCATGGTAGCCTGAATAAAAATGTGTTTAGGCATCCAACACAAGTCTATAGATGAACAAAAAACAATGCTAGACATCAATCTTTTCAGCAATCTATTTGTAGTTATTGATAGTGGTATTAAAAAAATATTGCTGGAAACCTATAAATTGGGATTTACTTGTGAAAAATTTAACTAATTTTCAGATTTTAATGTATTGGGTATTTTGTTAAATGCTTGTTAAAATCCAAGCACAAAAATAAAAGAAGTAATTATAGCTGAAATATTACAGCATTGATCAATTAGCAATTTCATCAAACATTTGTCTGAATGCAAGGAAAATTGGTCCAACATATATGGTTTCCTACCAATCTGTTGGGAGCTGGATAAATTGATGCAAACAGATAACTCATATGTAGCCAGGTGAGAGGGCTAACAAGTACTATGAGAGAAATTCGAGAAGATGACAGTTTAATTTTCTAGAAAATCCAAAAGAAGAGTTTTCTTTTTCATACTTTCTGATCAAGGAACAAATAGGAGTACGTATGAGAAGTTGGAAATAAGAGATGAAGGGAATAGCACAAACACAATACTTAATGACTTTCTAGAGGACAGCAACAGTTGGAAATATTTTGACACAAATGTTGGAATGTATGGATATGCCTAGACTGATCAAATCAGAACAATAATGACGAAGGGAGTAACTAATCAAACAATAATACCAAGGCATTTATTTGATCAGATGGTAGACTCTTGATGCCCACACTCTCACTTGAAACCAATAGATGGTCAACTTCATCGTTCACTGTTAGGCTCTTGAAGAGCACACAACTATACTGGGGTAGTGGGTGGATCAGTATAGCTACCAAATTTTTACTTTATCAACTTTGATTAGATGTAATGGATATATCTTATAAAAATTGATCAATAACACATGCAATTAAAAACATAAAGGATTGCAAGATTTATGTGGAAATCCTAATGGGAGAAAACCACGGCAAATTAATACTTTTACATGTTTACTTCTTTACAAAAATTGTAGGCACCAACCTACTAGAGGAACCAACACCTATGAAACACCCATTTCTTCACTTAATAGGCATCAACCTACTAGAGGCACCAATCACTAAATATGAAACACCAACTTCACAAAGATGAAGCACCAAACTCACCAATATATTCTGCTAATGATGATCATAAAACTGCCAGAAACTGATCACTGTATCATCTTAAAAACTGCTATAAACTCATCATTATTTTCTCCTCAATTTTGATATAATTTCCTCATATATTACTCTCTCAAAATATGGTGTGTGTGTGTGTGTATTGATTGATTGATTGATCAATTGCCTTAACACAACACAATATAGGCTTCTCAAACTTCATTTTTCATCTCTGTGTGCATTTCTTTTTTAAAAGTCACGCCTTTTCACAGCAAATGGATGCATCCCAACAAGTTACACTTCAAAACAAATTACTTCTTTTCAAATAATTGCACCTATTCCTTAACATAGATAAACCTCTTTCATGAGTTGAATGTATCTCATAAATCACACTTCATACGATATCAAGTTGCTGCTAATATTTTAATTGTAATTTCTTTTGAACGGATCGCACCTCTTCATTTATTAAAAAGTTCATTGCCTTCATGTCTTACTCGCCACCTTCTTCAAATCACAGTTAATCATTAACAAAATCCCACCGTGTATTATGAATCGTAATCATGAAGCACAGATATCCTTTAATCTTTCTTTGGTTTGCTACTCACTTTTCTGACTTATCTTTGGACTAGCCAATCACTGCATTGTCCTGCATATTATATAAATGCTTCTGCCATATTACAAATACCAATCACTATTCTTAAAATAAAGTTGCTTCTGTTACTATAGTCGCTTCCTTTTTTTCTCTTGATGATTGCTGTTGTCTTTCTATTAAGAGTTTGCTTGTTCTTGTTATTGACCTGACCTTCGGAAGCATTAATGTTGGTAAAAGTTCCTCCGTGTAGTTTCATGATATCCATTATAGCCATTGCTAAGCCAATGCCATTGATATCCTTACATTGGTTTCCATGTCTGTAAGTTCGAATCTTTTATTTGAATTGTAATTACCTTTCAGCGTCATCTTTAATATGCTAATGTTGGCTTATACAACTTTCTTCTTTGTACTCTTAGACTTCCACATCATCCTTTTCATTACTGATAGCATCATCAATGATTTATTTAATCTAGCTTGTCCAATAGTGACATCAATGAAAACTGTTTAACAATCTTCCCCTTTTTCATTGATGGCAACCTCTTAATGGTATGATCTTGATTACACAATGATCCCTCTTCCTCATTGATCCCCCTTTCTCGTCGGGGATAAGTGAATAGCTCCCCCTAAATTCATGCTTTTCATGAAGAGCTTATAGATGAGAATGATGCCATTCTCAACTTGTCTCTTACATACTCAAAAGTTTTTTTTGGAAGAGGTTTTCTGAAAATATCTTCAATTTGCTCCTTAGTAGCAACATACTCCAACCTTTCTTCTTGCTCAAGCACTTTTTCTCTTGGTAAATGATATTTGATCTAGATATGTTTCATCCTAGAGCGCATAATTGAAACTTTAGATATGTCTATAGCACTTGTACTATCACACAATATGGGGATGGTATGCTCAATTCATCCTCAATGTATTTTAAGGTTTGTTTCATCGATAACACCCAAGTGCAACAAGCTATTACTTCACTTTAGTTGACGTCTACAGTATGAGAGGAAACTGAAGCTTTCTTTTTACTCAACCAAGAAAGGATGCTCCTTCATTTGTGCTCTTCCTATCATCAACATTGCCAAGCCATCCTGTATATGTATACGTTGTGAGGGTGACTCCTTCACATCCCAGATACCAGAACCCAAAATCCTTAGTACCTTTTAGATATTTGATCGTTCTTTTAATAGCCTCACATGAGTCTCTTTTGGTGGTACATGAAAGCATGCCCCTGTAAAGTTTCTGCAAATTCTATGACTGAATATAGACTAGATTCGATCTTCTTCTTCTCCTTGTGATTTTCTAAGAATAACTTCTAAGTATTGCCTTCAATTGAATTGGAAATGTAAATCAGAATTTTGTCTTTTAATTCTGCAATTCGTATGTGGGCAATAATGACTAAGGAGCAGACTTGTATGGATCTTGTGTGCTCTTAGACTTCATCCTTACCCTCTATAAGTATAGGAGTCAAGGGACATGTCCTTAGAAAGGACATGTTTCTTCCAAAATTATTTGCCTAATCCTCTAGAAGTCGGCAATTCTCTAAGGATGATTAAGTTCACAAACATACACAATTAAGTTTAGTTTAGTTTTAAACAAACATCCTAAGGATGGCCATCAATCTTATAAAGGAAACAATGCAAATATTTGTCCTATATTTATCATACCATCTCAGATCAAATTGATCTGTTCTCAAATCAATATGCTTTAACAAGTTACCGAATTAACACTCCCTCTTAACTTGATAATCATACTGAGAGATCATAGCTAACAACATCAATAAAGATGAACAAGCAAGATTTGATACTCTATATCTATCTGAATCTCCTTAGCATGTGGCATCATAGAACACATGATACAATGTCATATTACTAAGCTTGTAGTATGACAAATCACTGATACTAGTGATAACAGTATTGCAAAGAATACAATGTATAGGATAAATCTGAAGAGTAATATAATTTCTTCATTTATCCAAGTTGTGACTCATAGATGCTGGTATTTCTATATCACAACATGATCCTGAGTTTAAGACTTACCAGAATACAGGATAAACCTAGAGAATAATAAAATTCTTCTTTTATCCAAACTGTGACTCATTGACATAGCAATGTCAACATCACAATACAATCTTAAACTCATCTAGATCTTACAGTAGAACTCTACTGTTTAGCACATTATCTAAGAGATCTTCATCTCTCATAATATCTTTTATACAAGTGTTCATTATCTCAAAGATCGTCACCTCTTAAATAATGAATACAAATGGTGGAGCCCATAACAGTCAACAGCCTAACAAATAAAATTATTTTATTAATAATTTAAGGAGTACAAATGGATTACAACTCAACCATACCAAGTCTTCTCCTGAAGTGGTCTATCTTCACTCTAGATAGAGGTTTGGTGAGTATGTCTATTGTCTGATTTGCAGTGCAAATGTATTCTAATTTTACAGAAATCCTGTCTACCATATCTCTTACATAATGGTAAGAAATTTCAATATGCTTAGACCTGTCATGAAAAATTGGATTCATCGTATCACAATGAATAATCATAGGATTCATAGCTTGCCCAAATAATCCCACAACTTTCTTAGCCAAACTGCTTCTCGAGAGGCAATCACTGCTACAATGTATTCGACTTCTATGGAGCTCTAGGCTACTGAAGACTGTTTTCTGCATATCCAAGATATCGTTGCTGATCTTAAACTGAAACAACATCCTAGAGCACTTTGTCTATCTTTAACACTTCCACCCCAATCTAAATCAGTGAATCCATATAAATCTAAGCCAACCTTCTTGTATTTGAGTCCAAAATTAAGAGTGCCTTGTAAGTATTTCATAATGTGTTTAACTGCAACTAGGTGAATATCCTTTGGCTCACACATAAAATGGCTTAAGGCATTGACAGCATAGCAAATATCCAATCTTGTATTTACTAAGTACATAAGGGATCCACTCATCTGTCTGTAGGGAGTAGAATCTATGGAAGGTGATTCTGCCGTTGCTTCCTTAAGTTTATGTAGATTAGTCTCCATTGGAGGAGAAATAGTCTTGCAATTCCACATTCCAAATCTCTTCAAAATGTCTTATGTATACTTCCCTTGATTAAGTATGATACTGTCAAAATTTTGTCATACTTCCAGCCTTAGGAAGTAATGAAGGAGTCCCAAATCTTTCATCTCAAATTCTCTACTTAGATCTTTCTTGCACTGATCTATAAGATGATCATCACCTGTTTTTAGTAAATCATCAACATATAGTATCAGAATTACCATATCCTCTATCTCTTTTATAATATAAACTTGGATCGGCTTCGTTCTTAGAGAATTCTAAGCCGGTGAGATATTTATCAATTCTTTCATACCAGGCCCTAGGAGCCTGTTTAAGCCCATAGAAAGCTTTCTTAAGCCTACAAACAAAAGCATTAGGATCATGAGTTTCAAATCCTTCAGGTTGCTCCAGATATACTTCTTCTGTAATCTTTCCATTTAGGAATGTTGTTTTTATATCCATTTGATGTACTTTCCATCCCTTTGATGCTGCAATTGCTAAGACTACTCTTATAGAGGTATATCTAGCAATAGGAGCAAAAGTTTCTTCATAATCAATCCCTCCCTTCTGAGAAAATCCTTTGGCTACAAATCTAGCTTTATACTTTTCAATGTTGTTGTCAGCAGCATGCTTTATTTTAAATATCCACTTGGAACAAACAACAGATTTTTCTTTAGGTCTTGGAAAAATTTCCCAAACATCATTCCTCATAATAGATTGATATTCTTCTGTCATAGCTTCTTTCCAAGTTGTATGTGTAATAGCATCAAAAGGATTGGTTGGTTCTGTTTTGGATAAATCACTCATGTTTTTTGTATAACTAGAGAACCTTTAAGGTCTTTTGCTTTCTCTGACTGTTCCAGAAGGTGTAGCAAAGTCTTGTGCTTCTTCTACTACTTTAATGGCCCAAAGTGGTCTTTTCTTTGAATTTTGAGTTTCTTCAAGATTTAGATTTTGAATTTCATCTTCAATTTCTTCTAAGTTCTCCCTCAAGGACCTAGATTCACTATTTCATTCAAAACTAGGTAAAGGAGAAGGTTCTTCAGAACATAGGGCTCTTTTGAATGCTAGATCGTCTTCAAAAATTACATCCCTACTAAATTCAATACTTTTCTGTCCAAGTATAAAAATCCTATATGCGTTAGATGTTTCTCTATACCCTACAAAAATACCTTTCTTCCCAGAAGGTTCTAACTTGGTTCTCTTTTCTTTTGGAACATGGATATATGCAAGGCACCCAAAAATCCTAAGACAACTTATATTAGGTTTGACCTTAGTAAATACCTCTTCAAGAGTTTTATCTCTAAGGTAAGAATGTGGGCTTCTATTTTGAATATAAACAGCAGTACAAGAGGCTTCTACCCAAATGTAATATTCTAGATTTTGATCAAAGATCATAGCTCTAGCAGCTTCTATAATTGTTCTATTCTTCTTTCTGCTACCCTATTTTGTTCTGGATTATAAGGAACAGTGTACTCCCCCTTAATCCCTGATTCTTTCCAAAACCTTTTAAACAAGTCTAAGGCATATTGCCCTCCGTTATCAGTTCTAAGGGTTTTAATTTTGTGCCGTGAAAGGTTTCAATTAAAGTTCTAAATTCTTTAACTCTCTTTAGGATTTCTTCTGATTCTTTGTATTTTAAGAAGTAAATCCATGTTTTCCTAAAGAAGTCATTTATGAACAAAATATAATACTAGAATCCTCCAAAAGGAGCAGACATAGGTCCACATAAATCTGAATGAATTAATTCCAAAACATTATTTGTTTTCCTTGAGCTATCATGAAATGGACTTCTAGTGTTCTTACCCAAAGCGCACCCTTTGCATATGCTTGAGTGGTCTTTATTTAGTTTAGGTAATCCAGTAACCATCTTCTCCATAGTTGATAAGGCTTTGAAATTTAGATGCCCAATCTTTTGTGCCATATTTCATTTATGTCTACAGCTTCATGAACTAAGGCTTGAATAGGTCAACAAGATTCTGTATTCAATTCATACAAATATTCTTTTCTCTAACCAATCAACTTTGCTTCCTTGAATGAGGAGTTCTTTGCCCAGGTTAATACTTTTTCATCCACGAATGCAACATTATGCCCATCATCTTCAAGCGATGTGATTGAGATTAGATTTCTTTTAAATCCTGATACGTAGAGTAACCTTTGAGAAGAAGAGTATTTCTTGATTTTAGTTTCAAGGTGCAATTTCCAATTCCTTCAACGAAATGTGTTGAATTATCACCAATGGTCACTTCATCGTTAACCTTTTCTGATAAAGAGTCTAGTGTTTCTTTCTATCCCATTATATGTCTAGAAGATCCACTATCAATTACCCATGCTTTATTTAAAATTTCATTTGATGGTGAGGAGTACAATACATGATTCTCAGGATCATAGGTATCTTATTCCCTAGTAACATTTGTACAGTTTTCTTGTTGTTTAGAATTTTCAGGACAATTAGATCTGTAGTGTCCAAATTTTTCACATTTGAAACACTTTATTTTAGATAGATTTTTCTTGGGTTTCCTATTCTTTTGATTTCCCTTTTTCTTCTTGCTCTTATAGGAGTTGGTATTAAGAATATGAAGTTCTCCATCTTTTGTTTTCAGTTTCCCTCCTTTCTTTAATTTTTTTTATTCTTCTTGAAGACAATCCCCTTTAAGTCTATTGAAGTCAGGGAGTTTATCTCTGGCACTTATTCCTTGTGCAAAAGTTTCCCACAAATATAGCAATCCATCTATAGCCATGAACGTTAGTTCCGTGTCACTAATAATGGTTTCTATACTTGACAATTCATCTCTAATGCCAGCAACTCTTAGGAAGTAAGAATTCATTGATTCTCCTTTCTTTATCTGAATGTTATTTAGTTGTCTTTTTAGTGCTAGAACCCTAGTTGCATTAGTGACCTCATATGCATTTAGTAATGCATTCATCATATCAAATGTTGTCTCATGTTTAGTTAGCATAGGTACAATGTCATTCTTTACTCCATCTAATATGATTTGAATTGTTTTCCTATTTCCTTTGCTCCAGATGGATTTATGAGATTCAACTGATGGTTGTTTGGATGCTTTATCAACAAATTGTTTTACATCATTCTCTTCAAGAATCATCATGATTCTGAATTTCCGGGCGTCAAAGTGTTCTTTCCCATCAAACCTGTCCTCAGGTCTGATTGTGTATGCCATTCAAGATATGAGATAGTTGCTAGAAATATATAAAGTCTGATTACTAAATTTTGCAAAGCCTAGGTTCGACTACCAAAGCTCTGATGCCATGTAAAGTTTCTGCAAATTCTATGACTGAATATAGACTAGATTTGATCTTCTTCTTCTCCTTGTGATTTGCTAAGAATAACTTCTAAGTATTGCCTTCAATTGAATTGGAAATGTAAATCAGAATTCTGTCTTTTAATTCTGCAATTCGTATGTGGGCAGTAATGACTAAGGAGCAGACTTGTATTGATCTTGTGTGCTCTTAGACTTCATCCTTACCCTCTATAAGTATAGGAGTCAAGGGACATGTCCTTAGAAAGGACATGTCTCTTCCAAATTATTTGCCTAATCCTCTAGAAGTCAGCAATTCTCTAAGGATGATTAAGTTCACAAACATACACAATTGAGTTTAGCTTAGTTTTAAACAAACATCCTAAGGAGAGGCGTCGATCTTATAAAGGAAACAATGCAAACATTTTGTCCTATATTTATCATGCCATCTTAGATAGAATTGATCTGTTCTCAGATCAGTATGCTTTAACAAGTTACAGAATTAACAGCCCCCAATCCTACAACTTGTATAATGTCAAGTCTCATAAATGTTATGGATCTGTATAGGATTTCATTAGCATCAAGGGTTTCATTATCCTTAGTTTGTAACCTATGACCATGGGAGTGGATTGCACTCTTCCATTCTGCCATTCTGAATTTCTTCAAAATCTCCATAGTGTACTTGGCTTATGAAACTAAAATGCCTTTATTTGTTTTGAAGCTTTGCAAACCTAGAAAGAAAGAAAATTCACCAAGCATTGATATTTCAGACTCCTTTTGCATTTTAGGTGGCCTAGTCTTTCCACATCTTGTCTTTGCTATAACAAAAGATAATGTCATCCACATAGCCTATGACAACCAACAAGTTATCTCCTCCATTTTTTATATAGAGATTGCTATTCGTAATGCCTCTTTTGAAACCCTTCTCTTGAAGATATTAAATCAAGTCTTGAGCGTCAGGCCCTTGGGGCTCGTTTCAATCCATAAAGTATCTTCTTCAATTGCACAAAGATTCCTCGTCCTTTGATATAAGAAACCCCTCTAGTTTCTCAATGTATACTTCTTCCAAGTTTCTGTCATGAGCCCTAATTAGTGTGTACAATACAAATATATTCTAAACACATACTCTATTCAAATATCTTATTACAATTGTTAATTAGTAAACATAATATTGAACATTAATATTAATCTTGATATTAATCACAGTAATATTAATAAGTCATATTAATCTATAAATATTAAATATTAATAAAATATAATATAATATATTATTATTAAATTAACTATATTATAACATGATATAATATAAATCATATTACAAATTAATAAATACTAAAATAAAATGAGATATTTGAAACAAATCTCATTTAATTGAGATATATAATGTTTATATTAAATAATATTAAACATTTTCTTAAAATGAAATAATAATTAATATCCTTATATGAAGTAATATGACTTTTAAAAATCAAAAGATGCAACCTTTCAAACTATATGATATAATTTTCAAGTAGGAGAACATTGAGGGGACTTCAACATGGAATTGTAATAAAAAGGAGCAACGGCAGAGAGCAAGAATCATTATAGTGGTATCAGAGCATGGTCCTACCATCCTACGAGAAAATTTGAAGACAAGGAATTGAAGAATTTATCGCTGCAAACATCTGATACACCCAGCAATATAACTAAATGATATCAGCATGATACATACAGTTAATATTTGGTCCATGACTGCATATTTAGAAAATAATTCTCTGAGTGTTAACAGAAGTAACATTAATAAAAACGAGATATAATCAGCATACACTTGATCAGAAATAATAGGTCAACTGAGGAAACTAAGGAATGAACTGGGAAATTATCTACAGTAAAACTAATAGATTCAATATTTTATATACTACAGTAAGCACACATAGAGGGAGCAATTAAGAAGTTGCAGACCAGTCATCATCAAATCAGATCAGAAACACTAATATGCAATCACACATAGTGCCAGTATATACGATTAGCAAACAAGATAATTATAATCTAAGTCAAGGTGTAATGTCCCTGTTTTCGTCAGTGTCGCAGTTTGAAAGATCAGCCTATTATTGTGATCCTCGTAAGCTACTTATTGTGAATAGAGTGTCTTCTAATGCAATGGTTTGGCTTGGGAGGGTCTTGTCTTCTCCATTTTCAGTAAGCTACAAGTTGGTCTTCGTTTGGCTCAGATTGAATTTCACTTGGGTTTAGATTTGTATACTTATTAATTGTGGTAAGTCAGGTATTAATTGAGATGGACCCTTTCTATTTTTAGAAAGAACATTTGGTCACATGGAGAAATAATAGGTGTGACTCCTATTTAAAACGACATATTTAAATGATGAGTATTTTGGGAGTTATTATGTTTTTAGTGGCCAAATTATTATTAATCATTAAATGGCTTATTATAAAGTTATAATTTAACTTTATAATTTCACTTTAGGGTTGAGTCATCATTGAAAGGGGCCATTTATTTAATTAATTATAAGCCTAAGCCAAGTATTAAATGTTATAAAGTGAGTTGTGTTGGAAAGTTTCAAGAGCTAAGTTCTTTTGGTAAACTCTGCAGTTTCTGGAATTGAGTTCTTTTGGGAAACTTTTGGCAATAAAAGATTATAAATATGAGCTCGTTTCATTGGAAAAAGGCATCCAGTTATTTGATTATCTTATTTTGCTCTTGTTGTCTTTGTGACATTTCTGAGTCTAAAGTTTTATGCCCTTGCTGAGGTATAAGCATTTGAAGTTGGAGGAGTTCATTTGAATCACTGCTGAGGTATAGTGATTTCATTATATTCTGGATATTTGTTGCAACTCCCGTACTGTGTTTCTTGTGGCTGGCAGAATTGAGTGAACTAAGAATTATTGTGACTTCCTTTTGTTCATGTTGTTGCTAAGAAGTCAATTTTTGTGCTGTGAGTGTTACTGCAATTTAATTTGCATAATTGGGAAATTGTTTACAATCATCTCCTACGTATAGAGATCACTCTTGCATTTGGGCAAATTTGTGGTGTCTCCTTTACTGTACCTGTTGTTGCTAAGGGGACAATTTGTGTGAGGGTTTTTTGGAGTTGTAATATCTGTATAGAATGCCATACACATCAGCTGCTAGGGGTCATTCTGTGGTCTGCTTACAGGTGGCTCATTCTAATTGCTGCTAATATAGAAGGCAATCCAACTATTTGGCATCAATCCTCATTGATTCCAGGCATCCAACAATCTGTGTTTTGACATACCCCTTGCCTGCAAACCCTAGGCGATTCAAGTCTGTGATTCATCTACTGATTGCATCAGAATTTGGACATTTGATTTACCAGTTATCATCAAGTGATTGGGCCCAGTTTTTTCTCTGCTTGCTTAACGTCTTGAGCTCGGAGTTACATCTGCATTTTACTGTTAGATAAATACTGCTGTTGGAGTTGGAACTTGTGGCACGTGGGCAGGTTTATTGGCGAAATTGCATGCTGGTTAGTAAGCAATTTACAGAGGTGTGTAATCTACCTGGGCACCTTTGTAATTCCCTACAAATTCGGCATTTTTATTTGCTGCAATGTCAATACATTTCTCAGGTTTGCAATTCAATTGTTATTGTTAGATTTATTAGATTGTAATCAGAAACATCAATTGCAATTAATCACCATGTTGATATTGAGCTCAGTTGGATTGTGCATGTGAATTTTAATTGAATGAAGGGTTACAACTTTAAATTGTTAATCAGTCAATAGACTTTTGCTTATTTCAGCACTACCTTCAGTTGGGCATCTTATTGAAAATCATAACGAAAAATAACTAGTATGCAGAAAATTCTAAGAAGCGCCCGATTGGTGAAATCAAATGCTTGCTTGCAAAGTGTTTGACAAAACGTCAAACAACTACCTAGCATAAAAATTGGTGTGTGTCCAAGCTATAGCCAGCTAGAGTTATTACAGTGGTATCAGAGCGGTTTTCCTGCCAGCCTGCAGCAATTGGGCTTAGTATTTGATCATTGATTTGTTCAAGGTTGATAGCATTTGTTTGCTTTGGCATTCAATAGTTATGGATGGTGACAGGAGATTCATTCCGGATAGACATTATACCCACAGCAGACGTACTTCACCACCTAGGGATGAAAAACATGTGATACAGTCTGCTATTCTGAAACAATTGAATGTGTTAGTGAAGTTGAAACAAAATAACAAACGGATGACCCAACTGATTTCAAATCCGAGATTCGTGTGAAGCATGATATAACTTTTTTGAAGAGTGAAATGTGATGATATAGTGGCGGCTACATATGTGCGGGACATTTCTTAGGAAACATCACATGAATTAGACACAGTGGATGTGGACTGTGATGAGAATTCTTGTCGAGTCAAATGATGTAGTTGTTGGCATGAGTTCCTAGGATCATGCATTTTATAGCGATTTTGTGATAGTGGGAGTAGAAGCATGCGATGATATAGTCATATCCGCAGCTACTTCTATGCCAGTTGAGCATCTATTGAACAGTTTAGCGATATGCATGTGTTGTTGATGTGTGTTCTAATTATAGCACACGTCATTGATGATGAGGTGAGCGATGTTAAGGTAGAGTCATTACAATTTAGATCGGCACAGTGGTAAGGTTCACTTCATGGACAATCCTATGTTCGAAATGGATGCAGCATTGTCACATGAAAATCCTCTTTTTGAGGTTGATGTTGATCACCAACCTGAGTGGAGTTGGACTCAGTTTTCACCATCTGCAGATTCGGTTCAGTTTTCCATTGCGGCAGTTGGTGATGTTTCTGCGTCCACATATTTTGACGTGGCTACACCTGTTGTTGATACAATTGGCATGAGTACATATGGTTCTCTTGTAGTTGTGTCTTTTTCAGGGATTGTTGGTGATGATCATGATTCCAATCTAGTATATATTATGTGGGTGGTGACCGGGAAGAAGAGTATATTGAGATTTCATGTGGAGTTGTCTTTTGTTGATATCTGAATTCCTACATCATCAACATAGGTTTTGAATTCGATGCTACACGTTATGTTGTTGGTCCTGATGATGTTAGTGGTACGTAATTGGTTTAGTGTTGACAGGGGTGTCACGTACTTCTTCATTTGGGATCAAATGGAGGTTGGAGTTCACTGTGTTGCCAAATTGCTTGAGGAAAAGCAATCTCTCTCAGGGAGGGAGGACTGTAATGTCCCCATTTTCACCAACATCGGAATTTGAGAGATTAGCCTATTATTATAATCCTCGTAGGTTAATTATTGTGAATAGAGTGTCTTCTAAGGCAGTGGCCTGGCTTGGGAGGGTCTTGTCTTCTCCACTTTCAGTAAGCTACAGGTTGGTGTTCATTTGGCTCAGAATGAATTTCATTTGGGCTTAGATTTGTGTACTTACTATTTGTGGTAATTCAGGTGTTAATTGAGATGGACCCTTTCTATTTTTAGAAAGTACATTTGGTCACATGGAGAAATAATAAGTGTGACTCCTATTTCAGACAACATATTTAAATGATGAGTGTTTTGAGAGTTATTATATTTTTAGTGGCCAAATTATTATTAAATCATTAAATGGCTTATTATAAAGTTATAACTTAACTTTATCATTTCACTTAAGTTGAGGGTTGAATCATCATTGGAAGGAGACATTTATTTAATTAATTATATGCCTAAGCCAAGTATTAAATGTTATAAAGTGAGTTGTGTTGGAAAGTTTCAAGAGCTGAGATCTTTTGGGAAACTCTACAGTTTTTGGAGTTGTCATTTTAGGAAACTCTTGGCATTAAAGGATTATAAATATGAGCTCATTTCATTGGAAAACGGCATCCAATTATTTGATTATTTTATTTTGCTCTTGTTGTCTTTGTGACATTTCTGAGGCTAAAGTTTTATGCCCTTGCTAAGGTATAAGGGTTTGAAGTTGGAGTTCATTTGAATCATTGCTCAGGTATAGTGATTTCATTATATTCTAGATATTTGTTGTAACTCTCGTACTGTGTTTCCTATGGCTGGAAGAATTGACTGAACTGAGAATTATTGTGACTTCTTTCTGTTCATGTTGTTGCTCAGAAGCCAATTTTTGTGCTGTGAGTGTTATTGCAATTTACTTTGCATAATTGGGAAATTGTTTACAATCATCTCCTACCTGAGTAGAGACCACTCTTGCATTTGGGCAAATTTGTGGTGTCTCCTTTACTGTACCTGTTGTTGCTAAGGGATGATTTGTTTGAGGGTTTTTTGGAGTTGTAATATCTGTGTAGAATGCCATATACATCAGCTGCTAAGCATCGCTCTGTGGTCTGCATACAGGCGGCCCATTCTAATTGCTGCTGGTGTAGGAGGTAATCCAACTATTTGGCATCAATCATCATTGATTCCAAGCATCCAACAATCTGTGTTTTGACATACCTCTTGCCTGCAAACCCTCGGTGATTCAAGTCTGCAATTCATCTACTGCTTACATCAGAATTTGGGCATTTGATTTACCAGTTATCATCAAGTGATTGAGTCCAGTTTTTTATCTGCTTGCTTAACGTCTGGAGCTGGGAGTTTACATCTGCATTTTACTGTCAGATAACTACTGCTGTTGGAGATAGAACCTGTGGCACCTGGGCAGGTTTATTGGCGACATTTCATGGTGGTTAGTAAGCAATTTACAGGGGTGTCTAATCTGCCTGGGCGCCTTTGTAATTCCCCACAAATTCGGCATTTTCATTTGCTGCAACGTCAATACATTTCTGAGGTTTTGCAATTCAATTATTATTGCTAAATTTATTAGATTTTAATCAGAAACATCAATTGCAATTAATCACCATGTTGATATTGAGGTCAGTTGGATTGTGAATGTGAATTTGAATTAAATGAAGGGTTGCAACTTTAAATTGTAAATCAGTCAACAGACTTTTGCATATTTCAGCACTACCTTCAGTTGGGCATCTTATTGAAAATCATAAGGAAAAATAACTAGCATTCAGCAAATTCTAAGAAGAGCCCGATTGGTGAAATAAAATGCTTTCTTGCAAAGTGTTTGACAAAATGTCAAACAACTACCTAGCATAGAAAATTGGTGTCCAAGCTATAGCCAGCTAGGGACGGAAAGCATCAGCTTCCAAAGTCATATGTAACGGATAAGCAAACCAATAACGTATCAAACAACAAACATGTTCAAATTTGTTCAACAATAAATCATCAAAAGAGTATGGCATATAGTGGGCATTAAGGACATCTAAAAAGGTTTATGAAAGACAAAAGGAGAAGTCAATACCAGCCAATTTCATTAGTAATACGATAACAATAAAAATAATAATAATAATAATAAGGAGCCGCTATACCTGAAGTCAAATATATTCATGGACTTGGGGTTGGCACTAATATTGGTTATTAACAACGACCTACATGTATTATTGAGTATAGAACAAAAGAAAGGCTCCCAAGATGTCTAACTTCATGAGATACGATGATTACAGTCTTTGCTCTAAATAGGTTATAGTCATGCGTTAAGGTATCGTGGCACACCATTGCTATTTATAATGAACATCTTAGAGCACATGTTGTTCAACAAATGATTTAAATTGCATGCAAAATATGGAATGGCAGTTAAGTTACATCCATATTATTTGACAAAATGTCGGCAGGTCACTTGGGAATTCTTCTTACTAAATCTCTATTCAAGAAATTATCTGAGCCAATGTATAGTTTGGTTCAATCAAACAGATGCATTTGGTTGGTACAAATCCACAGACCATATTATTGGCAGGTCACCTTTCTCCTGCACAAATCAAGATCCTTGAACCAGCATACGGGCAGTACAATATATCAGAACAAGAAAGTGTTCAATGCATAGTTAAATGTATTCAAGACCAGCATACATTTTCTCTTGTTGAGATTGCCACATCATAAGTAATGCCTCTATAGTTACAAAGCAGTATCTATGATAATTGTAACTATCTTGCACATATTGTCTTAAACATTATGGGTTCAGAGTTCATATAGATGATAATGGTTGATTAAAGATAGTCTCCACCATATAGCAATGTCCTCTTTAGGAGGAGAGTCATATCATACTTATTGTTTGACAGTAAAATTCTTACAAATTAATATTTATTAACATCAAGGAAACAAACATTTACATTGACCAATTTTCCATTTGTCTAACTGGACAAACTAAGGATGTTATACCCTACAATTTCACACATCATATTCAATACATATATTCATAAACAAAGGAATTGTATGCAAGTTCTAGAAGAAGTCTCTTACAACTGAAATTATAGAAATTTGTTCCAAATTCCTAAGGATTCTAGAAGGGACATTACAAGGAAAATATATTGTAGTGACCCGAACCAGCACTATAATGTTTGAACCAGGTTTTTCCATTTTCCCCTTAATGCTAACCCCAGAATATAAACCTTGTAATTAAATAACCAGCAAAGGTGAACAACAGATGATAACTCGGAAAGATGTTTCTGCAACTCTTAAATATAATATTCAAAAATACATACACAAGAAGAAGAAACACGAACAACAAATAAAGGCCAAAACTCACTCCAATCACTCTGTCTTCTTCAAAATGGCATTAAAGGTGCAAGCATATGAAAATGCAATACAAATCAAAGTACTAAACCAGTAACTTTCCACAACTCCGAAGTACGTTGTTGCATTAGATATCAACAATACCATAACCAGCAACTTCTAGATAACTCCTAAAATGTTATTGTATTATACAACAACAATACAATAACCAACAAACTATAAATCCAATCTTAAACACAGTTCTACAGTCAAATTGGAAAACTTAAGAGAAGAACTTGTAAGCACAACCGAGACACCTGAATTGATATCTCCCCTGGCAATGGGTTTTCATCCACTGCCTGCCTGCACGAGGGGCTATGTCCTCACACTGGCTGAAAACTAAAGCTTTCTGAAAACCCTCACAAGGGAGAACTAGAGATCTGAATAATAAATCAAGCATACCAACAATTAGCCTCTTTATTGTCAGTAAATGTATAATGTAGCCGACAAGTAGAGTAGTATCCGAATGGGCGTGTGACGCTTGAGTCACCCCTTCAGAAAGGTATATGTACACGTCCGAGATGGACTTTGGAATCATTGTGGTGGAAATCATCGATTGATCATTGTACTCATTGTAATTGGACTGTAATCTGCAAGTGCATACATGAATAAAGTACCTATTCTGAATTGAATCGCGTTATACATGTGTTGAACTTCTTACCCTATATGGTAAACATTTGGCGCCATTGCCAGACGTACCTGGAACGAACGAATGATATGAAGATTAATGTTGAATTTGCCAAACAAGGATCGGAACAAAGTAAAAGATAAAAATGAACTAAGTACAGTAAAAGAAATTTTAATTTTAACACAGCAAGCAGAGCGCAAACAGAGACTTCAGCAGATTTCCGAGGGGCATCGAAGAGGTGAAGAGGCATAGATGGAGGGAGTGCATTCACTTAGCAAGCTGAAGAGTGCCGAGGAATTGCTGGAAGAAACTCGACAACACTTGAATTTGGTGGAGGAAACAAGGGAAGAGTTCCTTAACCTGTATACACCGAGGGGAGAGTGTCCGAACGGAAGGGAAGCAACTTGCATGGCTCGGAGTGCCGAGGGAGCATGAGTGTGGAGTGATCTCTTCGTTCCTGATACACCAGATGAATGGATACAGGCGGAGAATAGAACATCACTTGAAGACTTTTCACCAGACAACGCGGTTGTTGGAAACAAGACTGTTATACAGAACAACGCGGAAGTCCTGAACAGCACGAAAGTCCTGAACAGTGCGGGAGCACAAAATAGCGCGGGAGCACAGCACAACGCGGCACAGAACAGCACGGGAGTCCAGAATAGCGTGAGAGTGTAGAACAGCGCAGGAGTCCAGAACAGCGCGAGAGCTCAGAACAATGCGGGTACACAAGTACCTCAGAATCAAAGGCAAGTAACGATGGCTGGCCCTAAAGAAAAGTTACCCAAGTTTCACAATGATGGTTCAGCAGACCCTATCAGACATTGTAAAACGTGTGAAACCGTATGGATGGAAAATGGTGTGACGGATGAGGATGATTGGGTAAGACAATTTCCAGCGACCCTACGGGGTGTGGCGATAGATTGGTTTTCTAACGCCAGTTCTCAGAAACTTAATACATGGGAGAATGTTAAAAAAAAATTATAGCAGAATGCAGATTGCTCCGAGATGATAATGAAATAGTGGCAAAAATCTACAACACCAAACAAGGAAAGAATGAGACAGTCCGAACTTATGCCAGGCGACTGAAAGAATTGATCGGAAAGATGGAGTCAACCAGCAGATGGGTTGAAAAAATGGTGGTTCGTGGAGGGGCTACGATCGGCTCTTAAAAAGAAAATGAGGATTGTACCACTTGCATCATACACCAATGCGTACACTCATGCCATGGATTTGGAAAGCGAACAGAAGATGAGTAAGAAGAAGAAACATAAGTCCTCTGATTCGGATGATTCATCCTCGGAGAGTAGTAGTAGTGATGAGGAATCGAACAAGAAGGTGAAAGCGCTACAGAAAGACATGCTGCGGATGATGAAAGAATTCAAAAATTTGAAAAAGAATCCAGATACAGTAAAAGGAGAACTGTGGTGCACAGATTGCAACGAGGACAGCCATACGAAGGGTTCATGCCCAAAGAAGCAATTTTGTGACATCTGCAAGGTGGCAGGGCATTCCCTGAAAGAGTGCCCGTTTAACTTGAAAGCAAAGGGACACCAACAGGTGTTACTCATGCAGGAAGCGTCGAACAATAGCAACAACGTGGGCAATGATGCAACTTCAGGTGGCTATCGAAATAATAATAGATGCAGAAGGGGTGGAAACAATAACAATAACAATGGAGGCCGGACTAGAATACAATATGATGCGAGTGGACGGCTGATAATACAGTGTCGGGCATGTAATCTTTGGGGTCACTTCGTGAGGGACTGTACTATGAAGGAGACACCGCAACTACTATGCAGATGGTGTGGTCCAGGAGACCATGAAGATTCAAAATGTCCAAAACAAAGCATAAATTAATTAAGTATTGAAACAAGTAATGAGAATGTGTTGGCGATCACGCAGGAGCAAGCGAGGAAGGCAAAATATCCGAATGCGGAAGAAGAGAAGGAGAGGTTACAAAAAGCCCGAACAGAGATAGAGAAGCATATGAAAGCAGAGAAGTCACAAGTAAAAGACACTGCTGAAACTCCGAAAAGAAACTTGGCGGAACAAAACATGGTGAAACAGATAATGCAAACGGAAGTGCCAATTAAATTAAATGATCTTCTCACCATGCCACAGTTGCGTACGGCTATTATAAATATGACACTGTCCCCGAGAGTGACGGAGGAAGCAAAGGATAGTAAGGAAACAACCACAACAACAACAACAGAACCGATGTTATTAGCACTTACGACAGGTAGACACCCAGCAGTGGTGGAGATGGGCATTCTGGGTACAGTGCTAATGGATACAATAGTAGATGGAGGATCAGGAGTGAATGTGCTACCGGAAGATATCTGGAAAAAACTTGGACAACCAACACTATGGCCACCCACCTTTTAGTTACTTACAACAGATCAACATGAGATAAAACCCTTGGGCACTCTAATGGTGCAGCCGGTAACAATTGGAACACAACCATTTTTACTGGATTTTGTAGTCATTCCATTTAAGAGAAGAGGGTACGACACCATCCTAGGATGGGGGTGGCTGATGCAAGCCAAGGTAAAGCATGATTGGAAAAGGAACACCCTGTCAATGGAGAAAGGAGGTAGGAGATTTATAATCGATTTGCATACACAGATGGTAGGAGAAGAAGCCGCGTCGTCGAACTTAGAAGGCGAAGGCGAGAATGACGACAAAGGGAAAAGGAGGATGGAACCAAATGATGAAGGGGTATTGAGATTAGGAGTGTCAACTGATGACGACCTAGATTCAGTAAACGGATTGCTACACTGGCAAATAGAAGACTATGAGGTCTTTCTGAGCTGCAATATTTTGAGTATCGAGGAAGGGAAAGAAGGCCATGAGTTTTCGAAAGAGTACAGTGAATTGAAGGAGGGAGAAGCGCAGGTGGATGAAACACCTGCCTATACATTCAGTAAAGATAAGCCAATAAAGTATGAAGAGCCAACAGTGAAAGCAATGAACCTGGGTGATCAGGAAAATTCGAAGAACATTCTGGTAGGAGATGATTGGAACCCAGTACTGAAGGCGGCAGCATTCAAAATATTCATGGAGTATAAAGATGTTTTTGCTTGGACATATAAGGACTTAAAAGGAGTACCACTAGAGCTATGTGTCCACCGGATACCATTAATCGAACGTGCGGTATATGTACAGAAGCGACTGTATCGAAGGAATATGAACTATTCAGCATGGGCCGTCGAAGTTACACAAGCAAGGAGGAAGGCATGGCACGACAAGCACCTAAAATTGAACAACTTTCAACCCGGTCAATTGGTACTGAAGTATAATGGGCGAAATGAAATAAGGCCTAGAAAATTTAAAGTCAAATGGGTTGGACCATACAAGATACGGGAAGTTGGATATAACGGAGCAATTAAACTATGGACACTGGACGGAAAAGAGATTCCAGATGCTGTAAATGGATCAAAGTTGAAAATATACAGTGAAAGGAAGGATTCTCCACGGACAAATAATTGAACAAAGAAAAAATGTCTGTAAATAGTGTATATATGTATAATATTAAAGTCGAATATAGTTTAAAATATCAAGTGATAAACTGTAAAAGTATGAAGTGATAAAATAATGAAACATGAAAAATAAAATGTATTGGAATTTTGAATATTAAATGGGGGAAACAAAAGCCTGTAGCACAACTGTAGAAGACATCATCAGAAGAAAAGGTATGAAGAAAAATGGAGCAAAATCGCAAAATAATAATAAAGGGAGAAAACAATAATAAAGTGAGTTTACAAAGAATGGAAAAGGAGTCTTTGATGATCGTATGGCATTCCTTTATGACCATACGAACTCAAGGTTTAAACTATAATGAAGACCGTACAGCTAATTGGACGACTTGAAAAATACTGGAGGAGAACCGTATGGCCTTGAAGGGAATTGGGAAGTAGTTTGCATGACTGTACAGCCTTACTGGATGACCGTACGACCCCTAGATGACCGTACGGCCTTGAGGCTTTGGTGTTGCTAGTGACCGTACGCTGATAAAGCAATTGAAGGAGAGATTCTACAGGGTTCATTCATCAATGTCGAGACATCAAACACCATTCGTCTGAGCCAGTATGGCGGTTTATGCTTATGTTTCGGTATATTTCCTCTGAATCTTGCAGAACCTTGTATTCGAGGCAGATTTCTTTTGAGATCTTTTCACAGGTGTTTCTAGAACCTTGTGCGTTCGGCTTGTTGTGCCAGAATTAAATTTTCTTGCGTAGTACGGATTCCATCTTTTCCCTTGACCTTATTTCGATCCTTGTTAAGCTGATTTGGCATTAATCTTAATTCCTCCCACCTTCAGGACCTCAACAGGTGTTTCTAGCACAGGCAGCTTCCACGTCAGGAGGGAACGGAAATGCAAACATTGATGGTGCCACTTCGGGTGGGTACAGGAATAATAGCAAAGGGCAAAACAACAATAACAATGCGAACAATAACAATAATAATGGCGGGAGTCAAATTCAGTATGATGTGAACGGACAGCCAATCGTTCAATGCCGAACATATAATTTGTGGGGTCATTTTGCACGGGATTGTACAACGGAAAACACACCGAAATTATTATGCAGATGGTGCAGACCTGGTGATCATGAAGATGCCAAATGTCCAAAATCTGGAGTCAACTTGATCACTATCGGGACGGCTGAAGAAGAGGTGTTGGCAATCACACAAAGGCAAGCAAAAGAGTACCCGGACCCGGCGAAGGATAAGAGGAAATTTGCGGAAGCACGGGTAGAGATTGAAAAAGCATCACAACCGGAAATATCTCAGTTGAAGGACACCACCAACACTTCGGCAAGGAATTCTGCAAAACAAAACATAGTACGAAAAATTTTGCAGACAAAGGTACCAGTCAAGATAAATGATTTGCTTCTCACGATGCCCCAGCTTCGATCCGCTCTCACAAATATTGCACTAGCTTCGAGGATACCAGGAGAACAAGGTAGAGGGAAGGAAACTGATGCAGGCGGAGAAGACCAAATGTTGCTAGCCCTCACATCTGGCCGGCATCCCACGATTGTCGAGATGGGGATTCTCGGACATGTTCTCATAGACACAATAGTCGACGGAGGGTCCGGTGTAAATGTCTTACCGGAGGAGACCTGGAAAAAATTGGGACAACCAACCTTGTTGCCCCCTACATTTCAGTTGCTCACAGCAAACCAACACGACATTAAACCTCTGGGCGTACTCATGGCACAGCCGGTGATGATTGGCACACAGTCGTTACCGTTGGACTTTGTCGTAATCCCGTTGAAGAGAAAAGGATATGACGCTATCCTTGGCTGCGGATGGCTTATTCAAGCCAGAGTAAGACACGATTAGAAGAACACCTTGTCACTCGAAAGTAAAGGCCGGCAATTTGTTATTGATCTACACACCCAAATGGCCGAGGAAGAGGCCCTGTCATCAGAGTCCAAGGGAGAGGAGGATGAAGGAAGAAAATGTATGAAACCAGATCAAGAGGGAGTCCTGCGATTGGACGAAGGATCAACAGATGACAACTTGGATTCGGTCAACGGTCTCTACCACTAGCAAATAGAGGACTACGAACTGTTTCACAGCTGCAATGTACTGTCAATGGAGGAAGGTCCGCGCGGGAGAACAGTTGAGATCGCCGGTGTGGGAGAATAGTCCGCCAGTGTGGGATAACAGTCCGCCGGTGTGGGAGTGCAGAGCGCCAGTGTGGGAGTACAGATCGCCGGTGTGGGAGACCAGTCCACTGGTGTGGGATTGCAGACCGCCGATGTGGGAGTGCAAAGCCACGGTGTGGGAGTGAACAGCGACAGTGTTGCAGGACTGAGCAACACCTGTTTACAAAAACCAATTGTGATGGTGGGACCAAAAGAAAAACTGCCGAAGTTCGATGGCGATGGTACGGTCGATCCCATTCGACACTACAAAACATGTGAAACAATCTGGAGGGCAAATGGCATAACTGATGAAGATGACTAGATCAGGCAATTTTTGGCCACCCTATTTGGAGTGGCAATTGACTGGTTTACTAGTACAGATTTGCAGAAGCTAGACAGTTGGAATAACATTAAAAAGGAGTTTCTAGCCGAATTTCAACTGTTGCACGATGATAATGAAATGGTAGCAGAGATCTTCAATACTAAGCAAGGGAAGAATGAAACTGTCTGTGTTTATGCCAAGAAATTAAAAGACTTGATAAACAAAATGGAAAATAAGTCGGCAGATGGACTTCAAAAAAGATGGTTCGTGGAAGGTCTACACCCAAACTTGCGGAAGAAAATGAAAATTGTGCTGCCATCGTCATATACGGAAGCTTATAACAGAGCATTGAACCTTGAAAGTGAGCAGAAGACAAAGAAGAAGAAGAAGACTAGCTCATCGGATTCGGATAACGACAAGCCTTTCGGAGAAGACAGCAGCAACGATGAAGATAGCAGCAAGAAGGTCCGCGCCCTATAGAAGGACATGATCCGCATGATGGAGTTTAAAAATATGCAGAAGGAGACAAAGGGCAGTGAGTTGTAGTGCACGGAGTGTAAGACCGATGGTCATACTAAAGGGTCTTGTCCAAAGAACCAATTTTGCGACATCTGCCAGATCATGGGACATCCCACAAAAGAATGTCCCTTCAACATGAAAACCAGAGGACCTCAACAGGTGTTTCTAGCACAGGCAGCTTCCACGTCAGGAGGGAACGAAAATGCAAACATTGATGGTGCCACTTCGGGTGGGTACAGGAATAATAGCAAAGGGCAAAACAACAATAACAATGCGAACAATAACAATAATAATGGCGGGAGTCAAATTCAGTATGATGTGAATGGACAACCAATCGTTCAATGCCGAACATATAATTTGTGGGGTCATTTTGCAGGATTGTACAACGGAAAACACACCGAAATTATTATGCAGATGGTGCAGACCTGGTGATCATGAAGATGCCAAATGTCCAAAATCTGGAGTCAACTTGATCACTATCGGGACGGCTGAAGAAGAGGTGTTGGCAATCACACAAAGGCAAGCAAAAGAGTACCCGGACCCGGCGAAGGATAAGAGGAAATTTGCGGAAGCACGGGTAGAGATTGAAAAAGCATCACAATGGGAAGATAGCAGCAAGAAGGTCCGCGCCCTACAGAAGGACATGATCTGCATGATGGAGTTTAAAAATATGCAGAAGGAGACAAAGGGCAGTGAGTTGTAGTGCACGGAGTGTAAGACCGACGGTCATACTAAAGGGTCTTGTCCAAAGAACCAATTTTGCGACATCTGCCAAATCATGGGACATCCCACAAAAGAATGTCCCTTCAACATGAAAACCTGAGGACCTCAACAGGTGTTTCTAGCACAGGCAGCTTCCACGTCAGGAGGGAACGGAAATGCAAACATTGATGGTGCCACTTCGGGTGGGTACAGGAATAATAGCAAAGGGCAAAACAACAATAACAATGCGAACAATAACAATAATAATGGCGGGAGTCAAATTCAGTATGATGTGAACGGACAGCCAATCGTTCAATGCCGAACATATAATTTGTGGGGTCATTTTGCACGGGATTGTACAACGGAAAACACATCGAAATTATTATGCAGATGGTGCAGACCTGGTGATCATGAAGATGCCAAATGTCCAAAATCTGGAGTCAACTTGATCACTATCGGGACGACTGAAGAAGAGGTGTTGGCAATCACACAAAGGCAAGCAAAAGAGTACCCGGACCCGGCGAAGGATAAGAGGAAATTTGCGGAAGCACGGGTAGAGATTGAAAAAGCATCACAATGGGAAGATAGCAGCAAGAAGGTCCGCGCCCTACAGAAGGACATGATCTGCATGATGGAGTTTAAAAATATGCAGAAGGAGACAAAGGGCAGTGAGTTGTAGTGCACGGAGTGTAAGACCGACGGTCATACTAAAGGGTCTTGTCCAAAGAACCAATTTTGCGACATCTGCCAGATCATGGGACATCCCACAAAAGAATGTCCCTTCAACATGAAAACCTGAGGACCTCAACAGGTGTTTCTAGCACAGGCAGCTTCCACGTCAGGAGGGAACGGAAATGCAAACATTGATGGTGCCACTTCGGGTGGGTACAGGAATAATAGCAAAGGGCAAAACAACAATAACAATGCGAACAATAACAATAATAATGGCGGGAGTCAAATTCAGTATGATGTGAACGAACAGCCAATCGTTCAATGCCGAACATATAATTTGTGGGGTCATTTTGCACGGGATTGTACAATGGAAAACACACCGAAATTATTATGCAGATGGTGCAGACCTGGTGATCATGAAGATGCCAAATGTCCAAAATCTGGAGTCAACTTGATCACTATCGGGACGGCTGAAGAAGAGGTGTTGGCAATCACACAAAGGCAAGCAAAAGAGTACCCGGACCCGGCGAAGGATAAGAGGAAATTTGCGGAAGCACGGGTAGAGATTGAAAAAGCATCACAACCGGAAATATCTCAGTTGAAGGACACCACCGACACTTCGGCAAGGAATTCTGCAAAACAAAACATAGTACGAAAAATTTTGCAGACAGAGGTACCAGTCAAGATAAATGATTTGCTTCTCACGATGCCCCAGCTCCGATCCGCTCTCACAAATATTGCACTAGCTTCGAGGATACCAGGAGAACAAGGTAGAGGGAAGGAAACTGATGCAGGCGGAGAAGACCAAATGTTGCTAGCCCTCACATCTGGCCGGCATCACGATTGTCGAGATGGGGATTCTCGGACATGTTCTCATAGACACAATAGTCGACGGAGGGTCCGGTGTAAATGTCTTACCGGAGGAGACTTGGAAAAAATTGGAACAACCAACCTTGTTGCCCCCTACATTTCAGTTGCTCACAGCGGACCAACACGACATTAAACCTCTGGGAGTACTCATGGCACAGCCGGTGATGATTGGCACACAGTCGTTACCGTTGGACTTTGTCGTAATCCCGTTGAAGAGAAAAGGATATGACGCTATCCTTGGCTGCGGATGGCTTATTCAAGCCAGAGTAAGACACGATTGGAAGAACACCTTGTCACTCGAAAGTAAAGGCCGGCAATTTGTTATTGATCTACACACCCAAATGGCCGAGGAAGAGGCCCTGTAATCAGATTCCAAGGGAGAGGAGGATGAAGGAAGAAAATGTATGAAACCAGATCAAGAGGGAGTCCTGCGATTGGACGAAGGATCAACAGATGACAACTTGGATTCGGTCAACGGTCTCTACCACTAGCAAATAGAGGACTACGAACTGTTTCACAGCTGCAATGTACTGTCAATGGAGGAAGGTCCGCGCGGGAATGAATTTCCAAAGGAGTTTATTGAGGTAAAGGAGGGGGAGGCATCGTTGGATGTTACACCCGCTCATACATTTAGTGAGGGGGAGACAATTAAGTATAATGAAGCCACACTGCAAACAATGAATTTGGGAGATGAGGCTGATGAGTCAACTTCGAAAAAAGTGGAGCTGCAGCAGAATGAATCAGAGAAGGAGATCGAGGTTATTGTGAAAACAGTGACAAAGCAAGAGCTCTCGGAGAAAATGGAGATCAATGAAATGGTGGAGAAAAAAATTGAGAATGAAGAAAGCGAGGGCAAGCGTAAGAAGAGTAAGAAAAGAAAGCGAGCGAACAAAGTAAAAGGAAAAGTGAACAAAATCACAAAGGAAGATAGAGAAGGGAAGAAAATACCACTGGAAGTAAAGAAGAAAACCATAGTGGAAGGACATGTGAAGAAAATCACAGAGGAAGATGGAGAAGTAAAGAAAATCACACAGGGAGAAGGACAACTGAAGACAACGAAGGTTGATGGAGAAGTAGAGAAGAAACCAGAGGATGATCAAAGAGTGAGTTGAGTCTGCCCAGACAAGGGTCCCGCAGACACCTTTTTCACGGGTTGTGTCTCTGCAGGAAGTCTTTTGTTCCCCGCGGCCTGCCCTTATCTTCCGCGGACTTTTGTTATGCGGATGGCTTTCTATTCTCCACGGATTGCATCGTGGTGTTTGCGGGGGCATCTTGTCCATTGGCGGCTTCACTTTTTCAACCATAGCGTAGTGAGGCTTTTTCCTGTCTTCCGCGGATTCTTCTGCAGGGTGCATTGTGATTGCGGGTTGTCCTCATTCTTCCTCGGTGGCATCTTCTTCCACCCCCGATGGTGTTCTTTCTTTCACAATTTCCTTGGATGGCTCCCTAGTTCAGCAGGTGGCGTTGTTATGTGTCTTATGTCTCCCTCATCGTTGTAGGATGGCGAGGTCAGAAGGCAAAATTGAGTTATTGTACTTATTCAATTTTTATCTTTTTTAAAAGAGGGAAAAAAAAAAAGGAAAAAAAGGAAGTAAAAAGAAGGAAAAGTTGAGAAAATGAGTGTGCCTGCGGGCAACCCCTACGGACTGCTACTCTGCGGGCAAGCTGTCTTGCGGGCATCATTCCGCGGGTATCCTCTTCCCACGGGCTCAGGCCCCACGAAACTAGGCTTCCCGCAGATATGTCTGTGGACCTTCTTCTTCCCACGCTCATGGAGTCCATTTTTCGCGGGCTTCTTTTCGGCAATTTCTTCCTTTTCTGTGTGGTTCTTTTTGGCTTTCCGCGACTTTTCTCCCACGGGCTTTCTATGTTCTTCCGCAGACTTCTCTTCCGTGAGTTTTTCTATTCTCCTCCTCAGATCTTCCATTCTTCTGCACGATCTGAATCAATCTTTAGTTGGGAAGGAACTGATTTTCTACCACGTTTCAAACGATTTTTCGATAAAGACGGTTTTACAGACTCGTTTACCCTGGCAGAAGCGAAACAATTGAAATTCCACTTAAATTTCATGGCAGCCTTGAAATTTTAGACTATAATTTTCTCTCTGTTTGGAGGAATCAGGTTCAGGTTCAGTTTGCGTTAGGGTAAACATTGTTGCCTTCAATTTTAAATACAAAACATGAAGATCGTTCAACGCAATTGCATGTTACAGCGAAGGGAGTAATCGGCAAGATAGGAAAGAGGCACAGCAACAAATGAACACAGGGAGGAACCAAATAAATAAAATTTTAAAAAATTGACGACAGATTCAAATTGTTCAGAATGAGTAACGAATGTTGCCAACGGGAAGGGAAAACATCAACGATTGCCAGAAAGAGTGTGGGATCAGAAGAAAATGACAAAAATAGTGTGTTTCATACTTTTTTTTGTGGGCTTCTGAGTGCTAAGTTGGTCTTGGCGGCGAGGGGCTGGGGCGCTACCCCAGGACCCCTCGGGGGCGCTACCCCATGACACTGCTAGGGGCATTGCCCCCTCGACCCCCAGTCGTTGCGGATATCAGTCGTGGGAAGTGTGACCAGTTGATGAGACCTAGAGCTGCTATAGGCCTGGAGTGTCTGTGTACCAGAGGTACTTAGAGTGGGTGTTGGACATGAGGCTATCTTGGTGGATGCACAGAGAGCTCGGGAGGAGCTGATCATCCAGTTGAAGGCAGTTCAGCAACACTTGGCTCAGTGTACCTAGAGTTGGCAGCATAGGTGGCTATCAAGGTCAGCTTGACTAAGAAGATAGTATTGTGTTGGCAGAGGCTATAGATGCATCGTGGGTTGGAGACCAGTTTGGTGCAGGCACGGAACAAATGTGAAAGGGATGTGACAGAAGCAGATTTATCTTGTTATAGCTAGTCAGTTAATGTATTTCGTGTGTTAATTTGTCTCGAGTATCTTGTAATTGTGGTCCTGAGACGACTTTTTCTTTTGGGGGGGATGATGTCGGCGGTAGAAACTGTAGCTAACAAGGTGTTGTCGTCGTTAAAGATTTTGTAGCTGACTGGGTTATGCCGTCAGAGTTGTGTGTTTGGTAGCCAACGGGTAGATTAAGATTGTTTTGTAGCCGACGGACCTCTTCTAGAAGGTTCGACGGAAAGTATTTATACATCCTCTTGGGTCATTGTAAATCATCTTAGGAAGCATAATGTAATGTTCTGGCATATGCGAATAATCTAAGAGTTTTGTTGTTCGTGTTCATTATCTATGTGCATTTCTTAATTAACCTATGCGGTAAACAGGCTCCTCTCTGGTTACGTTTTATTCCCTTGTGGCTCTTCAACTTCCCTAAGGCATTTCGTCTTGTTCCTCTTCACCCCTTTGTCCTTAATAAAAACAATAAATCGACCCCCTTTTTAATATTTCAAGCCTAGTCTCAATATCAATTTAATATTACATGAAATAAGACTTCAATATTTCTAATGTTCCAAAAGGGAACATTACAAATCTCCCCTCCTTAAAATTGCTTGTCCCCAAGCAATTCGTACCAGGGTCCCATACAAGTTTGCAGGCAGCCCTGTAATCCAAATTGAAAACAATTTTGGCCATACTGCGAAGCCAAATGTCTCTCTGCAATCTCTCTCTCAACTAAATCCCTAGATCCCATATAACTCTCTGAAGAAACTCAACACCTGTGCCTGTAAACTGCTCAACACTGATCAACATCATTATTACAACAAAATCCTCGTCCAACCATAGATACAATCTGCCAACACCTGGATTCCAAACTCTGTTACTTTGCCTCTCTACTATGATGAGGTGGAAATATATCCAAGGTCCATGTATAATCCAATAGAATGTGAAGACCTGACTTAAGCGGATGATGTAAAAAATGAACTGCTCAAAAGCTGAAACTATCATCCCATGGACATCAAAATTCATACTGTTTGCATAAACTTGGAGAATTCTCAAACGCATAGGTGCTATGAGCATGAAAGACGCTGAAAATCTTCCCACAACCCTCAAAAAAATACTCCATCGAGAATTGTTCAGAGGTTGATGAAGAAAATTCACCCAACTCTTGAATGGAATGAAATCAAAAACTATGTTGGGATCGATCAAATGACAAACAACGGAAGTGGATTCCTCATTTCTCTCTTGAGATTCGGATTCACTACTAGAACCTAAGCCAGGATCCCAAAGTCTGAAATCAAACTCTTCCTCTTCTTGGCAAACAAGAGATGATCCTTCACTTAACATGAAAAGAGGATTGTCGGACTTCCATTCAGCAACAACTTCAAACAAAGGGTTGTCAACAAGCTGAAAGTGTTCTAAAGTTTTGCTACTTAACCGTTTGGGGCAGCTATCCAAGTCATACATCTGCCGAATACACTCAAGTTCGTCAGTGACTTCCTGGAAGAACTCCTACCTCATCCTATTCTCATGTTCCCGAGAGTGTTCCATGAGCTTGATTCGATTTTTTGCTCCCAGTAAAGATAATTGAGTTTCACTCAATGCCTCCCAAACATTCTTAAGCATCCTGTTGAGATCCTCAATTTCATCCTTTTCCCTATTTGACCATGCTGCATAGATCTCAGCAACCTTAAGAATATAATCCCTATCAGACAGCAAATATAAGTAATATGATTTCATAGTCTCGAGGGCTGCTTTGACCTTCTATAAATCCACATGCCAGTCACTTTCCCCTTCCCTTGGGACCTTCCTGTAGAGCTGCTCAACCAACTTGTGGATACTATCAAATTGCACCAAGGATGCCACAACCATGTCTTCACTAACCTTCAGTTGATTTTGTACGACATGTATTTCATTATATTCATGTTGAAACTGTTCATTGTTTTGTAGTGACATCTTAGGTTGTTCCTCTAAATTCATGTTCTGAGTATCATGAGTATATGGTTTATGATACCAAGGTTCCAAACTATTGCTACCTTGTGTGCAATCTGTTTCATTATTCTGCTTGACAAAGCTCACCTCCAAGTCACCAACAAAGAAACATGTACCTCACGTAACATCTACCATGTGATCATGAGAAGGCTGCCCATCTCTGGTAGTTGTCTGCCCTTCTATTTCAAGATCATCCAAAAGATAATTTTGGTCTACCAGAATTTCTTTGTACACCCCTATGTGTTGTTCGCTTGCAAAAAGATCCTGGGCCAACTCCAGATACTTTCATTTTGCCATATCAGTCATATTTGGCTGCTTGAGATAAAAATCCATATAATCCCTAAATGATAGATCATTTTGAATTCGGTTAGGTAGTCTTTGATAATCCTTGTAAATATTGAGTATTTCAGTTTTTATAATGGAATCTAAATTCCGGACTAACTACTCTTGTGGCTTCATAGTAGCTTTCTTGAAATTATCCGATTCCTTCCCTAATTTTGTAATCCAGGCAATTTAATATGCTTCTCGAATCAGTGCACTTAATGGTACTATCTAACTGTAACCTTTTCTCAAATTTCCTCAAAGGGCTAGAAACCTGATTAAGAACCCTAATCTGTTTTATTGATATTATGTATCCCTTTTTAAAATCTTAAAACAAGTTGTTGCGTTCAAACACTGCACAACTAAGCCACAATTACAAGCATGATCTTCTAATACATAGGTCAAAATAGTGACCAAAGCTCTCTAGTCTATCTTGCTTGTAAATTTTCTCGAGCATAGGTAGACACAATAGCATCTGATGCTCCTAAAACAAGTAGAATATTGTATGGATGAAAGGACAAGCAGTTGAGTAGTCCTATCCTTTGCCCCACAAAATTGTTGTAATAACGCACTATGTTTAACAAATCACCTCGATGATTAAACACCTTAATATGCTGCTTGGCAATCCCACTTGCAACCACTAGAGCATGTCTATGAACAGCCAAACCAATCAGTGATCCCAAGCATGAGTACCTTGAATGAAACTCGGGCTTGACACAATCTGGTAGAGTAGTTTTCCACTTTGTCTAAAGCCTTAATTTCACCGATTAAGCATTTTGATGCCACAATCTCCTCACCAGATGTATCTTCTTTTACTATAGTGGGTTGTGTCCCAGACCATCTAAATGATCTTGTGGGTGATAATACCTGAACAGACTATTAGTTGAGCAAATATCTATAGCATCAAGACCATGGATTTCATTAGCAACAAATCCTTCACCACAATATTTGGTATCTACTTCTCTAGAGTCAAGAGAATTCCCTTCAGCATCTGAATAATTTTTTATGACTCCCAAATTGTTTGGTATTTCCTAAACTCGAATAGCTAGTAAGAGTTTTCTGAGTAGGATCAGAAGGCCCAGGATTCTCATCCTTGAACTGAGAGATATGTAGACCTGTAAGCGCTTAAGGTTTAAATCCAATACTCTTTACCATCAGATCTATAGGTACCCCAAGGACAAAACAATACGTGCTATTGTTAGCCGTAATATATTTCTCGTAAAAATTCCTTTCTCATGCACCCAACAAAGGCGATTTCTTGTGAATGAAAATGCCTTGAAACTGACGGTGGGTATTGTCTGTTTCCTTGTTTCGCTCGGCTTCTTCCCTTCAATTCTTATTCCTGCTTTCTTTTCAAATGCTATGCATTGTATTTCTGCAAGCCTTCCAATCCTCTGTCGTTATAACATTGAACAACTCTCCTCAAAATTTCATCCTCCTCCAGTCATGAAATTCCGAATAAGTTGTTGAGTCATTTGAAACTCCGCACTTATTCAAAATTTATCTTCACCCAATTCTGTTTTGTTGGGACACTTGTCAAATTGGTCTATCAGTTACGCTCCCTCAAACAATACAAATCACGTGGAACCCGCCGAATTAGGAAAGATGACCACTCTTTTCTTTTCTAAATTGTATTACTGCCAAGTAGAATAAGATAACTGCCACGTCTTCATGCCTCTTCCAAGATTGATGCCATGTTGCCCCAGAATACAAAACCGTTCCTCAAGATGATTATTAATCCTTCTCAAATGTTATGGTTTCAAAATTCCTCAACAAATAGATGTCTTTTAATAGCAAAAGTGAATGCCTCTGCTTCTGTGAAACAGATAGGCTCCGTGACCCCTTCCGCTAACGACGATATTTTGCTCAAACTACAGATTACTCCACATCTTCCTAGCATTACAAATTCCAACTGTTTGCTCCCAAAGGATTTGGTATCGAAAACTGTTTATAAGAACGACTCTTACTTAGTAGAGACCATAGATGCTAGCTCTAGGAAATGGTGTTGTAACATATAAGGAATCTTGTCCAGAAAAAAATGGCCGCAATCACTCCCGATACGTGAATTGGACAATTATCTTAGCACTCAAATCTCATGGAATAATAAGTAACATCTCAACCAACTAAACATGCACCAAAAACAACTCCAGCACCTCACTGCGTATACACTAGCTCCAAAGCTCATGCCAATAAAACCTTACTGATAAAGAAAGGTTTGATCCCACCATTCCTAGCATTAAACAATTTCTTACAGTGACTGGTGCGAAAGGAGAGACAAAGACGTCGCAGGAAATACCCTTGGCTTACGTAGACTCTGCTCGAATGCCACTCACACCCACATTGTTGTTCGCTTGGGACTTTGTGCTTATGGTTTCCTCAATCCGACCAAAAATAAGCCCATATACTTAGTCATTGACTTAAGTTTGAACAAGACCTATCTACAATACTTTTGATGATTTTGTTCCTTTTGTTAATGGCTTCTCTTTTAAATGACCATCCTTTGTGACTTAACAATGCATTAGCTCCATTAAGCTCCTTAAGGAGATTTTTGTGTGCCTCGAACCTAAAGAAGGATGCTCTTCATCTGATGGCTTAGAATCTCTTTCAGACAGCACAACTCATGATCTTTGCAACCTAATGATAGCCTTAAACCATAAAAACTACTGGATCTCAATGCTATCATAATTTTATTATATCCACTAATTTTTCTGCTCATGTAGAGGGCCCGCTAACAATCTGGGCTATTACATTTGATCCATTGTACAATGTCTAAATTTTGGTGCACCCAGCATGTTATATTCAGTCACCTAGCTACTTGCCTTTTATAACACTGCAAATCATCAACAAGGTTTATTCCTGGCAATGATTCAATACATTTCCAATAACAACTTTGCTTCGGACAACGACACAGTACAGAATGCTTCACTTTCTTACTTAAAAGAAATCTTCCATTCCCCATAGCTGTTTAACCCAAAACTGATATTTTTAGACTAAATTTTTTTTCAAGATCGATGATTACTTCAAAACCACAAAACCCTTGATTTATGCTATTCCTCAAGCTTCACAAGCTAGCAGAATACACCAGCTCTGATACCACTATAGTGACCCGAACCAACACTATAATGTTTGAACTAGGTTTTTCCGTTTTCCCCTTAATGCTAACCCCAGAATATAAACCCTGTAATTAAATAACCAGCAAAGGTGAACAACAGATGATAACTCAAAAAGACGTTTCTGCAACTCTTAAATATAATATTCAAAAATACATACATAGGAAGAAGAAACACAAACAACAAATAAAGGCAAGAACTCACTCCAATCACTCTGTCTTCTTCAAAATGGCATTAAAGGTGCAAGCATAAGAAAATGCAATACAAATCAAAGTACTAAACCAGTAACTTCCCACAATTTGGAAGTACGTTGTTGCATTAGATATCAGTAATACCATAACCAGCAACTTCTAGATAACTCCTAAAACATTATTGTATTATACAACAGCAATACAATAACCAGAAAACTATAAATCCAATCTTAAACACAATTCTACAGTCATATTGGAAAACTTAAGAGAAGAACCTGTAAGCACAACCGAGACACTTGAATTGATATCTCCACTGGCAATGGGTTTACGTCCACTGCCTGCCTGCACGAGGGGCTACGTCCTCACACTGGCTGAAAAGTAAAGCTTTCTCAAAACTCTCACAAGGGAGAACTGGAGATCTGAATAATAAATCAAGCATACCAACAATTAGCCTCTTTCTCCCTTTAATACACAAAAACCAAGACTCTTTGGCTCCTCTCTGGTTACGTCTTATTCCCTTGTGGCTCTTCAACTTCCCTAAGGCATTTCGTCTTGTTCCTCTTCGCCACTTTGTCCTTAATAAAAACATTAAATCAACCCCCTTTTTAATATTTCAAGCCTAAGTCTTAGAATCAATTTAATATTACATGAATTAAGACTTCAATATTTCTAATGTTCCAAAAGGGAACATTACATATATTCATTCTTAAAGGGGACATTGAGAGGTTTTTCCAACACACATCATCAGAAAAGGGTTCATGGGAAGAATATTTGTCATGTCCCCACTCTAGCTCAGTCTAACAGAGACGTGAGTCAACTTATTATGGGGTCTTGTAGGCTGACAGGGTTGGATAGAGACCCAGTATGGTTATTCAATATTGGGGACTTGGTTTTCTGGTGGGTATTGATCAGTTGGGTGACGTTCCTTGTTTGTAGGAGGTAGTTCCTACATTTATGGGGTTCATTCCTACTTTTTAGGAGGTATGATCATGCCCAGGGCTGGGTTTCCATGAGATGACCCTTTGGGTTCAGTTTCAGAGGGATAGGGCTTGTTTCCTAAATTTTAGGAGCATCCCTAGATTTTAGGGATGAGACTGCCAGTGGATCCTTGATTTCCGACTTCAGTCACAGACAGGTGGCAGGATGATTTTATGGTTTGTGATGTCAGTTGGGCAGTTTGTGGCTATTTGGGTTATATTTTTAATATTTCCTAAGTTAGCGTTTAATATTTAAATAAGGCTAAGTTAATAGCCATTTTGGAGTAATAAGGGAATTTTGGCCTCATCTGGATGCGTATCCCATGTTATGATAGTTCGTTGGAAAGGTCTTTAAATTCTCTAAATCTTCCTCTTTGGTCTCAGGGCAATTCGGTGAACGGATTTATTACTATGGTGGAAAAGGTCATTTTCTAGTGACATGGTCACTTTAAAATAAGATTTAATTCATTTTTTATAGCCAATGCCAATTGAGGGTCACTTTAGGGTTCGAATTGCTTTGCAAGGGGTTATAAGGAGATGGGTGCCATTTCTCATGATTATGCATATTTTTCAAACACTTCTTTTCAGATTTGCTCTACTTGAGCGATTTGCATTCTGGGACGCAAACCCCAGGGTAATTGCTGGTTGGGACGTAACCCTCAGCAGCATTGGGTATTGGTTTGTTAGTAGTTTCAATAGTATTCAAGAGGAAGGTAGAGGCCACTTCAGCTTGGGCCTACAGTTTGTTTTGTTGGGCATGTTCTTTGGCGTATGGGAGGTGAATTCTAGCAGCCATACTTGAAGCCGTACTCTGTCATTTACAGCACTTGGATACATAGAAAAATCGGTTACTCAGCAGCAGATTCTTGCATCTTATCAGCCAGTTGTGGCGTCATTGTTAGAGGAAATGTACTAGATCTTTTATTTGGCTCTATAATTCAGAGATCTGCCTGGTACGATTTGTATCAACTCTGACTTTATTGCATATTGTTATTTATTTTCAGACTCTTTTCTTGCCATTTGCTACTTCTCATTTCTATGTGGAATAATCATCAAAAAACAGAAAAACAAACAAACTCTTCTGCATTTCCGTCTAGTTCTACAAGAAAACATTAATAAACAGGAAAAAAAATTTTAAAAAATAAATCTACAGCAGATTTGCAGCAGAGATCCATCAGGGATCTTTGAGTGGTATCAGAGCTTACATCCTGCCAGCCTGTAGGGTTTGTCAAAAATTGTCACAACAGATTTTGGCATTTGGGTATTGGTCCATTGGATAAAAGTTTTTGATAAATCATTTCAGCATCTGGGTAGTCACTAGTTGGTGGATTGAATACAAATCTATGCATCCTGGTGGAGAAATACACAGATTCTACGAGCGCAGAAGAAACCAGTGGCAAGTAGAGGCCGCCAGAGACGCACAGATACCAGCTATGGGTGAGGCACAAGGTGCTGCTGGCGACGGCATGCCTACAGAGGCAGAAGAAAGAGAGATGGTGCAGACCCTATTCACTACTCAGCCCAGGATCGCTCAGGCTCTAGACAGGTTACAGGATACCTTGGAGTGTTTGGAGATGGGTGGACACAGAGGCAGGCAAAGTAGATCAGTTTCAGTGGCTGGTAGTCAACGCAGCCCTCAATCCCATTCTTCAGTTGGGAGCTCCCTTCATTCCAGTAGGAGGCATCGTCATCGTACACCTACTACGAATAGGCCATTGCTTCCCCAATTCATACCAGGTGAACGGCCAGCGCAAGTGGAACCACCAGAAGTGGGGTTTCAAGAGTCAGTTTTGGCGGCCACAGCTGAGTGGAGAGCTCTACCTCCTGAGGTTAGGGACGTCTTCCCTCTTCCCCAGTATTGTGCATAGCGTAGAGATACAACCAAATTCAGGGGAGATCGTGGTAATAGACTACCACAACAGCAGCAGAATTATGACCTCAATAGAGCTACTGGGAAGATTACATTGGCCCCATATAATGGCTCAGGAGACACTAGTGTACGAGCTTGGGTCCACAAGCTGGACATATACCTTTCATTGAGGCCCATGCCTGAGCGTGAGGCTATTCAGTTTGTTGTGTTGCATTTAGAGGGGATTGCCTATGATTGGTGGCAACATGGATTGGTCACCCAAGATCACGTCTTAGTTCACTCCTATGCTGAGTTCACCGAGCGACTCATTGCACGATTTGACCGTAAGGATATAGAACTTTATTACAGGGAGTTGGCTCACCTTAAACAAACTGGTCATGCAGAAGCCTATATTAATGAGTTCCAGCATATTGCAGTTATGGTACCGGATATGCCCCAGAAACGTAGTGTGATGTTGTTCATTGAGGGTTTGCAGGATAGACTAAAAGGATTGGTACGTGCTTTCCAACCAGCTACTCTTAAGGAGGCTATTGATGTGACATTGAGATTGGATACTGTTCCCACTTCTTATCAAGAAGATAAGAAACCATTTAGAGATTCACGGCCTGCACAGAAGGCCAATACGACACAGAACAAAGGAGGGACCTCATCTAAAACTCCTTGGATGAATCAGGAGACGAGGAATGAATTGAGGAGGAAAAAGTTGTGTTTTTCCTGCAAAGAACCATGGGAACCAGGACACCGTTGCATGGGTAAAGGAAAGGTTCATTTGATTGAGGTGACTTCTGAGTTAGGGGATGAGGAGGTTCCTGATACTGATATTGAGGATAATACAGAGGATGTTGAACAGTTTCCAACACAGTTGGAGTTAGACACCGCTGAGCCTGTGGCATCAGCTAAAGTAGCTATGGCTACCCTCTCCAGTTATCCTAAGTTTCATGCCTTCCGGTTGAAAGGTACACTTAAGGGTAAGCGGATCACCAGTTTGGTAGACACAGGTGCTACGCATAACTTTATTGATCAAAAATTAGTTGAGAGGCGTGGCTTACAATACGAGGAGTTTGGTGGTTTTGGAGTGAAGGTGGCTGATGGTGCCATTTTGGGTTGTACTAAGCGGATTCCATAGCTTAGTATTCAGATGGGAGATTATACTTTGACTGATGACTTCTATGTGCTTCCCATAGAAGATTATGATGTGGTTTTGGGCATGCAGTGGTTACAGGGTATTGGGCGTTACATTATTGATCACCACCGTATGCAGTTAGAGTTTCTTTCTGGCGGGGAAAAGGTGATTTTGAGGGCAGCGTCAGATGGTGGACCCAGGGAGGTGACTTCTCGCAAGATGGAGACCATCCTTAGGCATAAGGATGTGCTTTGGGCTACACACTGTTTGGTTAAATCCAAAACACCCATATCTTAGGATGGCCATGTATTTCATGTGGAACATTCAGTCAGTGATGGATCATCACAGTAGAGTGTTTGGTGATATACCTCCTGGAGTGCCACCAGATAGAGGGTTTGAGCATGGTATAGAGTTGGAGGATGGAGCGAAGCCAGTGATTACTACCCCATACCGTCATCCTAGAGCCTATAAGGATGAAATTGAGAAGACTATTCATGAGCTATTGGACATGGGTTTCATTCGACCTAGTTCCAGCCCCTTTGCTTCTTCTATAGTGCTTGTTAAGAAGAAGGATGGGACTCTATGGATGTGTGTAGACTATAGAGCTTTGAACAAGAAGACAATAAAAAACAGATATCCCATTCCGCGCATTGATGAGTTGTTAGATGAGTTACATGGGGCTGTCTACTTCTCTAAGATTGATCTTCGATCAAGTTATCATCAGATAAGTGTACGAGCAGAGGATGTACACAAGACCGCCTTCCGTTGTCATTATGGGCACTATGAGTTTCTGGTAATGCCTTTTAGCCTTACCAATGCACCAGCTACTTTCCAGTCCTGTATGAATCATATCTTCAACAAGCAGTTGAGGAAATCGGTTCTAGTGTTTTTTGACGACATATTGATTTACAGTAGTACTTGGGAGGACCATCTCAGACATCTCGAGGAGGTACTTAGCATAATGGAGAGTCAGTCTCTATTTGCTAAGCTTTCCAAATGTGAGTTTGGATTGGGGGAGGTGTTATATTTGGGTCATGTGATCAGTGCTGAGGGGGTGAAGGTGCATGAAGAGAAGATTCAGATGATTCAGAATTGGCCTGTTCCTCGGAACATTACTAAGCCTGTTCCTCGGAACATTACTGAGTTACAAGAGTTCCTTGGATTGTGTGCTTATTATAGAAGATTTGTGAAGGGTTTCTCACAGCTGGCAGCACCTTTGACAGATCTCACAAAGAAAGGATCATTCAGATGGACTAAACAAGCACAAGGGGTCTTTGATAGACTCAAGGAGGTTATGAGTACTTGCCCCGTTTTGGCACTACCTGATTTCTCGCAGCCATTTGTCCTGGAGTGTGATGCGTCGGGTTTGGGTATAGGAGCGGTGTTGATGCAGAATAGACACCCCATTGCCTATGAGAGCAGGAAGTTGCAAAACAATGAAAAGTTGTACTCTACCTATGATAAGGAAATGTTGGCTATTATGCATGCGTTAGCCAAGTTCAGACAGTATCTTGTTGGTAGTAAATTTGTGGTGAGAACAGACCATAACAGTCTGAAGTATTTCCTAAATCAAACAGAGCTCAATGATCGACAACAAAAATGGGTTAGCAAAATTCAGGCTTATGACTTTGATATCGAATTCATAAAGGGGAAGAATAATATTGTGGCTGATACACTCTCTAGGAAACCTTCATTGGCTGCCCTATGTTCATTGAGCGAGATTTCAGCAGACTGGATGAATACTCCAAAGATCAGCATGCTTGTGAGATTATGGAGGGATTGATAGTGGATGACAGATACAGTGTGGTAGATGATATTATCTACTATAAAGACAGGGTTTACCTTGTTCTGGGTTCTCAGTTTAAGGAACAAATTTTGCATGCTCTCCATGATATTCCTACAGCCGGACACCCAGGATATGGTAAGACTTACAGGGCGGTACGTGAGAGATTCTCTTGGAAGGATCTCAAAGATGATGTTTTACGCCATGTCCGTGAGTGTATGACTTGTCAACAGAACAAGTCAGAGCATACCTACCCAGCGGGATTATTGCAGCCCTTGCCTATACCAGAACAGAAGTGGACAGGGATCTCCATGGATTTCATTACAGGTCTTCCTCGGGTTCAGGGGAAAGATTGCATCTATGTTGTTGTGGATAGGCTAACGAAGTATGCCCACTTCTTTCCCATTGCATTAGATTTTACAGCATCGCAGATGGCTGAGTTGTTCTTCAGGGAGGTGTTTAGACTTCATGGTCTTCCCAAGACCATTGTGAGTGATAAGGATAGCAGATTCATGAGTTCCTTCTGGCAGGAACTTTTTACACTAGCTGGTACTTTGTTAACACCTAGTACTAGTTACCACCCTCAAACGGATGGGCAGACAGAAATAGTTAACAAATGGGTTGAGGGATATTTGCGTAACTATGTGTCAGGGCAGCAAAAAGCATGGGTGCGTTGGCTGCATTTGGGCGAGTATTGTTATAATACTACGCATCATATGTCCATTGGCATGACGCCTTTCAAAGCTCTCTATGGATATGAGGCATTATCTTTCATTGATTTGGCATTTGGTGACAGTAGAGTCCTCTTGGCTCAGGATTGGTTACAAGAGAACTAGGATGTCATGAGATCTCTTAGGGAGAATTTGCAGCAGGCCCAAAATCAGCAAAAGATGTACGCTGACAGGCATAGGATTGAGAGGTGGATGATATGGTCTTTCTGCGTTTACAACCATATCGGCAGGGCACCCTAAAAAGGGGGGGAGCTGAGAAGCTCAAACCACGTTTTTATGGTCCATACAGGATACTCAGGCGAGTGGGAGAGGTTGCATATGAGGTTGAGTTACCACAGGGCAGCAAGGTTCATAATGTATTTCATGTATCTTGCCTGAAAAAGGCCCTTGGACAGCATATTATAGTTTCACCCGAATTACCTCCTATGGATGAGGAAGGTAAATTGATTTTGGTCCCTGATGAGATTCTTGAGGTGAGGGAACGGCGGCTGAGAAGCCGGGTGATTCGAGAGTATTTGGTTCGATGGAGAGATCTTCCCATAAAGGATGCCACCTGGGAGGGTGAGAGCATTTTACAGCATCCTGCATTACAGTTGCTTATGGGCAAGCATCTCCGAGAGGGGAGGACTGTCATGTCCCCACTCTAGCTCAGTCTAACAGAGACATGTGAGTCAGCTTATTATGGGGTCTTGTAGGCCGACAGGGTTGGATAGAGACCCAATATGGTTATTCAGTGTTGGGACTTGGTTTTCTAGTGGGTATTGATCAGTTGGGTGACGTTCCTTGTTTGTAGGAGGCAGTTCCTACATTTATGGGGTTCATTCCTACTTTTTAGGAGTTATGATCATGCCCAGGGTTGGGTTTCCATGAGATGACCCTTTGGGTTTAGTTTTAGAGGGATAGGGCTTGTTTCCTATATTTTAGGAGCATCCCTAGATTTTAGGGATGAGACTGCCAGTGGATCCTTGATTTCCGACTTCAGTCACAGACAGGTGACAAGATGATTTTATGGTTTGTGATGTCAGTTGGGCAGTTTGTGGCTATTTGGGTTATATTTTTAATATTTCCTAAGTTAGCGTTTAATATTTAAATAAGGCTAAGTTAATAGCCATTTTGGAGTAATAAGGGAATTTTGGCCTCATCTGGATGCGTATCCCATGTTATGATAGTTCGTTGGAAAGGTCTTGAAATTCTCTAAATCTTCCTCTTTGGTCTCAGGGCAATTCGGTGAACGGATTTATTACTATGGTGGAAAAGGTCATTTTCTAGTGACATGGTCACTTTAAAATAAGATTTAATTCATTTTTTATAGCCAACGCCAATTGGGGGTCACTTTAGGGTTCGAATTGCTTTGCAAGGGGTTATAAGGAGACGGGCGCCATTTCTCATGATTATGCATATTTTTCAAACACTTCTTTTCAGATTTGCTCTACTTGAGCGATTTGCATTCTGGAACACAAACCCCAGGGTAATTGCTGGCTGGGACGTAACCCTCAGCAGCATTGGGTATTGGTTTGTCAGTAGTTTCAACAGTATTTAGGAAGAAGGTAGAGGCCACTTCAGCTTGGGCCTACAGTTTGTTTTGTTGGGCATGTTCTTTGGCGTATGGGAGGTGAATTCTAGCAGCCGTACACTGCCATTTCTTGCAGCCGTACTTGCAGCCGTACTCTGTCATTTGCAGCACTTGGATACATAGAAAAATCGGTTACTCAGCAGCAAATTCTTGCATCTTATCAGCCCGCTTTCATCAGCCAGTTGTGGCGTCATTGTTAGAGGAAATGTACTGGATCTTTTATTTGGCTCTATAATTCAGAGATTTGCCTGGTACGATTTGTATCAACTCTGACTTTACTGCATATTGTTATTTATTTTCAGACTCTTTTCTTGCCATTTGCTACTTCTCATTTTTATGTGGAATAATCATCAAAAAACACAAAAACAAACAAACTCTTCTGCATTTCCATCTAGTTCTACAAGAAAACATTAATAAACAGGAAAAAACAAAAATAAAATAAATCTACAGCAGATTTGCAGCAGAGATCCATCAGGGATCTTTCAATATTGCATTAAGAAAACACTCCTCAAATACTCTCAACTTAAATCAAGGCTAAAGAAAGATCCCAAGTGAGTCAAATACAACGAAAATAAGGGTTAGGGAAAAAATTGGAATGAAAGGTTATAAGTTGCGACCTCGAGGAACAAACAAATTGGAAATTTAGCAAGGGACATTATTTAAAATCTTTGTGCTTAAATTCATAATGGATAGGGAGTGTGCACAAGGGGAGGATTAAATTGGTTGTGTTGGGGCAAGAGAATCCCAAAATGGATAAAGATCTGAGGGAGTCCCAAGCTGAGTGTGTCCAAACTCGAGTAGCAGTAAATCTACCATCCACTACAAAATTTAGCCCGTACATAGTGGGTAAGGAGTGTGCACAGGGGGAGGAGTAAATCAATCACGTTAGGGCAAGCAAATCCCAATATGGATAAAAATCTGAGGGAGCCCCAAGCTAAGCATGTCCAAACTCAAGCAGCAATAAATTTACCATCCACTATTGAATGAAGCATGTACTGAGTGGGTAGGGAGTGTGCATAGGGGGAGGAGTAATTCGATCATGTTGGGGCAAGAGAGTCATGCTGATGTGAGTTTTATTTCACTACAACATGCAGAATCAAACACTTCATGTTTCATAGTGAAACACCAAACATTCTATCCTCTTCATATAAGGTCATCTCTCATGCTGAGCTTGCAAAGTAAGATCACAAAATGACTTCAAGGTTCCTTTAGCTCTAGATACTCGCTCAGTGAAATAATGTGATTTGTTGGTAGTCACTTACGGGACTTACACTATTCATTCAATGTATATCAACTCTTGCACTTTTAAAGATTTGTCTTCGCAATGGAAAATGAAAAAATAATTTTCTTTTCCAACTTCCACTTCAACTTAAACTTAACTCTCACTACTACTGAATATGAATGCAAGGGATCATGGATGGACTTGGACTCTACTAGATGTAGCTTAATCAGCGACTCCAGCCACCTAGTGCAAACTTCTAAGAACATACTCAAATGGTTTTCAAATCAATATCTACCCTCTTCAATCCCATCAATGGATGCAAACTAAAGACTGGATATCAATTGAAGTTAAATACTTTCACTAGCTCACCACACAAGGCACCCTTCCATCAGCAAGAGGCTAGTGTCCTAGTTCATATTCGAGTCAAACAAGTAAACATCCACAATTCTTTCATCCAACTAAACTACTTCTAAACAAAATGAAATGAAATCCTAAGCTAAGTGAGGAAATATAGATCACCATGCAAGACACAACAATGAAAAGTAGAGCAAATTTGGCATTATATTAGCAACAATTCTCCAACAAGTCCTTTAAAAATGAGAGCGGTGGGGTTTATATAGGAGCCCTAATTACAATGAACAGCCAAGATTGATCTGAAATCAATGGCCCAAATTACTACATTACAAGCCCTAATTAGGGCAACCAAAAGTAGCCAATAGAAATGAAGCACCACAAAATGAGCCAATGAAAAAATTCAAAGGCTTCGGGAGCAATAACAAGCATAGAAGTCGCCTAGTAATCATACAAGTCATCATCCAAGATGTAGACTCCCTTCTTCTTCTCCCTTCTAGCAAAATCAAGGAACTTAAGCAAAATTCTACTAAGTTCCTTCATGTCAATACTAGGAAGGTCTTGATGCTATAACTCCATGACCTCTAACTTCCCCATGCAGTCTCTATCTTAATTCCATCACCTTATCCTAGGGATTTTTCATTGTTCTTGGACTTCTTTCTCTTAGATGGCTGGACTTTACAACACTTGAACTCTTAGTATTTCCACCTTCATTGTTTGGAATTCTTCTTTGTCTTTTTCATCTTCGAAATTAACCCTTGGAGCAATCCCTTGAACACATTAACTTCTTCCTTGGCACACTAAAGTTTCCTTAATCCACTTCTTTGTATGGATTGCTCATCATTAGGATCACTCCCTGGATAAGAATCTTGTCCTCGGATTCTTTTGGTCACAGCCTCAAACATTTCCTTATGTCCTTGCTTGATGATGGTTTGGTCTTGGGATAATTCCTTCATCTTAATCCCTGAATTTTCTTTTTTCCTTTGTTCCATCTTTTAAGTACACCATCTTGTTGTCCTTCGAACTCAATCGCGTTTAGGCTAGTCCTCTTTCATTGCTATCTTGGGTCTTGAGCTTGAACTTGCCTTCCACCTTCCTTTGTTCACTTCCTTGCGACTATCCTTGCTTTTGATCCAAACATGACTCCTGCTACAAGGCTCAAAGTTAGTAAGGATTAAAGACTTATGAAAATATTCATCTAGATCATAAAAGTGCTTGAGTATCCATGGATTCAACGATTAATTTCACACTTCAATTTAATGAACTAATCCAAGAAAAGAAAGAATCAAAATGCAAGAAAGAATATCAAAAGACCAAAGATCCTTAATACTTAGACAAACCTATGAATTCTGATTTTCAAATCAGTCATGATAACATCCTCAAATCAGTCCCATAGCTTATCAAATTAACTCCGAATCATGACCTAAGATTCATACAAGACCTTGGAAACAAACAACAATCCAATCATGACAACGAACTAGCTACTTGGAACGCTTAAAACTTCTGAAGACAAGTCTCCAATTTCATTTTAATTCCTCTCATGATGATTCCAGCATTCCAAATTAAGCAAATTCCATAATCATGGAATCATTGATGAAGATTGAACAAAACAACTAAGCATTAAAATCAAGTTGATGATCAAAACTAACCAAAATGTTTACGCGAACATGTCTGAAAATCAGTTGTAACTGATCCAAACCATGCTCAAAATCCATGCACAATAATTGTAATTAACGTTTGGAACACAAGTTTGTGCTTATCCACGAGTAAGAACAATAATCCATCACTTTAGAATAGTAGAATCAGACCTCGGCAAAGTTCTGATTTTCTGAAGACAATCCATGGCCAAGACTGAAAGTTAGTTTCGAATAGGTCCAAACACAAGCCTAAACCAAACTCATTCAACACTTGGGAGTCCACTGGGATTATGAATGAAGTTTACTAGGATGAAACTTTATTGTTCAAATTCCAATTTTCTGAAGACAGGTCTGCAACATACATCCACTGTGGCAATTTGTCTAAAAAGGTAGTGATCCCTGCACAAGAACAAGCCCCTAACACTTAGTAACAATCCTTAGGATGATCTTTCAAGTTGGTCACTTATGAGGATTTATTTTTAATCACCCCTGTACATGGATGCTTCAGATTTGGACTGTAGTTTTGTTTTCAGACTTGCAGATGGCTTAGAACATGCCTTAAGATGTTACCAAAAGCTTGCAACAAGGTCAGGATTAGATTGCAAACAAAAAACGAACCCAGATTTTTTTTTTTAAAGAAAATTAGATTTTCCGACCCAGTCCTCAAATTTGTATTCATGGCAGTCTTACCACAGACTTTCACTGTCCAGAAATGGTTTGAAATGATGAGCAATGGGCGGGAGAAGGCTGAGCAAACAAGGTTGGACAGGTTGGGCACTTAGGTGATTTTTAATGAATTTTCTTACAAGATCGCCCATGTTTATGAAGTTTTCAGATCTGGGCTTGCCTACCTCTGATTTGGCCCTCAAATGGCTTCCACATTGATGTCTAAGGATGGGGAAATGACTTAGAAAGAGCACATGGCAGTCTGGGCACATAACGAATCTATGAGACTTTTCAGAAAAATTATCCCTTTCCAAGTAGTCTGCAGACCTTGTTCGTAAAATCCTTGTCTTTGGCCTTCCAATGGCCTTCAATGTTTCAGAATATATTCTCGATAAGTCTGTGGTCACAGCTAGACCAGTTTAGAAGCTAGGACGAAACTCTCAAGTTTGGCACAAAATTACTTCCATGGAGATCATTCTCAGGTTTTAGCCACATTCATGGCTTCCCTCAGACTTATAGCAATGTCAGGCCTCCTACCAATGGCAGCCACCTTCATCCTTCACCTAGACTCCAATCACCAATGTTGGATCGTGGTTCACCTTGTTCATTTGCTCCAGATTTTCCAGCCACTTAGCCTTTGCCTTAATAAATCCTTATGATTTCTTCTCTCAGTTCATGGCCTTTTAAAGGGGTTCAGCTTGTTGGTTTACCTCCCATAAGCAATGTGGGATAAAAGTTTGATACCCTTCTAGAAGCTTCTTACTTTACTTTATTAATTTCCATTTATTTACTTTATTTAATGATAAAAAAAGGCCATAAAAGGGAAAAAAGACCCAGGTATGCATTCCCCCCCAAGAATGCTCAAGTCCACATTTCCCTCTCCAACACATCATCCATGGATCCGACGGTCACATCCATGCAAAGTGGAAAAATCAATCAAGGTTTGGATAGGATTCATCTTGTACTTAGAAAAGATTTGATCTTTCTTTGCCATCACAAGGGGGAAAATCCATCCTTCTATGGACATTCTCAACACTTACAAAAAATTCCACATTTGCTCTTGGAGGGAAAATCCACCTCAGTCCTAACATTTCTAACACTTTGAAAGATTTCCATCCTTCCAAACTCTCCTTGATGGAAAAATCACCTTAGTTAGGACAAATTTGACACATAGAAAAAAAATTTGGACTCCATACTCGTCACTTAGGGAAAAACAACCCTAGTCTAGACAATTTCTAGACCTAGAAAAAAATTCCATGTTCTGCTCTTGGTCTTGGGTGAAAAACAACCCCTGTCCATAGTTTTCCCAAACTTAAGAAAAAAATTTGAGTTCCAAACTTCCTTCAAGGGAAAAATGGCCCTAGTTTGGACAATTTTCAAACTTACAAATTTTTCAAGCTCAAACGTGGGGGAAAATCACCTCTCGTCAAAAAATTTCAAACACAGAAAATTTTCAAGCCAAGATCTTATAAAGTGGTGGAAATTCATGGTATGCTTGGATTTTGACTTCCAACACTTGGGATTTTTCTTGAAAATGCCAAAATAATAAGGGAAATTCATGTGTAGACCACATTTTGGCCAAAATATGAAGGGAAATTCATGTTTAGTCCAGATTTTGTGTATATTTATAATGAAATTTTGACTTTCCTTAGGATTTTATAAGAAATTTTGGCTAGTCAATTTGTCCAAAATTTAGTATTAAGGCATATTTCGTGCATAAGGGCCTTAAAATCCTTATACTTATAAAGAAATTTTGCTTCAGCCTTCCTGACACATCTCAAGTAAATGCCTTCATGGTTTTGCTTGTATAATACTGACCCCTGCAACATGTATCTTTTACTTTTCAACTTCAATGCCTTCCTTTGTACATGATTCAAATGCGAAGGACATTTTTGATTCAATAAGTAACTAATAATATCTTTGTACCATTCATCTAGACACATGTCATCCATTTCATAAACTTGATGCACCAATCCTAAGACTTCAAATGCAATCGATTGTGTAAATTGTTGTCCTCTAACTAACTTCATTGGCTAAATTTCTATATCATATTCCTGTATAGTGGCAACCCACTTTCCTCTTCTCTCACCTAGTTCATTTTGTATCAATAAAGTCTTCACAACAACATCAGGAACTATGGCATATACTTTACTTCTCAATATGTAATGTCTAAATTTCTTTGTTGCCCTCACCAATGCATACGCTTGCTTTTCTACATTGGGGTAGTTCAATTCTGCATCCTTAAATGGGGCACCCAAGAAGGCAATAGGATGCTCCTCATTTTCTTTAGTCCTTTGTGCAAGGATCGCCACACAAGCATGATTTGAAGCAAATGAATATGTACAAAATGGCCTTTCATAATTCGGACTAACAAGAGCAAGTGCTTTAATAGTAGCTTCCTTTATTTCTTCAAAAGCTCTTTTAGCCTCTAGGGTCCAATCCATCTTTGCATCCTTCTTGAGCATGTTATTCATAGGCTTCACCATTTCCACAAATCTTGAGATGAATTTTCTCACAAAGTTAATCTTTCCAAAGAAAGATTTTAATTATTTTTTGCTAGTGGGCAAACTTAACTTCAATTTTTATAAGGATTTTAAGGCCCTTCTGCATGGAATATGCCTTAATACTAAATTTTGGACAAACTGACTAGGCAAAATCTAAATACACTTAGGATTTTACGTTCAACCCATTATAACATGACCCCAACAAACTTCAATTTTAACGCTCACTTTTAAATCACAACTTGGACATTTGGCCTTTGTGTTATCCCTCTGTTTTAAAGCTTTCAATTGCACAATGCAATGCCAAAATTTGCCAAACCTAACTACCACGAACAAAAAGGTGGATCCCCATTTGCAATGGGGTGATGATGTGAAAAGGTCGCAACATATGGCGACTCCACTGAGGAAATGTTCCTAAACATTTCATTGATATAACTTGTTTGGAACCCAAAAGCTTCAATTAATTCCCTTTTCACCTATTAAACAATTAGGAAATGCACTCAAAACAGATGAAAGACCACGAATTGAGCTAGGCACCTTAACCTTTAGTTACCCACGTGCGTACAAGTGCATTCATTCCCTACTCAACTAGAATGTTAAAAACCTCTTAGATCCATTGGACTTGGCTATTTTTCATAACCATACTCCAAAAGCAACCTAGATAGAGCGTTGGTGCAAGTTAGGCATCCATAGCCCCAATGAGGCTATCGCTGTGATTTCACCACTATCATTACTCTACCTCTAGTAATTATTTTTATAGCACCGGTAGAGGTATTCACACACCCAAAACCAAAATTTCTTGCTTTTCTTTTCGTCTCATTTTTTCTTTTTTCTCTTCTTTTTTCTCTTTTAATATTGCACTTCTTTCTTCTCAATTATCAAATTCCATTTTGATGAAGCTTATAAGGGGTTCAGAGAAACCACAGTGGCATTGAAGTAGGCATATAATTTCTAGCGATTCCAACTTTACTTTGAGAGCATTCTAAGAACTCAAAGCAATTAAGTGTGAGTTAAATGTCGTTACTAAAAGATTCAGATACCCCAAACACAACAAATGGCTTTATCCAAATTTTGTACAAATTCCTTTTGAAAGGCTAGTTACTAGGAACAATATCCAATCCAAGGAATCCTTGTAAAGATATATCCAAGAAATATTCCAAACAAAACATGGTAGAAGTATACCAATGCATGCATTAAGGAATCATCACCCTTGTCACACAAATGAGTTCCCCTTGAAACCTAAACCCTACTAAAGCAAGGAAACCTAAACTACAAAAGCTAAGCCACTAAGCCAACCTAAACACATGCAAAACCACCCAAACCAAGAACACTCAAAAAAACCTAAGCGAAAGCATCCCATAACAACTCTAAAGACCTAAACTACGTAGACACCCAACACTCAGAGAGAAAGTCATGACAGAACTTAAGTCAAATGACTTAGAGTAGGCTAACCACCCAACTCTCAGAAAACACCTAGGCTACACAATAGAAAGGAAACCTACTCTATCTATGTACAAAAGGACCCAACAGGGAGTCCTAGGTTTGGAAGTAATGCTTAAGAAATTGCCCATTGACAGGTAGTGGGACATCCTCTTCAATCGATGTTTTCAATCTAGAAGTATTTTCTCCCAAAATCTCAGAAATTTGGTGCAGGCATTTCCAAAGTTTGTCAAATTTATTGTGATCACCCTTCTTCTCGTGTGCCTTGTCCCAGTATAGAACTAGATCTGAAATTCTAAAGGCCTTGGTTCTGGCACACTTGTCAAACTATTTCTTCACTACCCCTTGATGTTTCACAAATTTATCTATGGCTTTGTCTCTTTTCTCATCCAATTGCATTAATTGGGACAATCTTACTTGGACCCAATCCTCATTGTCATAGTATTCTTGCAAAAATTGCAAGGTTGGGATTCTTAGTTGAATTGGGAAGATAGAGTTATGTCCGTATACCAAACGATATAGGGATGTCTTGATTCTTGTCCTATCTACCCATAAGGAGAATTTCAGTTGTGTGTGCCAATCCCTTGGATTTTTATCTTCTTAATAGCAATCAAAACGTTCTTATTGGTTGATTATGCTCAGCCATTTCCCCGAGGATAGTAATTAGATGAAGATTTTAACGCAATCTCGTGATCAAAATCCCAAATAGAAAATTTCAAAGAAGCAAACGTAGAACGATTATCACAAACCAAAGCATAAGGCCATCCAAACCTTGTAATGATCTTTTCTTCCAAGAATTTGATAACAATTTCAGCAGTAGGATTTTTTATGGCTTGGGCTTTTGTCCACCAAGTACAATAATCAGTAGCGGCCAAAATATACCTGTGTTGTGTTGAGGAAGGTGAATTGATTGTACCAATGAAATCAAGTCCCTGCTTCGCAAATGGTCTCACCTTGATCACAAGATGGAGTGGCATTGCAGGGTTCTTTTCACGAACAATTTGTTTGGCAAATGTGGCAAGTGTTCACATGCTCATGTTTGTCCTTGAACAAAGTCAGCCAATGGTAGCCTGCTCTTAGTATTTTATGCATTGTAGCCAGGCCTACCCCGCGCCTTGTTCCAAACTTGTCATGAAAATGTTCCAAAATTCTCTTTGCTTCAGCCTTCCTGACACATCTCAAGTAAATGCCTTCATGGTTTTGCTTGTATAATATTGATCCCTGCAACATGTATCTTTTACTTTTCAACTTCAATGCCTTCCTTGGTACTAGATTCAAATACGAAGGACATTTTTGATTCAATAAATAACAAATAATATCTTTGTACCATTCATCTAGACACACGTCATCCATTTCATAAACATGTTGCACCAATCCTAGGACTTCAAATGCAATCGATTGTGTAAATTGTTGTCCTTTGACTAACTTCATTAGCTAAATTTCTATATCATATTCCTATATAATGGTGACCCACTTTCCTCTTCTCTCACCTAGTTCATTTTGTATCAATAAAGTCTTCACAACATCAGGAACTATGGCATATACTTTACTTCTCAATATGTAATGTCTAAATTTCTTTGTTGTCCTCACAAATGCATAAGCTTTCTTTTCTACATTGGGGTAATTCAATTCTGCATCCTTAAATGGCGCACCCATGATGGTGATAGGATGCTCCTCATTTTCTTTAGTCCTTTGTGCAAGGATCGCCACACAAGCATGATTTGAAGCAAAAGAATATATGCAAAATGGCCTTTCATAATTCGGACTAACAAGAACAGGTGCTTTAATAGTAGCTTCCTTTATTTCTTCAAAAGCTCTTTTAGCCTCTAGGGTCCAATCCATCTTTGCATCCTTCTTGAGCATGTTATTCATAGGCTTCACCATTTCTGCAAATCTTGAGATGAATTTTCTCACAAAGTTAATTTTTCCAAAGAAAGATTTTAATCCTTTTTTGCTGGCGGGCAAACTTAACTTCACGATAGCTTCCACCCTTTCAAGATCTATCATAATGCCCTTTTCTGAAAGAACATGTCCAAGCAACTTCCCTTCTATAACCCCGAACATACACTTCTTTAGATTGAGAGAGACTCCAAACTTCCTACATCGAGTGAATAGCTTTCTTAGATCTTCAAATATGTTCTTCTCTCTTCTTTGAAAATACAGTAATATCATACATGTAAATTATTATGCATTTGTCTTTCAAGTCCTTGGAGGAGTAATCCATGGCCCTCTGAAATGTCACTCCTGCATTGATTAGACCAAATGGCATCATCCTATAAGCAAAGGTTCCCCACTTTTAGTGAAAGTTGCCTTCAATCTATCTTCTTCCTCAACTATGACCTGGTTGTATCCAGAATATCCATCCAATAATGTCATCATCTGAGATTTGTTCACAATTTATAAATCAAAGGCTCCAATAAAGGGTTGATCGGTCTTTGACGTTGGTGGAAGGGCTTACTTCCCTCCTTCAGTGGTATGGTATGCAGAATGATGGAGGGATCATAAATCTTCAAATCTTTCTATCCCCATTCTATTATGTCTAGGAACTCTCCCATCAGCTTTAGAATGCCTTCCCTTTCATTAGGAATGCAAACATTCCCTATGTGCATGATCTTTGGTTTTTCTTTTGTCCCTAAATTAAACTTCTCACATTCATCCCCTCCTGTGGGTTGATGCTTGATCTTATTAAATTGATCCATATCAAACATAATTTTCAATTGGATCATACCCTTTTGGTATAACGTTGGTTTTTAGATTCATGATCCCATTTGTAGTGATCTCTGCTTCTTCAACTTCATCATCATCAATTGTTTAAGTTGTGAAGATGCGTTCATCAAAAAATGTAGTATATGTTTGTCATTATCAAACACTTGGAAATTTGTCACATTGTTTGGCACTAATGGGAGTGATGTAAGCTCCACCTTGAATTTCTTCAAACCTTCTAATGAAAGTGGTGTCAGGAAGCTTGCTTCCTGTGCTAAAGCATTCACCACTTCGTTACCAAAACTATAACCAAATTTGATACCAAAGGCATCGAAGTTCTCAATTAGATCCCATACTCAATTTCTATATCTCTTTGACCTTTTGTCATGGCATGCATATTTTTGTCAGATTCGGGATATCACTACATATGAATCTCCCAATACATGGATCTTATTTGCTCCATTCCTTATAGCACACAACAAGCCTAAAATCAGTGCTTCATACTCGGCCATGTTGTTTGTACAAGGAAACTGTAATTTGTGTGCTTCCATGTATGTTTCTCCTATTGGACTAGTCAACACATGCCTAGCTTCCGATCCTACTTTAGTCTTGGAACCATCGAATGCCAAAGTCCATATCTAATGATTGCCTCCTTGAGATTCTCTAGGAAGATCTTTTGGTGGGCTTACCTTGACATTCACTCCTTTGTTCTTTTCTACTAGAGTTTGGTTCCTTTCTGCTCCCATCCTGCTAGTCTCAACCATGTCTTCTTGTGTAGAAACTTTCGTTTTCAACCTTTATTGAGTTTCTTGCTTGGCTTGTGTCTCTAATGCCCCTGGAATCCTTTTCTCTACTTCTTGTAGTGCTATCTTGCACATGGCACAAGACAATTCCGAATGGAAAGACTCATGAATCCTACACCAATTGGGGAGAAGGAGATCATTTACTGAAGTTGGACTTCCCAATTCAAGTTCTTGCCTCACTTTTTTTTATACAAAGTTCCTGAAATTCTCAAACATCCCATCCCCTTCATCTGATGAAGAGCCTTGATCATTTCCTATGAATATCTCTGTTGAACCTTGATGTCCTAATGACTCTTTTCCTTTACTTCCTTGTGAAACATGCGACATTAATACTTCCTGCATCTTGGGTTGATATAGACCCAAGTCATGGTACTATAAGAGAGCTCACCAAAAGTCAACCCCAACTCAATGACACCCCCACTTTCCATGTAATTGTAAGTCACTGCAAATCACAATCTTGGGATCCATTACCCATTACTGAATTTTCAGATTCAATTTCTAAGGTCTGATGTGAAAAATCAGAACTACAGCACGAATCTTCCTCATAAATTACATCATTAGTACCCAAGTCTTGAGTACCATCATCATCCACATGTGAGATCATTATTGGCTTAGGTTGAAGAAAATAGCACTCACTGCTGTCATGAAAATCAGAATCATTATAGCTCACATTTTCCAAGCAAACATCATGTTTGTCACTTCCATCTTGTTTGTCAACACTCAAGGGAACACTAACAATATCCACCCGCACTTGCCATGTCATCAACACCATCATTACGCTCAAGCAAGAGACTGCTGTCATAAGAATCAGAACTTTTATTGTTTAATCAAATAATTGTTTTCTACCCTTTCTTTGCAAACAAAGGATTTAAGATTTTTAAATGTTGTAGAAGCCCTGATAAATTTTTATTATTATCCTAAAAGGCATTATTACAACCCTGTAAGGCATGTATGAGATTTGGAATAAGATCATGTATAGACTTTGTTTTACCCATGATTCATGCTAAACACTTTGTTCTGAATAAGAGGCTTCCCCCACAGGACGAACAAAATTGTTAAACATGATGCCTAAACATGCTCAATGAATGTTTTTAGTGGGAATTATAATTCTGATGATTCTGCATGTGTTATTTGAATGTTTGCAAAATTGGAAAGGTTAGATTGCTACTCGAATGTTGTCGAACTTGTTTGATATGATGATGTTCTCTAAAAGATGGATTGGGGCGATACATTGTTTACAGGGGAAAGGATGCCATAACCCAAATTTTAATTCATTTATTAAATTTATCGAAAGTTACATAGAAATTCTTACATCATTAACTATAAATTTAAAATAATCGAATCTTGCTGATGTCATACCAATTAGAGAACCAAAGAATCTAGTTTTATTTCATTATTAAACAATGTTAGTCGAAGAATTAGTAAATGATCTTTCTAACCTTTCTATGACTAGTCCATTTTTTAATTTTTTTTTACCTCGTGAAAAATCCAAGACATAAGCAAAAGAATTAGACAACTGTCTTTGGAAACCTATTATAAATTGTCATAGTACACAAGGATTTAATACTTATATAAATTCATATCATTAAAATAGATCATATTAGAAAACATGTCTTGCATTTTACAACAATGATTGAATCATTGCTCTATAAAAAAAAATCTTTATTAAATTTCATTCTTTGATTAATAATAAAATATTCATATTCAATCTTAGTGCTACTCACATAATCAATGAACCTCAACTGATTTTATCTTCATCCACCTCTCTACCTATCACACCAACTTGGAGACTCTCCTTAGTTATATCTCCACCCACCAGATGGCCCTTGGGAGACATGAAAGACAACAGATTTGATAAAAAGATCAGCTTCTACTTAACTTTGACTCTTGCCATTAATTTCAGTATTGTCTAGGATTAATGGTGATGATATCAAGGGGAATAGTTTGGCATTACTGTCTCCATTACCATAGATGACGCAACATATATTCAAGCCATCTTGTCAAAGTACGCATCCCTTGCTTGTGTTTGAGTTGGTTTATTTTTTCATACCTATCTATGAGAAAAAAGGAGGCATGGATAATAATAGGGGGAAATTATCAGAGAACATGGGAGGAGAATTCCGGCCAATTCTCTCATCCTCGGATATTATGCCCAAAGTTTTGTATGAGAAACGAAGCGTAATTGTCTAGATGTAGAAGAATATTGCATGAGGGCATTTTCAACTCAGCTGGGTGATGGTGAAACCTTGGCTCAATATTTAGATTAGTAATTTCTGAGGTATGTGTTGTGCTCTTAAATTCTTGTTGCTGGTAAACCATCCAATCTTTACATGCCTAAATCAAAGAATAGGAAAGTTGTTCTTATATTGGATATGTGTCTAGTAGCTCACTCAACCAAGAAAAATTATGTCTCTTTAATTTTACCTTCACGATCACTTCTCCTTGTCGAATGCCCCGTGAAAAGGAATGCAATTATGTTGATGAATAGCTTCATTCAGATAAACTGGATGATATAACTTGATCTCCTACATATGCACATATATATTGCAGATCATTATATAGTCATCCCCATATCTGTTATCTTATTTCCAATTATATCGATGATCTGTTATTGCAGATCTAGTGTTGCTCCTTTCATGTTCACCTTATTGAGTGATTGGGTTCAATATAAGCATATCACAGATTTGATTATGATTACCATATTGCAGATCGGCGACTTTTATGTGAGTTTGTTTGAACAAATCATCAATATCCCGATTGGTAATCATTGCGTTTGCTATACTAATCGTTGCTAATGAATGGTCATATGTTGTGTGGACATGAGGAGACACGTTCACCCAACATATGCCCCTTTTTAATTCATATTAATAATCAAACCTGATCCAGGAAGAGAATATGGAAATCAACAAATGCCTGCCTCTTCTAGAGTTCAAAAATCAGACCTGTATGTTCAGTATTTATAAATATTGAATTCACATCGAATTGACATATATCAAGACCTCTGTATTCTGATCATAACCTGAAACCAAGAAAACAAAGATTAGTAATCATAGAATTCTGGTATATAAAAGATATCTAACACTTCAAGTCTGATATACATTTACAACTTAGTATTAGTAAATTGTTGTACTCGCTATGGGCGCATTAGTACTACGAAGGAAGATACAAATGCAAAAGTCTCTTCTATAACCTTGATTTGCACCTCTTACTTGCATTATGTTCTATGCGTGATATTTCTTGTTCCTCATTTTTCACATTGATGGGAAAATGAAGATATCTTGCAGCTTATAGTAAGGGAGAATGGATCTTAAATTCATCTCAGGTCCTGTTTCAGTACCAATATCACTCCTGGTATTGGAAAGAAGGCTCCACTTCTTACTCCCTAAACAAATTGGAATCTATGTATGCATGGAGGGTGTCAAAGCTGAAAAATGACAGCTTCAGACAAAACCCCATCAAAGAACAATGACCATGTCATGCTAGAATCTATCAAACTATTTGCAGTGAGCCATACTAGATCCCCTACAACATTGGTCATCTATCAAAGGGCAGAATTCCTGCCAATCATCAGCTTTGTGGCAATGAAGCCAACATTACCACTTTCTTCCTTGAAAGAGTGACCTCAACATTACCATGCTGAAAGAGTGGCTTACAAAGAATGATTGGTAATGTTGAGTATTGGCAAATGTTTCTTACACAAGTGCCTGTAGCTTTCAGTTGGGAGTTCACCCTTTTGGTAAGGCATTAACAACAGTGGCAAAATCACCCCCTTGTGATCACTTTCTTCGAATTTAATGCTCTGCATTTATTCAGCCTAGGACAGGTACTCTTAGCATTGGGGGACATCATTTGTGATGTCCCATATTTGAAAAAAGGATTAATAATAATAATTAAATTAGAATATAAAAATAAATGAATAGTAACCAATTATAACATAGTATAATTAATGATAGAACCAAATATAATGACAGGAAATGACTTTTCAACTCCAAAAGCTGCCACCTCTTGGTTTTGAAGATATAAAAGATAAGTTCAAACTCAATCAATGGGAGAATATATAATATAACAGAGGAATATGAGAAAAAAGCAGCAGAATAACATCTAGGAACTCATCACCAGAGTAAATTGGAGGACAATAATCATTCTCAGCAGACAGCAATAATACTCACAGACATACACATGGCAGAGGCATCGTGGAAGAAAGACACAGATTATAAATAAATTATTGGTACGTGATGAATGTCTTTTTTATTATATCATCTTAATTAATTTAATGAACGTTGATAACAAGCGATCATTATAATCGAATATATGTACATGCTCAAGACTTGTTCATAATTAGTCTGTAAGAGAAGTGCAAAGATGTATTCAGGGAGTGGCCTGTGTAAATCCAACCAATCGGTCATTTCCAAGATAGAGTAGGGATCAGCCACCCTGAGCACCTTGCAGACAAGTTCCAATAAAGGCTTAAAGGCTTGGATCCGAAAACCTTGAGGGAAACCATTGAGTTTGGTGTCTAAGCAACCTGTTACATCTCAGCACTCTCATAGACTGGAGTGATAATAAGTATAGCATGAATTTCCCAATTGACATATAGTTTATTACTAAAGTCTAATTCACATACACTTATTATCTTTATAGCATGGATTAAGTTAATTTAAAGAATTCAATTCAAGTATATTTATGCATAAACTAGTTGAACTAACTTAGGGACATTACATCATTACAAAAAGGAAAATCTGAAGAGTTGATATTTTCTCCAAAGTACTTTCAGTCTGAATTCTTTTTTTTTTTCATTTTAAATATTCTGCAACCATTGAATTACATTAAATGACATCTCTTTGAGGCATACTGCCATCTGTGCTTTTCCCGTATCTTCAAGCTGTAAATTGCATGTGTTAGGAAAAATACATATGTATATACCTTTCAACTTGCAAAGATTACAATAAAATGGAATACAACTGGAGTAGCATCTTCACATTATCCCATAAAGAAAGTTTCTCTTCAAAATCTTACGACAAGAAAAACAATATGATAAACACTATGTTTATTTAAGCTTTCATTTTGAACCCAAAAGCTGGCTCTCCCAGCAAGGTAGTCGGAATTCTCTTTAGTCAACATGCCTTTATAGAGGTTCGATCAAATCTGTATTTAGTAGCCATCATAATATATCAAACATGAACTATTATAGGCATCCTCCTTTATGTCATGTTCATGGTTGGAAACCTAGGAGGAGGCATGAACATTATAAGAGAAGAAATATCGCTGCATATGTCATTATGATTTCTTTATATTAAATGAAAAGTTGTAATTCCACCTCATTGAAAAAAATAAGGGGGCTGCATGGAGATTTGTTTCCAAGTTCTCTTTGTATTCTTTTGAGGAAATACACTTTATGGTGGGGAAGAACTTAACACTTAATCCCATATTGTATTCTTCTCAATTTTGTAATCATAATAGTCTTTATAGATATTTAAATAAAATGCATTTCATTAATAAGATTCCAAAATATATATTTGATTTAAATTGTGTATCTGGTGAATCGTTATAAATATAATAATTAATTATAAAATGTTCTAAATATTTTTTGTTTTTTGTATTGAATTACTATTGACAAAAGTCGTATCAAAAATTTATAAAATTAATATCTTTTGTTTGTCTTAGAAATGCTTTTAATCTTGGTAATAATAATATTATAGTAGTTAGCAGCTATTTTTTAAACATTAATATTGGTGCAAATAATAATATGATTATTAATAAATTGATCATTAATAGAGGTAAGGGTCAGTCTATGTTATTTTCATAGTAACACGGGGACGCGTCCCCTTCCTTTTTGCCCAACGTCTCGGAGACTTCAACGCACCGGAGACTTGGGGACTCTGTCTCCCCGTCCCCAGCGGCGCCACCAGATTTTGCCACCTCCACCGAGGATGGGGGACATCCTAATATTCACTATTTGCAGATTCGACTGTTTATGTTTAATGTTCGATGTTCCAATTCAATGCAATGTTCAAGTATTCACTCTTTTACATCTTTATATCCTATATTGCAATACATATTTTCATAACTAGCATTTTTAAGGACCATATGTATAGATATATTCACCCCTCTTGTCCCCTGCCGTCGTCCCCCCGCCGTCCCCAAATTAAGGCCCCTCTACCCCCCCGTCCTAGAAACTTGTCCCCCCGTTTCGCCGTCCCCCTGTCCCCCAGGGCGGTGTAACTATGGTTATTTTGTATTCCCATCAAAAGTCATATTATTAAAATTCATGATTGATGTTTAGCTACGTGGGTGTCATGATTAAAGTTGATGTTTACTTATTGTATTAGTGATGGGTTAGCAAAAGAGACAAAAACAAATTAATAATGATAGAGACATCTTGATGTAACTCCTGACTATAATTTATCTCGTTGAAACCAATTAATGGTGTCTAATGGTGATAAAAAAATATAAACTTATACCAATGAATAAATAGCGAAAATATGACCATATACTAATGAGTAGATAATGGAACTAACTTAAATTGACACTCTTTTATGGCATATATTCTTGTCTTTCTCTTGAAAATTCCTGTATATTTAAATATGCTGAGTAAGCTCATGCAACCTTTGGTTCTTTATGGGAATATATGTTCTTGTAGAAGTTGGGTTAACTTGCATATAAAATATATATGCTCCATGAAATGAATTAAATTTATGTTTGTCTAAGTTGATGTATGCATGGATGTGGTTCTGTGATACTCATGTTTATGTTCAACTCATGTTGTGTTTTCCATGAGTTTGAGATGGAATTAGATTCTATGAAATGATAACCACAAAGAAAGGGTCATTGCTTCTGTTGCCTTATGTATGATATAGTCCTTTTAAGGGTCCATGAAATTGCTAAATAATTTTTAGAATTATCATGCTACAAAAATTCCATTATTCTTGTCAATTGCACCCTACCAAGCTCCCTCGTTGTTGGGCTAGGTATCTTTCATGACATGAAAGATTTTGGGGAAGTGTAACTAATTCATGGTAGAGTGGTAAAGCACTCCAAATATGTTCTCACCCACCCTGGTATTCATGGTAGAGTGGTAAAGCACTCCAAATATGTTCTCACCCACCCTGTCTTACAAAGATGTAGGTTTTTAGGAGTTCATGTTGGGATGGCCATCTTATGTTGAACAACTTTCATTGTGGATCATAATGTATTATATGTCTTCTCCTATGTGAGGTAAATTTTTCCTTATGTACAACCTTGTTATCATATATGTACTTCATCTCATTTTAAAATGAAACTTCATGGCTCTAACCTTGGATTTTTGACGTGTATTAGAATGTAAACCTTCTTTTGTATATTTGATAAATTACTGAATTTTTATTATTATTAAATATGGCGGTCCTTACATTCTCCCAAAATCACAGCGTAGTAGGGTGCCCTAACACCATTCTCCCTTAACTATCGCTGCAATGGGGTGCCCTTCATTATTCTCCCTTAATTGCAGCCTTGGTTTCAGTAAAGAGCCCTGCTGGCTCTTACTCTACTTGCTGAAGAACTATCTTTTTTTGTGTTTTTTGAGAGTTTATGATTTATTTTGTGTTTTTCTAAATATATGTTTTTTCGCTTTTCCAGAAGTTGAAGGAAATGAATACGATGCATAGGAAAATGATTTGCAAAATATTCAATTTATTTCATTGTTTGCAAACATGAATTTATTTACAATGCCAAACTGCAACACGCATTTATTCTGAAATATTATTGAACCTGGTAATGTTGAAGGACACTGAAATGTCTCAGAAATGATGATTAACTTTCTCCAATTCAAATGCCAGCTTGAAGAAGTATGACCGCAGCCTCCAGAACTTGCACATTGTCCTTCTAGGAATGATTGCAGGCTTTAAAACTTGAACGTGGCCCTCCAAAGAATGATCATAGAACTTCTATAATCCAACACTGCCTTTAAATAATGTGATGCAGCACTTTCTAGACTCCAGCTATTCCCAAAACATGAAATGTAGTCTCAGAAAATTCTATTGCCATTCAACATGGCAGTCATATGAGCACCTATTGTGGCTCTCAATAGCAGAAGTTTATCCAGTTCAGATAGCTATCCAAATGTCAATTACGTAGCAGCGATATAGAGACTCTTCCTTGCACAGAAACCTTCTTACAAACACTAGATTGATTTTGCAGATTAATTATCAGATTTAGCACAATTCATCAGCACAAAGATCACCAATTCAGAGTGTGTTTCCACCAAGAGAAGTCACCATTCTTCCAGCAGCAAGATCAAACCCTTGGAAACTACTCAACACAAATATCAAATGCTCAAGGATGAATCCATCCATGTCTAGGAATTGGCTTTTATAACATTTCAATTCAAATAGCTTCTTCTTTGTTATGAGCCCTGCTGACTCACACTAACTATGCCGGAGAAATATGTTTCTTCCTTGTTTTGATGTTTTGCAATTTGTGTTGTTTTTTCAGAAGATATGATTTTTGAATTTTCAAATACAACCAGTCCTGAAATGTAAACTGAAATGGCAAACAAATTTACTTTTACCCAAGCAACTTCCAACTACAACTTGCATCGATTTAACTACAATTTATTGTCACTCTAACAGGTAATTACAACAGATTTACTTTGAACCTGTTATGATGCTTCACAAATATGGAATTACATTCAAATTAGGAGGATCTTGCTAACAGCTGAAGTAGTTTAATTTGCAGCAGTGAAACATGCACGATCAGACTCCACAATTCCCACGTCAAGTACAGATTGCAACTAGGAAAGGAGAAACATTGCCTTGTCTAAATGCTTGAAAAACCCCACATCTGGCTTCCAGATAAATGCCATACCAAAAGAATGCAGACTCAAGCCTGTCACGTGAGTATTTCAGCAGATCAAACACCCTTTATGGCATCAGCAGCAAGGCCCGTTAGGGTGATTTAGGCAACCCAAAAATACCATTGAAAAACACCAATACGAATGCCGCCCAGACTGATTATAGATAGCAGGTATCTTTAATGCCAAAACATAGGTAATGGACACCAATTTATTGAGCTAATGGTCGCCCAATTTGTAGAAATGGTGGGCATATGTATGCTGAGATATTAAACGTCAATAAACAGAGATGAATGGCGCCCCAATTGCAGCATAAACTCCAGATTTGCAGCGCCCAACTCCAAGCAGAAACGCCCAGGATAAAATAAATAGCAGAGATAATCAACTCCAAACGCTGCTCCAAATTACCAAGATAGATGATGCCTAAATGCAGACGTAGATGACACCAATCTAGCAACAGAATTCACCTTCTCAAACACAGTAAACAGAGTAGAGAGCTGAAATAATTCATCGGCCAACTCAGTCCAGAAACCCAATTCAATTTGCCATACAACATCAGTAAATTAATTCTCAGTTCAAGAGGAATCAGTTGTCAAGAAAATTCACAATCCAACCCCACAAGAAAATATATCAAAAGCAGTAAAAAAGAATGAATCTATTTGCTTCATGAAGCCTCTTTTATAATGCAACTTGGCTTCTCCAATACAGCTTTCATTAAAGTTGCTTCATCAATACACCTTTCTTTAAAAGCTTCCATCTAATTATTTTTAAAAAATAACTCTCAAGCACATGGTTTCATGAAGACACTTTTTCACTTAAAAGGCTTCTTCAACACACCATTAAATTATAACACTTAAATGATAGTCATCTATTAAGATAGTTTTAATAAACAACTAATCATAGTTTAAAAACTCAATATCGGCAATATCTCAGGGGGCTCAACATTTTTGAAAAACTCCGAATCGGCAAAAACTCAGAGAAAAAATCGGCAATAAATCGGCACTTATCGAACATTTGAAAATATAAAATTTCTTAAAATATTCTTAAAAATGCATACATACACACCAAATTTGTAGAATATATAATAATTTGAGATAACCACCATATATCATTCAAAGTTTTAAGTTAAATAGTAGTTCATAGCAAGAGGAATTTAGTAAATTAACATATTGCTAGAATCTTATACCAAAAAACAAGTACAACATCTGAGATTCTGAATATAAATAAGTTCGATACATAGAAATCAAACTCTATGAAACTACTATTTCTGAAAACATATTAAGTTCAAGTTTCGGTATCAATGAAAACTGAAAGTAGCGATCATAAATTGTGTCTACGAGTAAAACTCAAAAGAGATCGTTGCTGCTGGGTGGGTGGTGTTGAAGTAGTTGCTGTGGCAACATCCTCAACAGGTGCCCTAATAGGTGCCTCACACTCAACAGAAGCCTCTGATGGATGACCAAGCTCATGTTCCTCCTCACGTATTGCCACATCTGCATCCCACTCATCTGCTTCTCTCTCAAACTCAGCTAGCTACTCATCTGTCAATAATGGTTCACCAACATCTTCATCCTCACCATCAAGAGGAGCAATCCAATCAGCTGAATATGGATCAATGTCATCCAAGTGTAGTGTTTCGTATGAAGCTTTCCCTTTCGCCTTCTTCTCGTGCAAGAGAAGGTTGTACTTCACATAAACCAAGTCATTCAAGTGCTTTTGAGTCAACCTATTACGTTTCTTTGTGTGTATGTTTTGAAAAGTACTCCAATTTCTCTCGCAGCTAGAAGCACTACAAGGCTGCGATAAAATTCAGATGGCAAGCCATTGAAGATTAGGCATTGTGGCACCATAACCTTCCCACCATAGATCTACAAGGATTAAAAAAACCATTTACGATGTGGTAAAACTTCCAATAAACTTCATGAGTGAAATAAATGGTATGATAGAACTAAACACATGTTCTTTTTTACCTCACTGCAAGGCGTATCTCCTACGTTTGCAATCAGGGGAAGAAAACAACGGCCCCTCTTCCCTCTTGTAGCTCTACAACTCATCAAGTATGAGGTCTCAGAGATCCGTATCAGCAACCAATCTTTGAATACATGTGTCCAAGCCAATTTAAACTTCTACATCTGCTTTAAAAGTGTTGGAGAAATAATACTTGGTGTTCAAGAAGTAGCCAGCTGCATAAATGTGTTGGTGGAGTTGCCAGTTCCACCTACGATCAATGATGTTCCATATGGGTCTATATTTGGTCTCATTTGACCTATATAAGTGCTGAATGGCCTCTTTTGCCCTATCTATGGCCTCGTATAAAAATCCCATGGGGTTTTTATACCCATCCACAATTCGTAGAACCTTCACCAACGGTTTTGACACTTGGACATAATAAAACATACAAAAATCAGCTAATGAAAATATTTCAAAATTAAATACTAAATCATCAATGAAGACTTGAAAACTTACTTTCAGGATCTCCTCCATTAGCTTTTCAAAGCTAGCATCAACAAAAATTCTCACAATCTTCTCTGTTTCAGGCTTCCTGGCATAAGGACTCTCTAACCATTTCTTATCAAGAAACATGCACCTAAGGTTTATCAATGTCTCAGATATGCTTTGCAAGTTTAGAAAATTAGTAGCAAAGCATGTGACACCTGCCCGTACTAGATCCTTACCACTAGTGTGCTCTCTCATAAGATTAAAGACCCATGTATGATTGTAGATGTACTTCACAATATTCCTTCCATCGTCAACCACCTTCTCCACCTAGCTCAATTTCCCTTGATCCTCAAGAAGCAAGTCAAGACAATGGGCAGCATAAAGGCTCTAGAACAATGTGGGATGTCTCTCCATCAGAAGTCTATCGGTTGCCACATACGCAATTGCATTATTAGTCACAATCTGGATGACATTAGCCACTTCCACTTCTATTACCACCTCATCCAACATGTTACAAAAATCTTCTGCATTTTTTACTTGATCAGAGGCATCAACTAATTTTAGAAATACCATCTGCCCCCCTGAAGCAACTATAAAGTTGATAAGCATCCTGTTCCTGCCATCTATCCACCCATCACATATAATAGTGCAACCTTTCTATTCCCAAACTTTTCTTTGCTCTTCTACAAGCTGATGAATATTTCTTACCTCATCATTTAACAATGGCCCACTCACCTCATACGGAGTTGAGGGCTTGAACCACTTACCAGAAAAAGAAATGGAAGTTACCGCTTGATCCCAATATGGACTACATAAAGCATTGAAGGGAATATCATTGTGGATCCAAAATCTTGTAATTGTCACATTTGTCTTCTCATGCATCTCTTTGTTCCATACAGTGCCTAGCAAGTCGGGTTGAGCACCAGGAGTTTTACGTGGAACCCAAAAGTCTACTAGAGACCCACTCGTACTTCCCAATCCTCGTATCCAAGGCCTAATAGAAGAACCCTCTCCACCTGTTCCGGATCTTGTATAACTAGAAGTCCCCATTGCGGCTGCCATAGCATCGAATATCCTCTTTTTTTCCTACCTTACTTTGTGCATATTTTTGTAGGCTTGTCAAAGCCTCTCTTGTAACCTCTTCCAAACATAAATCACACGATGTAATATCATTGCCTGGATACTTCGCAAGATGGTATTTCAATCAACTTATGCCTCATATGCTTATGGCAATGGATGCATTCGACGTGTCCATCAATTAACCCCGGAATCCCATGTTTCCATAAGGGATCCTTACCTCTTCCACCAACCATCTTGTCAAGAAATAGGTAGACTTTCAGTACCTAACAAAAAAAAAATGATTTATAAATTAGAAAAGCATCTAATGAGTAACAATCTAATATTTTATACATTTGTTGAAAATTGAAATACTATTATTAATCTATTAAAATCTATTTCGTATAATAAACCTACTAATATGTATTATAAATCTATTAAAATATATTAATTATTAATTATTAATTATAAATCTATAAAAAATATTGTTATTATAAGCTAACAGTTTCTAAAAATGAAAATAAAGTAGTATTATTATGTATTTAAAATACAATAAATTAAAATTTAATATATTTTAAATTCACATTAAATACTTTATATTTATTATATTTAAATGTTAAAATTTAAAGTCTACATTTAATTAAATTGAAACATATTGAAATTAAATCGAAACATATAGAAATTGCAAACTTTTAAAAAATAAATTATAAACTAAACTTACCAGATCTAGAAGTGGAAGTTGTCACTTGCAGATTGGAGAGAGCCGATTGTTGAATGTTCAACTTCAAATCAAAACCTAGATTACAGAGAGCCAAGTGTAGATAGATTGGAGAGAGTTGTGCCGTCATCGTCATCCAACAAGAACGCAGTTGTAGCCGTCCAACAAGAATGCAGTCGAAATCATCACCGTTCAACAAGAACACAAGCCACAAAAGTTGAAACAAAACCCGTCGTCGCAATTGGAATGAGGGAAAAAGTTGAAACGAAAGTATAATATTATAAAATCCCATTTAACCTTATGCACATTTTCATGTTGACCACGTAGTCAATGATATGTTTTGACGGTATTTTACTTTTATCGTGGTTTTAACTCCATGAATTGCGGTGAGATTTTGTAAATTGCCGGCACCGATATATGGTGTGATTAATTTGTTTCCAATGTTAGCTCGCGATATATCACAATTTTTGTGATCAATCGCAGATATTTTAAACTATGCAACTAATAATTTACAGCTCCATTAATTTACCCAATCAATCACTGAAGAAGCCAAACACTTGGTGCCTCAATTGTACTGCTAAAAATAGAAATTGCCTACAATTAACATACTAGAAATAGAAGTCAATCAACAGAGACCCTCAAATCATGTTGCCAGCTCATGAGGGTCGCAATGATGAGTTGACTGAACCCAGTTACATGAGCCTACTAAAATGGGGACATTACATTCTTCGCACCTAACGGCTAGAGGGTTCCTGTTTACACTTTTCACCTAGAAGGCTTCATGTTTGCACTTTTCATTTAAAACATATTTTTCTCTTTGGTTGCATAATGAGGCTCTTTTAATAATATAATTACACCAAGTATTACTTGACTTAACTCATAAAGTTATTTAATTAAGTAAATCTTAATAACTTAAAAAATAACTTCAATTGTGCTCTTAGCCAAGAAACTGTCACGCCTCCATCAGAATCATAGTTCCAAGAATCACGGCGATTCATGCGATTCACGCGATTCGGCGATTCGATTCAAGCCAAACGATTTTTTGTGAATCGGTGAATCGAATCAGCGATAAAGGGTTTATGAAATAAGTTACTCACTAAATTTCAAGGGTTTTTTAAATTTTCCGATTCATGGCCGATTCGATTCCGATTCATGGCCGATTCACGATTTGATTCGGCCTTGCCGATTCCGATCCGATTCTGATTCTTGTTACTTTGATCAGAATACTGAAATAGCCAATCCCAAGACATCACCATAGTGCACTACTAAACGTAGAAACTAACCCTCCTGCCTTACTATAAATAGTAAGTCAATCATCAAAGACCCTCAAATCCAGCTATTAGCAAATGAGGGTCGCAATGATGAGCTAACATAACCAAGATCTTGAAGCCTACTAGAAAGGGGACATCACAATTTCTTCTACAATAGGGTTCCCTAGCATTTTCCTTAATCACAGAGTAGCAGGGTGCCCTTGTAGCAGTTCTCCTTTAACATGCTACTGCAATAGGGTTTCCTAGCAATTCTCCCTCAATTGCATCCTTGGGAAGGTGTTAGTGATAGGGTGCCCTTAGTGGTTCTCCCTGAATTACAATGCAGAAAAATTCCCTTTAAAGGTTCTTCCTTACCTCTACTGCAAAAGAATACCCTTCACAATTCTCCCTTCATTGCAGCCCTTTTCCCCCTTATTTATTTAATATCTTCAAATGTCTATTAATAATAAAATCAAATTATAGAGTAAATAAATATATTAATCAATATTTCACATTACCAAATTTTGATTGTTGTCACGGCTATTATTGAACCTCTTTGAACTCGATTGCCTTTTCACTCCATGAAAAGTAGCTTTGTCCACTATTGTCATGGATTCAGTCTCAAAGAAAGCCTTCATAACTCGCTTCTTGCAAATAAAGAGCGAGACATTGCTGGTTGATACATCTGAAAAAAGAGGATAGGCTCCTGTACGCTCTAAACAAGCAATAGAATCTCCACCTAATCTCGTAATAAACAGAAGAGCAATAGACAAAATGAGTCTCAGACTCTACACTCCCCAAGAGAGAACAGGCGACAGATCCTATCATCTCTAGCAATCTGATGGTCCGTCTGAATGCTAAGCTGGTGTGAGCCCACAATGAAGGAACCCAAAGAGATGTGAAGAGTATGGGACCAATGCAGAGTAAGGTACCAAGGGTGAACAATGATCCCATCCTAAATATCTTTGTAGTGCTCAACATAGAAGGACATCCTCAACCAGAGACCCCCAGAGGGGTCGGTCCAAGTGATAATGTACTATTTGTACATATTAGCATTGATGAACCCATTCAGCTCCTGGCGAGAGGGAAGAAGGTGACCCAAGGAATCTAAGAAGAATTGAAAGGGGGGAAGGCAGTCAATGGAGATCCCAATTGAACCAAGAACGGCAGAAGCCTGAGCAAACCAACAATAGGACCTACCAACACAATCAGATCTAACGACTGCCTCAGAGGAGCAGTAAGCTAAGTAAGAGTATTTGTCGTGGCCCTCTAAGGAGTCGACGAAGCCTTGTAACCGATGAATAAACTAGACCATGTCAAAGATGGTCCCCAACTTGAAGGGATGAGCATCAAACTCGGCCAAAATGATATTGTGGGGAGTGGATCTATGACATCTAAGGGTGCATCAAAGCATGAGGATCTGGACTCTCTCCACCGAGGCCCAATCAGTTTCCAAGAGAGAAGGCCCCCAAACTATAGTCATAGAGGACAGTTGACTTAACCAAGGAGTCCAAGAGGGACATCTTGGTCATGGTCTCTGGAACACTATCGCTCAAGCATAGCAAGTGAACCCAGACCCTTGTTAACCTGGGGCTGCATGACAAGTCTCAAGCTAAAACAAAGCCCAAAAAACTTGACCCCCAAGTAAGTATAGGAAGAGGTAATCTCAATCTCTTGCCCTTGAAAATAAAAGTGGAGGTGAGAGGTCTTGAAACAGTTGAATACTATCACCCGAATCTTGCCCAAATTCACAACTAATTGTCTCGCATCACAAAAGGAGGCCAAACCATCAAGAGTCCGTTGGAGCCCTTGACGAGACGAAGCCAGAAGAACCACATTGTCAACAAAGGGCAAAATGGATATCAGGATCTGGTGTAAGTAACATTCGTCCCTAGGAGGTAAGATACCTTGAAGGAAGGACTCATCTCATTAATGTAGATATCGAAGAGAGTGGGAGAGAGGGAGCATCCCTACTTCACCCCAATGGTTTTCTAAATAGGATCCAAGAAGCCCTATTAAGTCCTAAATCTACCAACCACACACTTATAGAGCCTCATAATAGCTGTCAAAAGGGCCTTTGAAAGCCTGATGTCTCTCAGTCTCTAGAAAAGAGTCGTCTGAGGAATAGAGTCAAATGCTTTGAGAAAGTCTACAAAATGCAGTAGACCTTCATCGAGCAATATCGAGCCTCCTCGATGATAGCCTGCAAATTGAAAATATGGTCCGTGGTCTGGAAATCCATATGGGAACCTGCCTGCCCCCTGACCCAACAATGTTGAAGATCAATCTCCATAGAAACATAAGTGTTCAATATTGTGGCATAGAGTTTGGAAAAAGTATCCCCAATCATGATATTCCTATAGTTGTTGGGGTTCGAGACCAACCTGGCCTTATGAATTGAATGGATGATGTTTGTGACCAAGAGTTTGGAAAGCTAGTACAAACAACCTTGTTAAAGAGCACTGTGAGAAAGTAGCCTAAAACAATGAAACCAAGCTTGAAGAGCATAGCTTGAAACCCTTCATCATCCACACACCTACTACTGCTCATATATCTGATGGCCCCACTGATGTTGGAAAAGGTGAAGAGATGATAACTGGGAGGAGTGGTGAGGTGGAAAAGGTACTGGCTAGGGACCTCATAAAGAGTGAAGGTGTTGGAGACCAGAGCGCTATGATTTAGAGTGAAGGGGAGAGGTAGATGATGAGGGAAAAGGGTACGCTAGAAGCATTGCGGAGACTGAAGAAGAGAGGCACAAAGAGACCTAAATTGCATAGCGATAAAAGTCCGCTTCTTATGACGAAGAAGGCGGCTGTAGTCAAGCTTCAACTAAGTGAGCATGGAACAGGAACAAGAGAAGACCTAACAAATTGAGTAGTGAAAGGACTTGCATTACAAATTGAACCGCTGAATCAAGGGACAGGTACTGTTGCATTGGGGGTGACGAGAAAGGGGGGAGGTGTGGCAAGGGATGGAGAGGAGGGTGGAGTCCCACATAGCAAAAGAAAGTGAGCTGAACATATAAGGCACATCCATGTATTTGAAAAAGGAGTCATGGGGGAGGAGCCATCTAAGTTGGTGGAGGAAGAGGTCACAATCTCTCTTAGCAAAGAAAAAGGAGGTGCAGGTGGCATAGGTGGAGGGGGTGGAAGAAGGAGAAGTCACCCTAGGGGAAAGGGGGTCAAGCAAGGAGGTGGAAGGTATGGAGGGGTGAGGGGCAGGAGGCATCACGAAAACCTGAAGAGCGAGGCTGAGGAGGGCATGGTCGGCAAAGGGGAGGTGAGAGATAGTGAAGTGGCTAATGGAGGGGATAAAAGAGGCACAAGTGAGAACATAGTCGACGACACTCATATTGCCATAGTCGGGCCAATAGGTGAAATGCTCAGACTCAAGAAAACAAGGAAGCTCTTTGAGAATCACCAAGTCAAAGGACTCGCATAAGTAAAGAAGACGACGGCCATATCTAGTATACTAACCCTGATAGTCCGTGAAGAGCTGCAACGAGCCCACAATGCCAAGATTCATCTCCACAAAGTAGACTGAGTCAAACCCACGATCATGGAGGGGAATCTGATGGTCTCTGTTTCGAGCACTAAAATCACCCAAGACGAGGACATCACCCATGGCAAAAAACCTAGCAATAAGCTCATGAAGATCCACAAAGGAGTCTCCACCCTCAAGGTTGTGAACAACATAGTAAGAGGAGGGAGGCGGAAAGTAACAAACTACGATGAAGATGTTTCTACATTGTGGCATCCAAACGACATGGATCCACATGAACTGAGCAGACAAGTCGGAATCAGCAATGAAAGTCATGTTGAAATGACAATCTCTAACCAAACAAGTGACCCCACCCGATTCCCTGACCCCACTAGACCATCTGACTTCATCTCTAAAAGCAGACAACCACCAATAATCGAAGACATAAGGAAGAGGACAGGCGGAGTTCTCATGAGTCTCAATGATGAAGAGAATGTTGGTGAGACGAAGTGCGTCCTTTAAAAGAGCAAGCAATGACCATAAGGAATCATTGCCATTCTAGTAGTGGACAAGCAAGTAATCACTGTAACGCTCTGTATTGCTCCCCTATCGCCAAAAACATCATTTGGCCTTAGCAGTCAATCTAGCTTCCCAACCAAGAGGAGCGGAATCTCAAATAACAACCCCGAGGTTCCTAATAATAGCCTACTTCCCATCTTGTCTGGCATCTAACACAAGACTCCGTGCCTGTATCAACTCTGCAACTTGTGATTTAATGAGGTCCTTGTCCATGTAGATCTTTGAGGGAAGGGGGTAGAGCTTCCTCCTAGCTCTGAGCACATGAAGTCTATGTGAGAGGTTATGGGAGTGAAGGAATAGGGTGGAATTGTAGCCAATCCAAGCCCTTTCTAGAGAGATACCAGAGAGCTCAAGCTGGTCTCTAAGGAATGCATACGCCATGTCAAGCGGATCTAAAGTGCCAGATGGTGGGAGACTGCGAATTTTCAAGTTCCCGCGCTCTTTGTGTCCTTTCCTCCACAAGCTTAGATTAAAGTATGGTCTCCACTCCGACCAAAGTAGGAGGAGAAGCAGAAGGGCCATTCCTATTGAAAACTGTAGCCCAAGATTTCAATTGAGATTCAGTTTCAGACCTAAACTTTGTTTGTTGTCTAATATCTCTTGCCTTTCTTTAAGTTGTTTGATTTCTGAAACATGCTCCACTACGAGTCAAGTTGTTGTTTACACCCAACAAAATCTGTAATAACAGAAGAAATGGAGGTAGTTGTCTGTGTAATTCTCATCTTAAGTTATGTGTTCTCCTCCTGTTTTACATCAATCTTCGCCTTGAGGATTAAGTTATTAGTTTCAAGTTTGTCTAATCTGTCAAGCAACTCCTGCAGCAATACAACATCAAACAGAGGCTTCCTTTTGTAAGTTTGTAGAACCGAGGGTGGTTCATCCAAAACAGAAGCCTCATAAGTATCAACGACAACAGAAATAATAGGAATGTCAGCATCTGACCTGAGAGCAATGTCAAGCCTGACATTGTTGTCACAGGTTGCACCATTTCTGGCATTTGTACAGGGGCCAGTCTGATGCAAAACAACCCGGAGAGCACAAGGAAGGCAGGTGCAGGGAAGCCGAGCAACAAGCCGACAGGGGAGACCTCTGCCACAGCAGTGGTGATATCAAAAATGTCGAAAACATCAAAAATATCTCAGAAAGTGCCACAGAGACCAGTCGTAAACAAAACCAAACAGAGTTGTGACAGAGAGCAGTGTAAGAAACAACCACAGACAATAAATGCCACCAAAGCAGCAAGACGACCAAGGCAACAAGATCACTAGGAAAGACAAGTCCACATGGCAGGTGCAAGAGACGACAAGCCAACAAGCAAGAGTGCAAGAGCAAACACGAGCCTGAGTAGAACACAGAAAACCCGCAAAAGCCAAGCACGAGCCTCAACCAAGCACAAACAGTCTGTCTGCTTTAACTCTGCAACCTGTGATTTAGTGAGGTCCTCGTCCATGTAGATCTTCAAGGGAAGGGGGTAGAGCTTCCTCCTAGCTCTATGCACACAAAGTCTATCTGAGAGGCTATGGAAGTGAAGGAATAGGGTGGAGATGTAGCCAATCCAAGCCCTGTCTAGAGAGATATCAGGGAGCTCAAGATGGTCTCTAAGGAATGCATATGCCATGTCAAGTGGATCTAAAGTGACATCTGCCGGGAGACTGCAGATTTTCAAGTTAAGTTCCTGTGCTCTCCAAGTCCTTTCCTCCACAAGCTTAGACTGAACTATGGCCCCCACTCTCACCAAAGGAGGAGGAGAAGCAAATGGGCCATTCCCATTGCAAACTGTAGCTGAAAATTAATAAAAGTTATTTTAGTTTTTAAAAAATGGATTTAAAAAGGGACAATTGAAAAGAAACATCAAGAGACATGCAAGGGAAAACAAGGAGTCATAGGGATGTGTTATAAAAGAACTTTCAAAGGCCCATTTTCTTCATGCTCGGGTTTATGTTTGGTTTTTTCTCTTGGAGAATTTTCAGAAGCTTTGACTTTAAGCAAGTTTGAGGACGGATGTATTATAAAAGAACTTTCAGAGGCCCATTTTCTTCATGCTCGGGTTTATGTTTGGTTTCTTCTCTTGGAGAATTTTGGGAAGCTTTGGCTTTAAGCAAGTTTTAGGATGGAAATCCTCAATCTTAGAGGTTGTGGACAAAAACCATTGTCTATTGGAGATATCATTCAAGTGTCTTACTTTGTACTTCAAATTCAGATTACTAGTTATCAAATCTGACTGTAAGTTTTGTGGTTACGAATCACAATTGAATTTCTTGTTGTTCTAATGAAGATTTCAAGGCAATATTCATATCTAATTTCAGACTCTCTATAGTTTGCTATAACCTGTACATTGTGCTGGACAAATTGAAATAATTGCATGCAAAGTATTTGTTATCTGTGGTAAAACCTGGAAGAAAACATCCTTAGGGGATACTACACTAAACATGCAATATTTCCTGTACACTGTGCTGGATAAATTGGAATTATTGCATGCAAAGTATTTATTAAATTTCTGTGGTAAAACCAGAAAGACAATGTCCTAGGGGGATATTATACTAAACATGCAGACCATTCACAAGCATTACATTTAAAAACTGAAGGACTTACTTTGACCAAGCAATCTGATAATTATGTGAGCAGAAATCAATTATTTATAGAAGCTAGCAGTGCTCTGACTGTTTTCAGTTATCATTCCGTCCCATTTTTTATGTACAATTCAACAAAAATCATGTGGGATTTAAATTCTTCAGTCTTGTTGAAATTTGCATCACACAGAATATTTGGAAGAATCTGTATACATTTTTCTCAAAATCAACTTATATTTCTCTCAGATAGTCATCTAATTCTTATTTCCTTTACACTCTAACCTCTCTTTACAAATCATCACTCTCAATGGCATGCTCTCGAATGAAATAGCATGAATAAGCTCAAGCAACTGAAGCTGCAAAAGGTCCATTGTATTTTATCTCTACATGATTAAGAGCTTGACCCTGATTCATTCAATCTTAAAGATAATATGAGGCAGCCCTTTCATTGTACATTTATTACCATTTTACTCCACTATCTTGTGTTCTAGGACAAAATATAACTTAATCCCTGCAAACCTTGTGCTAGCCCTTTATATCTTGTAGACCCTATGGTAGCCCTTTTAAATGTAAAATTGGGATTGTCAACATGATCAATTGCCGGCCATGAACACTGGTATATATTTTCAACTGGAAAGAAAAATTCTCACATTTGAAATTTGTAGAAATATATAAGCTGATTGTAATCTATCTAGAAATTTCAATCGTGTATATTATTCAATTGCCACTTTTCTTTTAGAGGATAACTTTACGTGATTAGTGAGTGGTCATTGCTAGGGTACACCAGTTTAGATTTCTCAACTCTTTTCCATATGGAAGAAACAAGATGGCAAAAGGATAATGACCTATTTATATAGTCACTTAATCTTAGAATTCATGTACTTGGCTACCTTTCTAAAGGTTTGTAAAGAAACTTTAGCACAGCACTGCACCATACCCTTAATGGAAAAAAACCCTGAAAGAATAACACCCAATCATAAAGCAACCTCACATAAATATTGCAGTAAAGAAGTGTAAAACCCTTATTACAGAAGGAATTAGCTCAAGATTGCAAAGGGTCGATGCAGTTTTGTGATAGCAGTACTCAACACATAAAGAATACTATACATAGATCACTAGGGACACATGCAAGGATTTAGGAAAACCATTCTTGACATGGCTAAGATATAGAGATATTGCAAAAAAGTCAAAAGTAAAAATACAAATATTTTTAGAAAAATGCATACTGAATGCACATTGACATGATAGATCTTCAAGGGATGGTAGTGTTGCCTTGTAGTCATATGATTCGACCAGGATGGAAAAAAATTGTATCTTCTACTTGCTATCCAAAGAAAAGAAAAGAATGTCCCAAAATCCTTTGCATACCTGTTAGCCACATCCTCATTCTTAAATGTTAGGAAAGCCAAGCCTTTGCAAATAGGATCTCTTGTCTTCTTGTTTCCAGACTCAACAGGATTTATATGCAGAAGGCCTGGGTACCCTTTGAAATATGCTTGTAGATCCCTAGTAACATTCTTCTTCCTAGGCAGATTTCCAATTCGCACATTCACTCCAGCTGGTATTGACTCCAATGCTATATGATTTCAAATCAAGCAGACTAGCTAGTTTAGAATGAGTTAGCAACATGATGAAATAGGTAAAACACAATAGGATAGTAAAAAATTAAAAATCCTCAATAATATATGCACCCTGATGGGGGAGGAACTCGACACGTGCAATTACTACAAAATTCAAATAAAGGAGAAAAAGGAAGAATAAAAATATATGCTACTAGATAGGAAAGAAGAAAAAGAATGGAGCCACCAAGAAGCCTTAGATGATATCTCACCGGACAACCTAATATTTCTCCAAGCTAGGTACAGAAATAAAACAATATATTTCCTAAAAAATAGAACAATCAGAATTTACGCAATTAGCCAAAAAACATCAGCACTCTGGATAGATTCCCAATCGTTACATATTTTTATACAACATGTTTGAGGATGTTCTCTTATGAGCTCCACTATTGGACTAATGATTCAAAGTACATAGAAACTTTCCATCAATCATCATAGAATTCCTTGAAGCAATACAGCAATCAGGAGATAATGTAAGCTACATATGTTCTTTAATTGTGTTCACTAACATTCTCAAGTATTTTAATACTCATTCCGCAAGGAGTAGGTAAGACATGGGACTCTTGTTTTACTCCAGTAGTAATTTTGACACAGTTGAAGGGTTTTTATGCATTCTGAAATTGACAAACAACTATCTCATAGGAACTTGTAGTAGCATTAACAAAGAGCTCTATGCTTCCGATATCAAATAGCTCAGTCAGTAAAATCTCATTAATAGTCTCAAACAAAAAAGTAGAAACTTTTAAATTTCCAAGATGTAATCTTGCTCAAGAGGGTGATCACAAGCTAGATCACCCAATATATTTTGTGAGCAGATATTTGATTTTCCAGTTGAGAGACAGGTTGAAGAAGTCATGACAGAGAGCAGATACACTCATGAAGGAAACATCATACAGCAAGTTTTGAATGATTTGGCCAGAGGAAAGTAGTAGATGACTTGTTAACACAAATGATGCCAAACATGAACACACATAGAACTGAGCAAAACAATAATTGTAATCACGAAGAAGACAGTGACATTAAATTGTTGAACTTGAAATAACCCAACACCACAGAAGCTAGTGATGCATCTTCAAGACTTAGTGTCCCAATTCTTGAATGAACAACGGGTTGGTAATGAGGGATAACATTAAAAAAATGAAGGATTTGTGGATTATTTGCATATATAGCAGTGTTTGGAAGATGACTTTGAAGCTGGCATGTCATTAGTTGGATTTTGCCAACTGAATATAAGAAATAGACCAAGATAAAAAAGGAGACAAAACCAGGAGCTACAATGTAAAGAGAGAGAAATTTCCATCCCTACATTTAATGTTGCAAGTAAAAATACTACTTGAGAATAGGTGCAAAAATTAGATGCATACTTGAGAATAGGTGCAAAAATTAGATACATACTTTCAGCTCAATCCTATGACTGAAATGAAGCAACTAAATATGTTACTCTTCATTTGGATCATGAGACTCATGAGTGGTGATATCCAGTCAACCCATGCATCCAAATGGATCAAATCCATGCAACCCAAGCAAACTAAAATTGTTTTTTATGCATCTAGGAAGTGTTGTGACCTTTTCACTCCATTGCCCCATTGCAAATGGGGACCCCCTCTTTTTTCTTGTAGTTAGGTTTTGCTAGTTGAGATGACCATTCAGAAATCAAAAGAGTTGAAGAGTGGTCGAGTAATCAAGTTTTAGGGTTGTGAATACATTGGAAAGCTCAAATTAAGCTTTTTCTGGGTCAAGTTGTAGTGGGTTGAGGTAAAAATCCTAAGTGCATTGATAGTTTGGCTAATCAAATAGTCCAGAATGCATTATTAAGACATTTTATGCATAAGGGCTGTAAAAACCTTATAAGAATTGATTTTCCATACATAAAATATGAAAAGTCCTAATGAAAATCATTTTTTCCTTATTAAAATGCATAAAATCCGGAGGCAAATAGAACTTCGCTACTTAAAATGCATACAATCCAGATGGAAATAGAATTTTCCCACTTGATGAGTTATTTGCGATAAAAAATAAACTAAGTGTTGGACCAGCTTATCCGAATGAGGGTTGAATTCTCCCACTTGGATATCAAGATCATGGAATGAAGAGTCCAAACGCAGATTGATTTTCCATTGGGGCTCTATACTTGGAAAAAATTTGTAGTGCTTACCTTGTCCACATGGGTATGGATTTTTCCCTATTGTCCAGATGGAGATGACTGTTCCCTCTCGAACACTTACAATATTTTTTAGCTTAAAGTTATAGATGAACATAGAATTTCACTCGTCCATGGACATTGATTTCCCCACGAAGGCTATTAAGGATAGATGAAAAATGCTCAGTATGGAAATTATATCCAGATGGAAGTCAATTTTCCCCATATGGATAATGAAGTTGGATTAAGATTGAGTCTAGATGGGGATCAAATTTCCCCTTTGTGGGTAAACCAAGAAAATTAATTCAAGTGTAGAATGATTCTAATACTTATAGGAGTTGACTTTCCCTTATGTATAAGGAATTTAATTGCAATAGAATCCGGATTAATATCAAATTTCACATTTTGGTGATGGTAATCTGTAACGTCCCCTGTCCTTCTAGCTAAACTTTCCAATATCCTCGCTTACAAACCTGCAAGGATGTTAGTATTCAATAGATATGAATAAAGTAAGACACCTAATTACTAAAACTTGTATGCAAAATGTAAGATTCTAATTCCCAGTTAATTCCCTTCTTAAGGAGAGGCTGTGATCAGATGCTCAGTTCCTGGGGGAGGGCTTCCTAGGGCTCTAGTTATCTAGAACAGCTCTCCACTAAGCACCATCTCCTCATTCTACTTCCTCACTTTAAGACCTTATGAATAATCAACATCGATGTATCCATCCTTCCTAGAAGAGATTTTTCTCATCCTAGGCCTTATGGATAACCATAATGGGTATATACATCCTGCATATACATATGGCTGAAAGTGAGCAAGTTTTCAGACTAAGTCTGAAAAATTTTGTCAAAAAGTTCAATTTTTATTGGAAAATTTCCAGCCTGTTTATGATCATCAAATCTGATAAACATTATTTGCAGACCTTTTGAGAGGTTAAGTCCGAGTCCTAAGACCACTTGAGGTCAAATAAGGCATTAATCCTCAGACCCAAATCTGAAAACTACCTAAACAGGGGTGATTTTTGAAAAAATCACAATAAATTTTCAACTTGCCAAATCATCCCAAAGACTACTGCCTAATGTTCAGGCGATACCCTTGTGCAAAAAACATCAAATTTAAAGGGAAAAATCATTTGGAAAAGGCTAAGTTTCAGACTTGTCCTCAGAAATCGGATTTTTTCATAATGGTGGGAGATGATATATCTCTATGTTTGGTTTGTAATCTGATTTCGTATTCATATTAAAACATTGGATCATTAATTAAAATGCAGTTGACATGATATTAGGACTGATTTAATGATGTTTAGAGACTTGCCATATTCAGCCCTCAAAAAATCGGAATTAGAACTTTCATGACAAGGTCTGATTTTGTCATTTTGAAGGATAAGTTTTGGTCATTTAGGGGGGTGCTTGTAAAGTCTTGAATTCTGCCCATAGATGGTTGCATACTCATTCTGCAAACTAAGTCCTCAGACTTCATTTTCAGACTTTGTCTTCAGAATTAGTGACTTCAAAAGTCCGATTTTCTTTACAAAATCAATGCATTTAAGGATAAAGTAGCTCATTTTGAACTTTGTTCAAATCCATATTTCATTCACATCCTACAAGTGTAAATTCTTTAAGTCTTTGAGTTGGGTTTGAGGATTAGATCAAAAGTTTAAAGGGTTGGAAATTTGTTCCATTATTTAAGTCCCTCGAACTATACTGATTTCGAGCTTTGAGCAAGAATGTGCCGGAGGGCAAAGTGATAGCATCTAGGAAAATGCTGATAAGGAAGTTGTCCCTAGTAGTCTCCAAGTGAAGAAAGATTGTGGATATGAACATGGAACACCTAGACGTGAGGAGAGTAAAGAAAAGGATCTTCAGAAAAAAAGACCATTAACCTCCAAACATGGCAATCAATGTAAGGAGGAGTGGCCTCTACCATGCAGCTTGATTTTCATCCTCCATTCGGTGCAATGAGCTTCTACTGGAATGTGCCAAGGAATTATGATTCAGGAAGTAGGACAATCAAAGTTCAAGGAAGAGTGCTGATATTCCTAAATGAGGAGATAGTAAGAGAGACCTATGGGATTCTGTATTACCCAAAGTTGTAGATAAGGACTAAGGAAGAAGCTCAAGCATAGTATGAGAAAAATCTTAAGCAGGCATGGATATTACCAACAAGAATTGGATTAGCAAACCAAGGAAGCCTCACTCAAGCTACCTAAGAAGATATAAATGAAGGCTTCAGAGATGAGTACGGTGATATGATTTTCATGTCGAATGGGATAATGGGAACACCCGAAGGGGCTTTCTTTAAGACTTAGATGTTTCACTTCACTGAGGCAATATCAATGGGAACTGCGATGATAAATTTGGGCCAAGGAAAGGATGATTAGTGGTAATCTAGATATCCAACTAAGGAACTTAGAAAATACAATGACATTTTATGTGAGTTCCTTTGTGATCTATTTGCTAGCAAGAAACATTAAGTATTCAGACCTTATATACAAGGACATGGTAGGAAATGACAAGGGGGAATTCAAGGTGTATGATTGTTTAGCAAAGTTATCCCTACTTGGAGGAGTTAGCTCAAGGAGAATCAATAATTTCACCATGAATGTCACACACTCACTCCAAAGCAGACTACATTGAAGGTTATCCAAGGAGGTCATAACATTGATTGAAAAGTATGGGTATTAGTACATCCAGTTCCCCACCTTTACTTAAATTAGGATCTATGGTTTATTTTCAAAATCTCACAAACTTCCTAAGAATCCTACGAATAAGATGGTCTTGCTAGAGGTGGCCAGATAGTTGTCAAAGTTTGATTGTATGCAAAAGGAGAAACATAAGCACGAAATGTCTTCCTCCATCACATTGGGAAAGATGCTTGAGACATGCCCTTCGCTATAGGCAGAAAAGACAATTAATGCAAGGTTACAGTTCTATCAGCTTGGGCCATACAAGGTGAGGAAGGAGTTTGATCCATTCCAGAAAATCCACACTTATAAGGGAAGGATATATAGACATAAGATAGATGTTGAGGACAACTAGGAAAATCGAGTGGACGAATATGCTATAAAGACAAGATACGGTTCCAAGATGTCATTGGATTTCATGCGAAAGTGTAACATATTCCCTATTTCTAATCAGATAAAAGATAATGGAAATCACATTAATCCCCACTATGAACTAGAGAAAGAAAAGCCAATCCATCCACCTAATTGATCACAAATTGATGAGCTTACGGATTGGGCATCTTGATGAGGGAGGTGGTAGACAGATCAAGAGCATGTTGATAAAGGGATATACAATTTAAGGAACAAGTTGTTACCCCCACATATGGTGCATGCAGAGTGAGAAGTCTATCTCACATGGAGACAGAAAAACCATTAGTACTTCAGGACTATGCAATCAAGGTGGAGAATAAATTAAAAAAGAAAAGCGACAATGTGGTAGAGGCATCACAAGCACCAAGCGAGAGGACTATTAGGAAGGAATTTGGAAGTAAAAGGAACATGCACACCACATCTCCCATTACCACTTCTTCATCAGTAAGGGAGGTAGATATGTAGAATAAGGAACAGAGTTCAGAAAAGGGTAGCAATACAAAGATTTTACCTCACGAGGAGCAAGGGGTAGCTTCATCCACATATTTAGTCCAGCAATGGACAGAGATATTGCCAGTTTTTCCTATTATCCAATTGGTAGCTGATTTAAGAAATGATATGAGACAACCTAGTCTCAGCACACATGAAACCAATGATGAGATCATTTCGGCATTGAAGGAAGTTAATAGCGATTAGCAGCCAGATGATGGGATGGATTGATCCACGATTCTTAATTGGCTAAGAGAGTGCATGAAGAAAAGAAGAGTGGAGCAACTTCCAATGGATGACATTGATACATTCTTGAGTAGGATTGGCAAAATGAAGGAAGAACCTAATATTAATAGAGAGGCCTCTCGATCTTGCACGTTGCTTGTGGTTGTCCCAGTTGGTGACAACAATATAGATGAGATCACTCCAAATGACTGCCATATTACCTCATTTGACATTGGGGAAACTACTAAGAAGCAAAAGTTTTGGGAGTTGAAGGGTACTACAAATGCCATTAAAGAAAGGACGGATAAGCTAATAAGGAAGAAAGATGAGCTAAAGTTGGAAAATATAATGTTAAAAGAATACCTAGAAAAGCATATGAATCCATTGGCACTTGAGAGTGAAGAACTTATTCCAAATGTCCCTACTTTTCAGGAGTCACATAGTATTTATGATGTAATGATAAACACTTATTAGGACATATCAAGAAGCAAGCAGAAGAGTTTCTTGGTAGGATGATTCAAGGTTTATGAGAGGACCATAATATTGATGGATAAGGTTTAGGAATTGGAGGATACATGGAAGGAATTCCAGCCAATTGAAGACAAGATGATTCCTCTTCTCAAGGTATTTAAGGGTGTCCCTACATCAATTATAATTCAAGTAGTAATTGAGAGAGGAAGTGCATATGACTATGGTCATTGGTATCTTTCTCTAGCCATGAGGATGTCTGCATTTGAGCATGCACAAGCTGATTGTCTTATTATTGAGGATCCTTCCTTAGAGATACATTAGAAAGTCCTTGTTATTGTTGATTTTATTGTAGCTATGGTTGCTTTTCTCCAAGCCAACAAAGATAACATTAAGGTTGTGATGATGTAATTATATTATGGTTAAATTATAAATTATTGTGCTATAATTATTATAATATAATATATTATATAATATGTTTGAATTAATTAATTGGGCCAAGAGTGGTGACCCTTGGTGAAGGGGCACCATGAATATATATGAAGGAACATCAAATCCTCCTCTTGGTAATAAAAATTGTGCTATAATTATTATAAATATAATATATTATATAATATGATTGAATTAATTAATTGGGCCAAGAGTGGTGACCCTTGGTGAAGGGGCACCACGAATATATATAAAGGAACATCAAATCCATTAATCTATTTCTTGGTAATAAAAAAGATACACCCAAAAAACAACATGGTATTAGAGCAGGTGGTTTGCAAAGAATAATTAGAGTGCAAAAGGAAAATGATGATCATGATGAAAAGCAAGGCTTCTATCAAAAATTTGAAAGGAGCCCGTGTAGAAGGCTATACTTGATGAAGGAGCTCGTGCCAATCTTTTCAAGCCAAGTCATTTTAGAATTCATACAAAACCTTAGTCACTAGCCGATATCAACGGGGTGCCGAAGAGAGTGACCGATCGATGGTGTTGTGATTTGGATGTATCATCGCACTATATCTAACAATGATTGTTGATTATATTTGTTGGTTGATCACAGACAGGTTATAAGGATAAGTTCTCTCATTAAGATCATTGCATGGGCTTGTATCTACAAAAGATGTCATGATTAATGCTAACTCCAAACCCTGGGCAATTATTATGATGCCCTTTCCAAATTTGGATGGGACTTTCTGTCTCTCACACAATCTTCTAATGTATTATAGAGTTGGAGAGGACGTGCTAAAAGAATCTTAAGAGGTCAATTCACAGCCTAGAGGTTTGGAGGCCATTTCTAATGTTGTCACTAGCTCTAAATTGTTGTTTCCAATAGATTTTTATGTCTTATCCTTCTTTGCCTATCTATGGCTATTTAGCAAATGGAAATCGATTGTTCAATGGCTAAAAGATTTTCATATTCTTTGACATAAATTCAAGGAAGAATTGAATCCTTTAGTTTTGACAAATTGGCCTCAACAATTATTGAAGATTGTTCCCAGAGCTGTGTGGGATGATTTTCCTCCCTCTGTGGTTATGCACAAAGTGATGCTTTTGAGAGTCCTTGTAGTGGAAATGGTCTGAAATTGTTTTGCTGATGGAGAATTTTGGTCATATGAGATGCAACCTGCAGTGCCAACATTGAAGTCTTCATGTTTTCCATACAAAGGTTCTCTCTATTGTGTCTTGAGAGCAGTCGAGATCTCAAAGAAATCATATTCGTGAGAAACAATATTTGCCTTGCTCTTTATCAATATTATAAAAGAACTCCCTGCATTTATAGTATCAAGTGAAATGCATCCATAGTGTCAAAAATGAAAACAAGCATTAGTCTCTAGTAGTGTTGTCATCCTACTCCATTCAGATATGGATTAACATGGTGACCTAATTAAGAGGATTAATGTGATGCCATGACCAGAGATTCTTCAGTATGCTTGATACTGAGTCATATGACAGACAATAGCCTGAAGAGTGTACATCATTTTGGTGCATATACAAGAATTGATTCTACATGGTAGTATTAAGAAATGTTAGCACCAGTATGAAGGATATTAAATGGGATTCTCTCATACCTGGCATAAGATTTTGATGAGTTCCCTATAGCTTCTACTTGTATGCAATACTACTTATCTTCCTATGTGAACATATTTTCTAGCATATTGATGTACATGATAAATGTTTGGATGAAAAAGAACCTTTATTGATGGTATATTGTGCAATATTCCTTGCACGTCATGGTCGTCTCATCTCCATCAGTATTCGATGAATTATCATTACAGCGTTTGCTATGGAATTTACATTGTGATTACATTCCTATTTTCCATAAGGAAAATTCCATTGAGCCTGAGTATTAGTATTTTTTAATCTATCTAGAAGAGGATATGTTTAAATAGTTTATGCAAACCTTGGACTAGGACTTTGTAAGAGCTATTTAGTTATTATTTGCAGGATGAATATCTACGGTTGGGTAATTGAGAATGATCCTTGGTATTGAGTGCAATGTTTGGCTCTTGTTCCCCGAATCATATGAATGGTTCAAATACCACTTTTGAAAGGAAAGATGCGATTTTAATTGTGGTGAAGTGATGCGTAATATTATCCCTGCAAGTAGAAATACCAACGATAGCACTAATTGGGAGGATATCATGATTATCCTTAATGCAACTCGTCAATCTCTTAAGTGCATGAGATGACTACAATGAAGAGGGCTTCACAAAACTTCTAGTGAAATTGTGGATAGAAAGCATCATACGGAGCCTCCAGTTAAAAACAAACATCAAACATCCCGAACTGGAGTTGATAGTTAATGTGCATGATCTAGAGATGATATAATATTCAATCTGTGGTCATTGAAGCTTACAACTCATGGAACTTACAGCCTTCACTTGACTAATTTTGTGGATGTTGGAGATGATACCTCTCACATAGAAGTGGCATGTTGTCCGAAGAAATATTCTGAAGAAGAAATCAGAGTTTCTGCTTGAGTTAGGTGTAATCAGCTACTAGTAATGAGGTGATGGGGATCTTAAATTCTCAGGGGTTCCCATCGATTCCATCAAGAGCTGATTGTCTATTGCCATCAAAAGTCTGTTGAAGGGAAAGGGTGTTGATATGGAATGAAAAGAGTGCTAACCAACTTCCTTGGGCAACTAGCCTTGTGAAGAAATTGTAAGGACCAACTTCTATCACTTAGGCATGGACTGATTTAGCAAAGTCATTGCAAGGATAATAAGAATCAATTTGTTATTGGGTGACTCAGATTTATATGCTGCTTAAATGTATATATTAAAACATCCAAGTGTAATCGGAGCTTGTCGATGAGGCTATAGATGTTCAAGTGTATATATACAAAGTTCATGAGTGTTTGAGCCAATGATTTTGATCACTGTGATTATCAATTGCAGATCTGCATGTAATGTTAAGTTATGAATAGTCCAACTCCAAGTTATGTGATTGCTACATATGGTGTCAAGCTCTTAGATGTCGTATGAGGGAATGTGACCATGTGGGGATTGTTGAGCTCGAGTGCTCTTATCAAGATCATCCCAAGCCTATGAGGTGGAGATGAGAGGTCAATTTTGTTGGCTAAAATTTTTGTAAGCCAATACCACAACTTACAAAGTTGTGACTTTCGACAACATCTCATGAGATTTCTCTCTCCTCTCAACATTAGGGTACCGTAGGTGGCTTTATCAAGGACTTAACTGGGAATAACAAAATAGGACAGTTCTCTCAATCTATTCCTATTTCTTCAGGAATGATTCAATAGACAACTTGTGAACAACACTAAAACAAAAAGGACTTGTTAAACATTAAAAAAAGGCCAAACATAGACCAAGAAAAAGCAACTTAGAAAACATCTTAGAAAATTTATCCTACAAATATTTGCATAGGGTTGCCCCAATTTTGCGAATAAAAAATTGAGGACAATAGTTGGCTCTAATTGGGGAATGTTGATTGTTTGTTATTAGAAACAAGAAGGAATTTATAATCCAAACTCTCCAAGTGTCAAGAAGGAATTTATAATCCAAACTCTCCAAGTGCCTTAGTATCCATTGGGTTAAAGAGTCAAACTTCAAAGACACAAAATGACAAAGAGAATTAAAATAACTGATGCAAACCAAACCTAGTTAAAAACCCAAAAAAATTGTGCAAATACACTTAACTGAAAACAAAGATAACTTACCCAATTAAACTAGCTGACAATGCATATTTTCACATGAAACCATTCACTGGCTCAGCAAAGTACCTTCTTTCAGCAGCTTTCAATATCTTGCATGTTCACAAGAAACTTTGTATAGATGAAGCACGAACAATTGGTGCAATGATGTCAATGCCTGATGTAACACCTCCTAGAAGACATTAACAAATTCACTATTTTGAGATGAATCATATGTACTACTCCACCAAGATAAGTCCATGAATTCAAATTGTTCCTAATAAACCATTCTTTGGTTTCTTCTTCACAAGCATCTGTATGCTTAGGTTCAAGTGGGATTTTTGATTTTCTGGCCTTCAACCAAGTGAGATGTTTGATTGGACATCCCCTTGATCAAACAAAGTTAGTTATTTTCTTGCCTGTTGCTGCAATTTGCATAACTGGTTCATCAACCATGGCATTCTGTTGATTGGGAAAACCTTGCTCATGTGTTTTAAGTGATGACATGACTAAACTACATACCTTGGTGTGCTTCCCACAAACTCCACACTTGGGAAAGTCTCGATTATTTATGAGTTCTTTTTCAAGCTCTAGGGTAGAACATTTATGCAAAGTATATTATTTATGAGAAAACTTTCTTCAAACCCACAAGCTTCAATTCTCAGTTGCCCAACAAGAATAAGATCATCTTTAATTTCAATCGCAATGTCTATGTAGTTGCAAGACTAGTTGGGACTGCTCTTTTAAACAAAAAACTAACTTTAGGAATTTGAGCATTGACAAAGAAACACTTCAAATTTGCAGATGTAGGCTAAGCAACAAGGATTCTTCGTTCAACTTGTTATTATGAGCAATAAATTTACAGAATACGCATGTGAGACGCCTATTAAGATAATATCTTATACTTTCTATAATAGTCAACTACTTGTCTATAGTCTGTCTTTCAATCTAGATAGGAATGTTTTCTATCCTATCTCTTTTGTCTTCAATCCAGATAGGAATGTTTCCTATCCTATCTCTAGTTTTGTTTCTAATTCCGTCTTCAGTCTACGTTGTTTCTTCTAGAAACAACGTCCTTGTAATTCTTTATAAGGAACACATTTGTTCCTCTGTTAATCAATCAATCATCTGAAAATCTATTAATCTGCCAATTGTTGAATCTTCTAACATGGTATCAAAGCCAATTTTCGAAATTATTTTCGTGGTCCTTGCTTTCTAAAAACCTTGAGATTTCGACTAAGGTTTTTTTGTCTAAAAGTTTTTTTTCAAAGATTTCGACCAATTTGCACCAAAAATCACAACTTTTAAACACGTTTTTTTTTTTTTTTTTTTTTTTTAAACACGTGTTTCTACTGCACCATTTTCTCTCCAATCATGATTTTTTCAGCAGCTGCCGAATTTGTGACTGGAGTCGACTTCTTCTAGGCCACATTTGTCTACGAAATCGTGGAACAAAAAAAAGGGTTTGTGTTTTTCTTTTCTTGGTGTCATTTTCTCAAAACGGCTCTGTGTTTTTTCTCAGCAAGTATGACACTGCAAAATCGGAATTTTTTAAAAAAAATTTCCCTCCAAATGCAGTGAAAACGTGTTCAATCCGCCTGTCTAAAATCCGCCCATCTCAAATCTGCCTATATCCGCCATTTTTCCTACAAATCTGACCTTCGAAGCTGCCAACTAGGGTTTTGCTCGAAACCCTATTTTTTGACCTCCAAATTTTTTTTTTGTTTCCAAATTCTTGGTGGGTTTTTCGAGATCTCATCTAGGTCTTCATTGGAATTTTTTGGGTACCTCATTTTTCGTGCCTCGATTTTTGGGCTGGCAAATTTACATTGCAACTACAAATTCTTTTTGGATTTTTTGTCTACTCTTCTGGGCAATTGTCATTTTTTTTGGGTCAGCCTCAACATTGCCTCGAACTTTGTGCAAATGGCATCTTTGACTAATCTAATGTTGGAGGGCAGTTTACGATTCAATGGCCACAATTATAATCCCTAGAAGCAGCGCATGTTGACAATCTTCGAATATCGTCATTTGGATGAGCTTGTTCTAGGCACAAAGACTCATCCGACCTCCGACCAAGCAGAACAGGACAAGTTTGATGATCGCAATCGAGAGGCTGTTATGCTTCTTAAGCTCTCTGTTATCAATGATCAGCTACCGCAGATTCCTTCAGGCAAGTCAGTTGCAGAAATCTGCAAATATTTGAAGGAGCTACATGAAACATCTGACAAAAGTCGGGCATTCTTTCTGAAGAATTAGTTGTTCTCCATTATGATGGATGAACGCATGTCCTTACAAGAGCATCTGACAAAGATTAAGGACATCCGTGATCAAGTCGAAGCTATTGGTCGGAAAATGGAGGAAGAGGATATGGTAGTCATCACTCTGAAAAGTCTACCATCGTCCTATGAGCACTTCATAGAAACACTCAACATTATGTCAACTAATGTTGATCTGAAGTTTCCAGAATTATGCACCAAACTTTTGCAGCAGGATCGTTGGAAACAACAGTTTGGCAGCAGTGCTTCTCCAACCTCCTCAGAGTAGGCATTTGCTGCAAAATCCTTTCAACCAAACATCAGCAACCATCAGTCTTCTCAGCCTTCCCAGCATCAACCTTCTGCTCAATCCCTGGATGGCTCTACAAAGCAAAATGTGCAATGTAATTACTGTCACAAGTTCAGGCATATGAAGTTCGAGTGCCGGAAACGTTTGGCTACCCAAGCAAGGCAAAATGCTTCCCAACCAACAGCACAAGTTGTCGAGCTTCCTGATCAAGGCGAAGCTGCATTTTATGCCTTATGAATCTGTTTCTGTTTTTTCTGGGTTTGTTGATTTTCTCCTCAAAAATCATTTCAAGTTGTCTGTATTACGCAAGGTTGCGTGATATTCTGGGTTTTACCGTTTTTTCCACAAAAACAAAGTTTTGTAATTGCAACTTATTTTGAGTCATAGCACTCTTCTGGCAAAGCTTCTTGGTTTCAGCATTCTGTAGATCCAAGGAGGATCTTAGTTATCACAGAATGTTCTAACATCCGTACGTTGACCATTAAGGGAGGGTATTAAGATAATATCTTATACTTTCTATAATAGTCAACTACTTGTCTGTAGTCCATCTTTCAATCTAGATAGGAATGTTTCCTATCCTGTCTCTTTTGTCTTCAGTCCAGATAGGAATGTTTCTTATCCTGTCTCTAGTTTTGTTTCTAATTCTGTCTTCAGTCTACGACGTCCTTGTAATTCTTTATAAGGAACACATTTGTTCCTCTGTTAATCAATCAATCATCCGAAAATCCGTTAATCTGCCAATTGTTGAATCTTGTAACATGTGAGACACCTTCTACATCTAGGTGAGTTCAGTCAACAGTGTATGAGCATCTTCAGAAGGTTGGAACCTTTCTTCAAACTTGGCTATGAGAGTAGCCCAACTTGTAATAGTATGTGGTGGCAAATGGTAAAACCTGTCAGCAGCCAAGTCTTGGAGAGTTTCCACAAACAACCTTAGAGACACATCCTCGTGCTCAAAACCATGAACACCGCATGCAATGTAAAAAGTAGCAATATGTTCATCAAGATTGTGTCCATTACCGAAGAACTTGGAAAAATTCTTTTGTTAGCCATCGGGAAGAGCATGTAGAGGCAGAGCCAAATTCAATGGACCGAAAGAATTTCCCTAAGGACCTTGGGCAGCCATTTGCATATCCTTGGTAAAAATTGAGAAACTAAGAAATAAAATTACAATGGAATATTTACAATGAATAGAACATGGGTATGCTTCAAATGAAAGTAAGAGATTTTTGAATGTGCATTTGATCCCTAATGGATTCGCCAAAAACTATTGGCTAAAAATTTTGTAAGTCACTGATACCACAACTTACAAAATTGTGACTAGGCAATGTCTCATTAGATTTATCTCTCCTCTCAACAATAATGGAGACTCCATGCTTACCATAGGTGGCTTCAACAAGGACTTAATTAAAAATGACAAAATAGGGTGGTTCTCTCAATCTATTCCTCTTTCTTCACGAATGGTTCAATAAATAACTCATCAACAACACTAATACTTATACAAAAAGGACTTGTTGCTATGATAAAACCGGTGACCTTGGGATTGACATAAGAACAATATCAATGGCAGCAGTTTACATTTTATGTTTTGTAGAATAAGTACAAGAACCCAAAGTCTCCTATGATTATCCCGAATTAGGATTCAAGTAGAATAATCAGTAAGGCACAAAGTCTCTTACCGAATACTCTCAAAATAAAAATATCTACAACTAAAGCCCAAAGTTGTCAATTCTAAGTAATTGCAGTCACTACCAACTATAACAATTTGTCCTACAGCACAAAGTCTTCAAAAGGTCAAACTGGCTCTAAATGCATAAGGTAGCTCAAAGTCTACATAATTGAATTCAAATTCCTCTTGAGCAATGCTCAAAAACACACAATCAATATCCAAAAAATGTTGTCACATAACACCTTGAATCAACACAAAGTTTGAAAGCAAGTTGACCCTTTTATTGAAAGCAATTTAATTTACATCTAAGTTCGAAGTCTTAGAGTCAAACTAGCAGAATATTCTTGCATTGCTGAAAAATAATATTTACAATGAGCTCCCTCCTTTATAAAGGAAAAGAGTGGGGAGAAAAGTGGAGAAAAAGAAAACCCTTAACCACCTTGACTTGTTCTCTAATAAACTTCTAACTATCTTTGACTTATTCAATGGTACAAGGCTTAAAGCACTCGAAACATGGTTACATGAAACAACTTTGCACGTGATAATATCACATGCAATTACATCTTTTTTTACATGGCATGTAATCTGTCACCCTTGACCGCTCTTTCTTCAAGAATCCTCCAATGGATTTTGGTTATGAAGTTCCTGCCACTGAATATCTCTAGGCACCTTATTTGTTCCCAATCAAAGGAATATTTGTTCATCTATTTATAAATGTGAGTGAGAAGTTGTTCATTGAATGTGTCATGTGTCTACTACATGATGAAAATATTCTAAGTGCCTAACAAGACAATTTCTATTACATCATCTTTTATTGGTCCTCATGCTACTACAAGATACCAATGCTTGATATGCTCTAGTTTGGTGAAAGCATGTTGATCTGGACTAGGAACCTGCATCCTTTGTTGTCTTGTATCATAATGCTTATTCCTTAAAAGGTATCTTTTCATAACCATTTCTATCTTGAAGACATTTTATGCCTACAATCATTTAACTTTCATCCCATTCTTTGTATAATTGCACCATGTTGTTGTTCTTTAGTAACCAGAAAAAGCCATAACATGATCTTTCAAGCTAGAACTTTGCAGATCTGAAGAGTGCACATATAGGATATAAGCAAAAGGCCTTTAAGCAACAACGGGTGAAGGATTTTGAGCAAAACTAGCTGTTCAAATGAGGGAAAAACTCAAAAACGGGATTTAGAGGAGGTACTACATATGAGGGGACAACAAACTTTGAGCAAGGAAATAATGTGCATATGCATGTATATGCAAAAAGGGAGTCATTTCACTCATAAGTAGGGTTTTTATGTCCCACTACAAGCTAATCAAAGGTCTCATATAAATGGGGTTTAAAAGTCCATTTATAACCTTCTCAAAGGGACGAAAAATGCATGCAAAACACTTTATAAATGGGCTTTTTAGCTTGCATTACATAAGGGAAATACTTGTTCTTCTTTGGAGTGATTCATTACATAGAACGGGGTTTTTAATCTCGATTACATATGCAAGAGAAATGAGTGTCTGGAGCTTTCTCTTTGTGGGAAGAACTTCATCTCTATGTGCATGATTTGGGGAAGAACTTGCTTCTTTTTTTAAAACCAATGTTCTCATTCAAAAGACCACACAAATCTGAAAAATGATCTTTAAAAACAAAATTGTATAAACAAAACAATAGAGGCCCTAGCTTGCAACAAAAAAGAATTCAAGAATAAACGGATAACTCTCTTAAGAATTGAAAATGCAATGGAGAAGGTTCAAAACTTTGAGGAAATCCTCCCATATCCTTGATGATTTCGAATCTAGAAGAACTCTTCAAAATTGAATCTATATAAGCAAAAAATTTAATTAAATCCTCTTGTTGTACGTTTTCCAGTCCCTTAGACCCTTGTGGCCTCTTATTGGACATTAATAATGTAATGTCACTAATTTTAGTAGGTCCTGCAATTGGCTTGGTCAGCTCATCATCTCGACCCTTGTGAGCTGACAGTAGGATTTAAGGGTCTCAGTTGTGGAGTTATTAGGCTTTCAAATGGCCTATGGTGAGTTTTGACTCCATTTTGGGGGACTTACTATTTTTAGTAAGTCAACAGTTGGTTTTGATGAGCTTAGTTGAGTTAGACAAGTTGAGTGATGCTCTCAGTTTTTATTTCTGGCTTCTAGTTTGGGCTCCAAAAACCTTGGAGAGAGCATCTATTTTTATTAAGTTACCCCGTCAGGTTAATTCACTATTTTTCTTCATTAGGATCACTCTTGTATTGTCAGATTTCGATTATGATGCTTCTTCACTCATTTTTGCAATATGGGTGAATTATTATTATTCAACTAAACATGTTGAGGTTGTTATTTTTGTTGGTATTTTATGTTGGCCACCTTAGTATCATAGTTCATTGGAACCGAGTTGAAAAGTTTTAAATCTTAGAGGAGTTGAGTGATGCTCTCAGTTTTTATTTCAAGCTTCTAGTTTGGGCTCCAAGAACCTTGGAGGGAGCAGCTATTTTTACTAAGTTACCCCGTCAAGTTCATTATTTTTCTTCATTAGGATCACTCTTGTATTGTCATATTTTGATTCTAATGCATCTTCACTCATTTTTGCAAGACGGGTGAATTATTACTATTCAACTAAACATGTTGCAATTGCTATTTTTGTTGGTATTGTATGTTGGCCACCTTAGTGCCATAGCTCATTAGAACCGGGTTGAAAAGTTTTAAATCTTGGGCACAAGAAACAATGACCTCACATGCTAGAATATCATGATATGGTTGAAAAGGTTTTTAAGTGAAAGGTTTGTAGTTGAAGCTAAGTTGCACAATGGAGATTATAAATGGTGCTCCCACTATGAGAATTGAGCATCCAATTCTTTATTTTCTTTTGTTGTTTGGTTGATAAGGTTTTTTTCCTAATTTGTGAACTTAGTTCCCTTGCTGAGGTATAAGGGTTTGAAGGTTGAGGTATTACTCCATTGCTGTAATTTACTGAAGTTTGGAAATTGTGAGTCCTAAGAATTTCATTGTGGCTTCTATTGTTCTTACTGTACTTGAGAAGTCGATTACTTGGTGGCAGATCTGGAGTTTGTTGAGGAGTTTATTCTCTACTGCTGAGGGTTCGAACCATTTGGGAAAAAGCTATGATTGCACTCGCATTACTGATTGACGAATCACTTGCATTTATAGGAGGCTGCCATCTCTGGAAGGGCAGCGTTTGAACCTGATCGAGCTGCATTTAAATTTTAAAGGCCTGTGTGTGTAAGTTAAAGGCTTGTGCGCCATAATTTGAGACCTACGATTATAAATTAAAAGGCTATGTTTCCTACAAAAGACTCTGCATTCATTATTTGGTGGGGGAATTTCAGTGGTGAAGTTGGCATTTCATGTTGAGCTGCTACAAATTGAACATCATTGCAGTTATTACCAGGTTTCTCATTTTAATCGTAATTTTATTATTGATAAATCTATGCAAATTTCACAATTGTAAACCAAAGTTGAAATTCAATACTTGGCATTGCTAGAGATACTATTGGTGTTATATTTATTTCAATATTTATTATTTAATTTAAAAATCCAAAATTGCCAAACTGAGAAATTTTTTTAAAAAACATTCCTTCAGCATAGTTACAATTTGAGGCTTTTCGAGTATGATCGCCAAGTGTTTGATAAAATGCCAAACTATTTATTAGCAAAGGAAATTGATGTTTGAATAGTTATAACCAGTTGAGGGTTATTGCAGTAGTATCAAAGTAGTTTCTTGCCATTTTGTGGGGTAGGAAATTCTTTATTATTTCAAATCTGTTGTTGTATTTGGAGTGACCAACACTATAGCATTTTCCAATTTGGAGAACTAGTAGTTCCAAAGCTAGCAGAGTAGTGGGGAAAATAACAAGAACATAAATGGTCTAAGAGAGAGTATCGAAAGACTTAAGCTACATCAAAAAAGGTTTGGAGGTAAGATTGTCAGATCCGGTTACTGTTAAAAGGGTAGTGAGGTACATGGTTTCAGTTTTTAGTAGACCGACATCAAGGATGCAAGGAAGAATGCTTGAGTTTTCCCTGACAAGTGTTCATGATGCAGATGTACTTATGTATAGTACGACACCCACTAGTCCTATCTATAGTCTTTATGATGTGCTCTCCACACAGAGACATATGGATGTGTCAATGCCATTAGTGGACAACACCAGTCAGCTATACTAGGTTGAGGATTTTAGAGTTGTTGTTGGGGATAGTGCAGAGGCTATTGAGGTAGTTTTTATCACCGATCATTCACTCTCTTCAAGAGGGGATTGTTAATGGAGACTATGCAAAGAGTGTGAGCACTAATGTCTATAATAGTTCTCACAGTGACGATTCAGTGCAGGAGGCAATGGCTTCCTCAAGTGGGACTGATGCATGTGTAGAGTCACCCAATTGTGATGCTAGTGATCTAGGTCTTACAATGGAGTCAGTGGATGTTGGTTCATGCTCTAGCATTATTGATTCACAGCTTGACATTGAGTCATGTGTGCAGAGCCAAGTGACGGTAGTTGAGACTTTGTTAGGAGATGTGGATACAGAGAGTATGGACACCTCTAATGATCCATCGAGGATCCTATGAGTTGCAGCGGGTCTGGTGTTCCTTGCCATTTGTTTGGTGATTACTTCAGGAAGGTTTTGAAGTGGGTCCCAAGGTCAATATTTACAGGGACTTAGGTAGAGGGGGAAGCAAAGTCATGCAAACAATTCGATCAACAAGGGCTTCCACTTCTTTAGATGAGGTGTCGATAGAGGTACAAAGTAGTTGTGTTGCGGTTACGGTTGTGTGCGAGGATGGTAGCATGCATGAGGTTAGCGATCTTGTGGTGAGAAGTTCGAATCCAATTTTCTATCACAATGCAATTAGTGAGACAAAAAGCTTGCATAGGAGTTAGGGGTTACAGAGGCATCATGTGACTAGTCAGTTGAAGGTGAGTGATAGTGACATTTCTTCAACTCTTGAGCATTATGATGTTATTCGTTAGATGTTAGTTGCATATGGTTGGGTTGCTCCTATGTCAGATGAGCATGGCGATAGTAGTTTTTCCCTAGAAGAGGTTCATGCGCCTCAAGAGGCTGTCAAGGTTTTGAAGCATAATTATTCGCAGTTACTTGCTAACGGGAATTACCTTCTGAAGTGGGGTAGTACCTATTATTAGACATTGTTAGAAAAAGAGGAAGTGGTTGAGCTCACCCATGACATTGAGGTGACTGTGGACACACTACAGTGTACCCAGTTGGCTTTCCAGGAGTCACAATCACAATTGGATGAGGCTATGTGCAATGTTTCTCCAGGATTTCTTAGGAACAAGCAATCTTAGGGAGGGAGGACTCTAATGTCCCCATTTTCAGCAGGTCCTATAGTTGGCTTGGTTAGTTCATCATCGCGACCCTCATGAGCTAATGGTAGGATTTGAGAGTCTCAATTATGGAGTTATTAGGTTTTTCAATGTCCTATGGTGAGTTTTGGCTTCGTTTTGAGGGACTTACTATTTTTAGAAAGTCAACTATTGGTTATGATGAGCGGAGTTGAATTAGAGTAGTTAAATGATTCTCTCAGCTTTTATTTCTGGCTTCTAGTTTGGGCTCCAAGAACCTTGGAGGGAGCATATATTTTTAGTAAGTCACCCTGTCAGGTTCATTCATCATTTTTCTTCATCAAGATCGCTCATGTGTTGTCAAATTTTGATTTTGATGCTTCTTCAATCCTTCTCGCAAGACAGGTGAATTATTATTATTCAACTAAATATGTTGAGGTACCTATTTTCAACGGTATTATATGTTGGCCACCTTAGTGTCATAGCTCATTGGAATTGGGTTGAAAAATTTTAAATCTTGGGCACAAGAAACAATGACTTCGCGTGTCAGAATATCATGATATGGTTGAAAAGGTCATTTTTGAGAGCCGAAAGGAAAATTAATTATATTATATGCCTAAGTATAAAGCAAAAAGGCTTTTAAGGTGTAGTTGAAGCTAAGTTGCACAATGGAGATTATAAAAATGGCTCCCATTATGAGAATTGAGCATCCAATTGTCTTTTTGCATTTGTTGTTTGGTTGAGAGGGGTTTTTTTATTATTTGTGAATTCAATTCCCTTGCTGAGGTATAAGGGTTTGAAGCCTGAGGTATTACTCCATTGTTGAAATATAGTGGAGTTTAGAAAATGTGAGTTCTAAGAATTTCATTGTGGCTTCTCCTACTGTTCTTACTGTATCTGATAAGTCAAATACTTGGTGGCAAATCTGGAGTTTGTTGAGGAGTTTATTCTCTATTGCTAAGGGTTCGAATCATTTGGAAAGAAGGTGTGATTGCACCAGCATTACTGATTGAGGAATCGCTTGCATGTTTAGGAGACTGCCATCTCTGGAAGGGCAGTGGTTGAACCTGATCGATCTGCATTTAAATGTTAAAGGCCTCTGTGTACAAGTTAGAGGCCTGCATGCTTTAATTTGAGAGCTACGATTATACATTAAAAGGCTGTGTTTCGTACAGCAGACCCTGCGTTCCTTATTTGGCATGGGAATTTCAGTGCTGAAATTGGCATTCCATGTTGAGCTGCTGCAAATCGAATATCATTGCAGTTATTACCAAGTTTCTCATTTTCATCGTAATTCCATCTTTGATAAATCTATGCAAATTTCATAATTTTCAACCAAAGTTGAAATGCAATACTTCACATTGCTAGACATTATATTGGTGTTGTATTTATTTCAGTATTTATTTTTTAATTGAAAAATCCAAAATTGACAAAACCAAGAAATAATAAAAGCATTCCTTCAGCATAGTTACAGCTTGAGGTTAAACTGAATATGATTGCCAAGTGTTTGATAAAATGCCAAACTATTAATTAGCAAAGGAAATTGATGTTTGATTAGCTATAACCAGTTGAAGGTTAATATAAATAATTTTATCTTATCTTATGTTGTTAAATTAATGCATTTTTTAGTCAAGAACAATTTCTTGACTAATGTTATCATTGAGGATAAAAATGCCTATGGATAGCAACAAAAAAGCTTGGTCAAATCTGCAACTCAAGTTGCCATGGAGATGCAATCCCAATCAAAAACATTGCCCTAGCCAGCAAAACATGAACTATTGAAGCCAATACACGCTGGAAATGGAGTTTTATAATCTAGGATGGGATTTTTATTTATCACTGCAGGTTGGAAATGAATGTTTAAATTCATAAAAACTCATATGCAACCTTCAAATGAGTCATTTTTACCAAAAATGCCCAAAAATAGGCTTTAGAAATCAAAACACAAGCGTTAGACGGGCTGTTTTTGTTACAAGATTCAAGAATTGGCAGATTAACGGATTTCCAGATGATTGATTGATTAACAGAGGAACATATGTGTTCCTTGTAAAGAATTACAAGGACGTCGTTTCTTTTCTAAAAGAATCGACGTAGACTAAAGACAAAATTAGAAACAAAACTGAAGACAAGATAGGAAACATTCCTATCTAGACTAAAAGATGGACTACAGACAAGTAGTTGACCATTATAGAAAGTATTTAACTAAGGAGATAATATCTTAATAAAGATATTAAAGATATTATCTTAATACCCTTCCTTAATGGTCAACGTACGAATGTCGGAACATTCTGGGATAACTGAGATCCTCCCTGGATCTACAAAATGCTGAAACCAAGAAGCTTTGCCAAAAGAGTGCTATGACTCAAAACAGATTGCAATTACAAAACTTCGTTTTTGTGGAAAAAACGGTAAAACCCAGAATCTCACGCAACCTTGCGTATTAAAGACAACATGAAATGATTTTTAAGGAGAAAATCAGCAAACCCAAAAAAAACAGAAACAGATTCAGAAGGCGAAAAATGCAGCTTTGCCTTGATCAAGAAGCTCGACAACTTGTGTTGTTGGCTGGGAAGCATTTTGCCTTGCTTGGGCAGCCAAACGTTTCCGACACTCGAACTTCATATGGCCAAACTTGTGATAGTAATTACACTGTACATTTTGCTTCGTAGAGCCATCCAGGGATTGAACAGAAGGTTGATGCTGGAAAGGCTGAGAAGACTAATGGTTGGCGATGTTCTATTGAAAGGATTTTACAACAAATGCCTGCTCTGAGGAGGCTGTAGAAGCACTACTACCAAACTGTTGTTTCTAAAAATCCTTGTCATGTCCCCATTTTCGGTGGCAATCTGATTAATTAATTTGATTAACTTGGTTGTCCGAAATAATGAATATTTTATGAGGACGACTAATTAATCATTTTAATTAAATAAATAAATGATATTAAGTTAATTACTTATAAAGTTATCAAATAAATAAATATTAAAAGGTAACTTTATATTTAATTAATTTAATAAAGTGACTTGGATTATAAAATATTTAATAAAGTCACTTAGGAGATAAGATCAAAAATGTTCTAGAAGTCTCTGGAGAAGATGGAGAAAAAAGAATAAATAGGCACCCCGGGGCTCCATTTGAATCAGGCAGTTGTTTATCTTCCTTTTGATTTCAGATTGTGATTCAATCACAGGTGCATTGTGGAACCTAGGGTTTTCGCAATTGTCACAGTTGGCCATTGAGAACGATAACTCTCAATTGGTACGCAATTTTGAGGGTGTGAAATATCATCCGAATTATTGCAGATTGGAGGTGACATTCAGTCATTTCATCGGGGCAGAATTTGTGGCCTAAGGCCAAATTCGAAGGATTGATATTTGAAGATTTTAGTTTTTGCAAGCGTCGCCGTATACCATTGAGATCATTTTCGTGGAGCATTGGAAAACCAGATTAAAATTCGCAGGTCACAGTCCAGCACTTCCGTATAATGTTTGGGCCAAATTCCATTTCCCTTGGACAGTCGGCATTATCATTGTGAGTTGTAACGTCTTACACCCTGTGCCGGCAATACCATGAGTTGTCTAGCATCCAAGACGATTTGTCTTGCTTAATCTGCCAACGATGTGAGTAAGAGAAGACAGAGATAAGGCGACTGGGGCGGAATAAAGATGAGGATTATTGTATGATTCAGTCTAAGACGGAAGTCGCCAGAATTGGAAATAGAAGGCGAGTTTCCTAGACAAACTTTCAGTAGCATTTCCGTATTTGGTTAAGGCCGAAGTCTGTAGCTGTTTGCACATAGCGAATTTTGGGCAGGCCGGATTGCAATACCACATCAGCGGCAATCACATATTTGGAGATTTTAAAAATTGGGATTTGAGGGTTCTGAGCCTTGCAAACAGGCGTCTTCCTTAGCATTTCCGTCACTTCCTGAAGATTAGTGAATATCGCATGAAGGAGGAAGTTGCAGGTGTAGGTATCGAAGGTGAGTTGAATAACCTTCGCAGAGGTTCTTAAGACTAGTGCGATTTCAAGCCACCGGCTCGACAGCACTTTCGCACATTGTCAGAATTCCAACATTGTCGGCGGCATCGAACTAGTGGATCCACAGAACGAGTGCAGTCGTGTAGGAGCATTTGGGCAATTAAGGATAATAATTGTGACATCACCGATTTCAGCAAAATCATAACACGCAAATTCTTGGGACGCCATTGCAGGATAATAGTTACCGCACAAGGGTACACGGATTGGCCGGTGAAGACCAATCGACAGTATCCATTGGCTTTTAGGAGTTGTAATGCTCTGCAGAGGAACTTCACAGAGCCCAACCCATCAGTAATCGGCCAATATCGTTTGGAGAAATTGCGCACAGACCGGGCAGTCGGAGCAGTAAAGGTTGAAACGAATTTTTAAATCTGATTAGCGGCATTACTAATCTAGCGGAATTCATTGGAGTGGTAAAACTTGTGGCTTCCTAATTGTCTCATTCTACGCTTGCCCCTGCACCTGGAGTAATAGCAGAAAGACGTCAATCATAAGATCGAGATTTGTTGGCAAGATTACCATCAGAATGAATGCCATCATCTTGGAAGCTAACATAATCTCAGGTTCTTATGACTGTTCCTATTGCCAGAATTTATCAGGTTCCTCTCCTAGTTGTTCAGTTGTAATTTTCAGACTCAATTACTCTTCTGGATTGCCAATAAAATATAGTACTTGCAATTGGAAGGTCCATAGGTGTTAGACGATATTATTCTGAAACATTTGGGAAATTGTTCAAACATTATATTTGCCTGCATATATGGTTGTATGATTAGTGTTAGACGAATTGCTAAAGACAGCACGGGTTATCTCAAAAGGCCATTCCAGCAGTATTAAGTTGATTGCTAATTGTTTGACGAAATGTCAAACTCTTGAAGTTTTAAGATTTTTGGTGCTTAAAGAGTCGATAATCCGTTGGGGTTATTTCAATCCTGCTGTAGAAGTTTGGTGCATAATTCTGGAAACTTCAAATCAACATTAGTTGACGTAATGTTGAGTGTTTCTATGAAGTGCTCATAGGATGATGGTAGACTTTTCGAAGTGATGACTACCATATCCTCTTCCTCCATTTTCCAAACAATAGCTTCGAGCTGATCGCAGATGTCCTTAATTTTTGTCAGATGCTCTTGGAAGGACATACATTCATCCATCATAATGGAGAATAGTTGATTCTTCAAAAAGAATGCCCGACTTTTGTTAGATGTTTCATGCAGCTCCTTCAGATATTTCCAGATTTCTGCAGCTGACTTGCCAGAAGGAATCTGCGGTAGCTGATCATCAATAACAAAGAGCTTGAGAAGTATAATAGCCTCTCGATTGCGATCATCAAACTTGTCCCGTTCTACTTGGTCAGAAGTCAAACGAATCTTTGTGCTTAGAACAAGCTCATTTGAACGACGATACTCGAAGATGGTTAACATGCGTTACTTCCAGTGGTTATAATTGCGGCCATTGAATCATAGACTGCCCTCCAACATCAAATTAGTCAAAGATGCCATTTCAAAGAATTCAAGTACAAACTTCAAGACTAAAATTCAACAGGCACAGATTTCAAGGCAAATTCCTAGCTGACCCAAAAAAAATCGGCAAGTACCCAAAAGAACTGATACAAAACGCAGAAAGAATCTGAAATCGGATTTCAAATGCGTAGGCTCAAAAATTGAGGCAAGGAAAATAAGGCACCCACAAAAAATTGATGAACACCCATTTGAGATTTCGAAAAACCCGCCAAGAATATGTATTCAAAGTAGTTTTAAGACTGAAGTTGAGGGATCAAAAAACCTAGCCGATTGCTTCAAAAACCCTATGTGGCCATTGGAGAGGCAGAAAATTATCAGAATCACCAAAAAACGACCACAAACAGTAGGAGAAATCCAGAAAAGCGTCAGCGCCCACAATAAGAGAAAAAAACGCAGGCAAAAGGGCAAAGAAATCAAGCCAAAGATGAGTGAAAAAAACATTCGACTACTCCTATGAATAGACCAAAATAAACCGTGCTAGAAAGAGACTCCAAATTGCAGTGGAATTTTGCAGAATGAGGACTGAAAAAATTTCGCCCAAGAAAACAACAGATAGGAGAATCATGATTTTCACTAATCTGAGGGAGCGAAAATTCAAAAAAAGCATAGATTTTTCAAAAATACTTGGAAAAAAAGATATTCAATATGAGTTTTTCTTTTCAAAAATTTCAAAGAGGCTTTGATACCATGTTACAAGATTCAAGAATTGGCAGATTAACGGATTTCCGGATGATTGATTGATTAACAGAGGAACAAATGTGTTCCTTATAAAGAATTATAAGGACGTTGTTTCTTTTCTAAAAGAAACAACGTAGAATGAAGATGAAATTAGAAACAAAACTAAAGACAAGATAGGAAACATTCCCATCTAGACTAAAGACAAAAGAGACAGGATAAGAAACATTCCTATCTAGACTGAAAGATGGACTACAGACAAGTAGTTGACCATTATGGAAAGTATTTAACTAAGGAGATAATATCTTAATAAAGATATTAAAGATATTATCTTAATACCCTCCCTTAATGGTCAACGTACGGATGTCGAAACATTCTAGGATAACTGAGATCCTCACTAGATCTACAAAATGCTGAAACCAAGAAGCTTTGCCAGAAGAGTGCTATGACTCACAACAGATTGCAATTACAAAACTTTGTTTTTGTGGAAAAAACGATAAAACCCAGAATCTCACGCAACCTTGCGTATTATAGACAACATGAAATGATTTTTAAAGAGAAAATCAACAAACCCAAAAAAAATAGAAACAGATTCAGAAGGTGAAAAATGCAGCTTCGCCTTGTTCAGGAAGCTCGACAACTTGTGTCGTTGGCTAGGAAGCATTTTGCCTTGCTTGGGCAGCCAAACGTTTTTGGCACTCGAACTTCATATGGCCAAACTTGTGACTGTAATTACATTGCACATTTTGCTTCGTAAAGCCATCTAGGGATTGAACAGAAGGTTGATGCTGGAAAGGCTGAGAAGACTGATGGTTGGCGATGTTCTGTTGAAAGGATTTTACAACAAATGCCTGCTCTAAGGAGGCTGTAGAAGCACTACTGCCAAACTGTTGTTTCCAACAATCCTGCTGCAGAAGTTTGGTGCATTATTCTGGAAACTTCAGATCAACATTAGTTGACGTAATGTTGAGTGTTTCTATGAAGTGCTCATAGGACGATAGTAGACTTTTCGATGTGATGACTACCATATCCTCTTCCTCCATTTTTCGACCAATAGCTTCGAGCTGATCGCAAATGTCCTTAATCTTTGTCAGATGCTCTTGGAAGGACATACATTCATCCATCATAATGGAGAACAGCTGATTCTTCAGAAAGAATGCCCGACTTTTGTCAGATGTTTCATGCAGCTCCAGATATTTCCAAATTTCTGCAGCTAACTTGCCGGAAGGAATTTGCGGTAGCTGATCATCGATAACAAAGAGCTTGAGAAGCATAATAGCCTCTCGATTGTGATCATCAAACTTGTCCTGTTCTACTTGGTCAGACGTCGAACGAATCTTTGTGCCTAGAACAAGCTCATCCAAACGACGATACTCGAAGATGGTTAACATGCGCTGCTTCCAATGGTTATAATTGCGGCCATTGAATCATAGACTAACCTCCAACATCAGATTAGTCAAAGATGCCATTTCAAAGAATTCAAGTACAAACTTCAAGAGTGAAATTCAACAAGCACAGATTTCAAGGCAAATTCCTAGCTGATCTAGGAAAAATCAGTAAGTACCCAAAAGAACTGATACAAAACCCAAAAGGAATCTGAAGTCAGATTTCAAATGCGTAGGCTCAAAAATCGAGGCATGGAAACCAAGGCACCCACAAAAAAATGATGAAGACCCATTTGAGATTTCGAAAAACTCGCCAAGAATATGTATTCAAAGTAGTTTTAGGATTGAATTTGAGGGATCAAAAAACCTAGCCGATTGCTTCAAAAACCCTAGGCAGCCATTGGAGAGGCAGAAAATTATCAGAATCACCAAAAACGACCACAAACAGTAGGAGAAGTCCAGAAAAGCATCGGCGCCCACAATAAGAGGAAAAAACGCGGGCAAAAGGGCAAAGAAATCGAGCCAAAGATGAGTGAAAAAAACATTCGACTGCTCCCACGAATAGACCAAAATAAACTGCACTAGAAAGAGACTCCAAATCGCAGTGGAATTTCACAGAATGAGGACTGAAAAAATTTTGCCCGGGAAAACAATAGATAGGAGAATCGCGATTTTCACTAACCTAAGGGAGCAAAAATTCAAAAAAAGCATAGATTTTTCAAAAATACTTGGAAAAAAAAATTCAATATGAGTTTTTTCTTTTCAAAAATTTCAAAGAGGCTTTGATACCATGTTACAAGATTCAAGAATTGGCAGATTAATGGATTTCCAGATGATTGATTGATTAACAGAGGAACAAATGTGTTCTTTATAAAGAATTATTAGGATGTTGTTTCTAAAAGAAACAATGTAGACTAAAGACGAAATTAGAAACAAAACTAAAGATAGGATAGGAAACATTCCTATCTAGACTAAAGGCAAAAGAGACAGGATAGGAAACATTCCTATCTAGACTGAAAGACAGACTACGGACAAGTAGTTGACCATTATAGAAAATATTTAACTAAGGAGATAATATCTTAATAAAGATATTATCTTAATAGTTTTTGTATAGAAATGGTCAAAATGGGATTTTAAATGGCAAATATAAGCCAAGATGGAAGCATTTTTTATGTTGAAGCTTAAAAACGGGTTTTAAAACCCACAATACATGCCATAGATGAGTCGTTTCACTGCTGAAGCTTTAAAACGGGTTTTGTATGTCTTTTACATGCAATATCAGTCACGCTTTTGCTGTTGGAGAACAAAAATGGGTTTTAAAATGCCCAAAACATGCCCTAGTCATCATGGTTTTGCTATTACAGCCCCAAAAATGAGCTTTTTACTATCAGTTGGAAGCAAAAGTAGAGGCACTTTTGCATACCCAACCATTTGATGTGCTTTGAATGTTAAAGTAATAGCTTCAGTTGGATCTAATATCAATATATGGAACATACATATACGTATGTATATGTATATACATGCATTGTAAATACATATGCATACATATATGTATATGTTTGACTTACTTCATATTTTGATATCTCATGCTATTTGATACTTTATGATCATGCCCTAATTGGGTTGTGTTCCTCTCATGTATCAAGCATTTATTCATGACATTAATGATACTATATTTGTAATTTTGTTGTTCTTGCTCTGTTATCTAATAGACTACATTCAGTTCTTGTCCCGGAGTTCTGGAGATCAAATAACACACATCCTTCTAAGATATAACATATTCTTTTGGTAAGCATCGATGATTTGATGCCAGAAGAATATCATATGATTGATAATTCTTGTTGAATCATACTTTGGATTATATTGAAAGATAACATCTAAGTTGATGGATATATGTTGATATCTTTAAATATGTCATTCCAAGAATATCATACTAAGATAATATCTCTTCATATACTTGAGAGCATAATGTGTTCTATAAAAATCCTCCCTAGCTAAGAGGGAGTGTTAAGTTTGTAGCTGTTAGCCGACTGGATGGTTCTGGCGGTGTTTCTGTAGCCAACGGTCCGACGGTGTTCCTGTAGACGACGGTCCGACGGTGTTCCTGTAGCCGACGGTCCGGCGATGTTTCTATATTCTGTAGCCGATGGTCTGGCGGTGTTTCGGTATTCCGTAGCCGACGGTCCAGCGGTAAATAATTTGTAGCGGATAGAATATTTGTGGCCAACGGACTCCTTCGGGAAGGTTCGGCGGTAGTATTTATATCCCGTCTGGGATCATTGTAAATCATGATTCACTTACTATTGCGAATATTATGCTACTGTTCTGCTGTTACTTTCTGTATGCGTTCATTTACTTTACCTGTACGGTAAACATTTGGCGCCGTTGCCTTATGAATCTGGAAGGTGGGAGGAATGAAGATTAATGCCAAATCAGCTTAACAAGGATCGAAATAAGGCGAAGGGAAAAGATGGAATCCGTATTGCGCAAGAGAATTTAATTCTAGCACAGCAAGCCAAACGCCGACGAAGATTTCAAAGGATTGTCGACGGAAACCGAAGTGCGGAGGAATTGTTGCAGGAGACTCGGCAACGGGTGGAATTGGTGGAAGAAGCACGGGAGGAGTTCTTGAATTTGTGTTCGCCGAGGGAAGAAAATTCAGACGGGAGAGCATCAACTCGAACGGCTCGTAGTGCCGGCGAAGCACGAGCGTGGAGTGACCTCTTCGTCCAGGATAGACTTCCGCGGGAAACAATTTCGGAGGATCCTTCGTCTTCACCAAGGTTTGCAGCTGTCGACACCTCCGGTGTGGGAGACCAATCTGTCGATGTGAGAGTTCAGACTGACGGTTTGGGAGTGCCAACTGCCGGTGTGGGAGTGCCGACTGCCGCTGTGGGAGTGCCGACTGTCGGTGTGGGAGTGCCGACCTCCAGAGTTATGGCGGGACCCAAAGAAAAATTACCAAAATTTGAAGGCAATGGTACAGCCGACCCCCTCCGACATTGTAAGACATGTGAGACGATCTAGCGGGCAAATGGAATCACAGATGCCGACGAATGGGCCAGGCAATTTCCGGCAACCCTACGAGGTGTCGCGATTGATTGGTTCTCGGATATGGATCCGCAGAAGCTGGATACATGGGATAACATTAAAAAGGAGTTTTTGGCGGAATTTAAACTCTTACGGGATGATAATGAAATTGTAGCGGAAATTTTCAATACCAAGCAAGGGAAGCACGAAACTGTCCGTGTCTACGCCAGGAGATTGAAAGACTTAATAAACAAAATGGAAAGCAAGCCAGCGGACGGATTGCAGAAAAGGTGGTTTGTGGATGGCCTACGCTCGAAACTGCAGAGGAAAATGAAAATTGTGCCACCGTCATCATATGCCGATGCTTACAACAGAGCCCTCGATCTTGAAAGTGAACAGAAGACAAAGAAGAAGAAAACTAGCTCATCTGATTCTGATGACGACGAGCCTGCCGGAGATGATAGTAGCGACGACAAAGGCAGCAGCAAGAAGGTTCGTGCCCTACAGAAGGATATGGTTCGCATGATGAAGGAATTTAAAAACATGCAGAAGGAGCCAAAAGGCAGCGAGCTGTGGTGCACGAAGTGTAAGACAAACGGGCATACTAAAGGATCGTGTCCAAAGAACCAATTCTGCGACATCTGTCAGATTATGGGACACTCGACAAAGGACTGCCCCTTTAACATGAAGACAAGAGGATCTCTGCAGGTGTTTCTCACACAGGAGGCTTCCCCGTCGGGTAGTAGCGGAAACGCGAATACTGTCGGTGCTACATCTGGAGGATACAGGAATAATAACAACAATACAACCAATAACAATAATAATGGGAGCTGAAGTCGAACTCAGTATGATGCAAACGGACGGCTGATCGTTCAATGCCAGGCATGTAATTTATGGGGTCATTTTGCGCAGGATTGTACATCGCCAAACACACCGAAATTATTATGCAGATGGTGCGGACCCAGCGATCACGAAGATTCCAAGTGCCCAAAGGCTGGAGTAAACTTGATCACTGTTGGCACGGATGTAGAGGAGGTTCTGGCAATTACACAGAGGCAAGCGGAGGAAAAGAGAAAAGTGGGGGAAGCACAGGTGGACATTGCAAAGGCATCGTCGGCGGGGACATCTCAGTTGAAGGATATCACCGGCACCTTGGCAAGGAATTTTGCAGAACAAAACATTGTACGACAGATCTTACAAACGGAGATACCGGTCAAGATAAGTGACCTCCTTCTCACAATGCCCCAGTTACGGACGGCCATTCTGAATCATACACCGTTTCCGAAAGCAACGGAGGACATAGGAAGGGACAGTAGGGAAGCGACGGCAACAGACCCAATGCTGTTGGCACTCACCTCCGGACGGCATCCAGCGGTCGTCGAGATGGGGATTTTGGGAAATGTTTTGACAGAGACAATTGTTGACGGAGGGTCCGGCGTGAATGTCTTGCCGGAGGATACTTGGAAGAAGTTGGGAAAGCCGACGCTGTGGCCACCTGCATTTCAGTTGCTCACGGCAGACCAACATGGAATCAAACCGTTGGGAATTCTGAAAGCGCAACCGGTAACAATTGGTACGCAACCATTTTTATTGGATTTTGTGGTCATTCCATTAAAAAAAAAAGGCTATGATGTTATTCTGGGACGGGATTGGTTGGTGCAAGCAAAAGTACAACATGATTGGAAACGCAATACCCTATCAATGGAGCGCGGAGGCAAAAGATTCATAATTGACCTGCATACGCAAATGGTCGGCGAGGAGGCAGCATTGTCAGATTCTGACAGTGAAGGCGAAAGTGATGACGAAGGACAGAGGAGAATGGAACCGGATGATGGAGAAGTATTGAGACTTGACGGAGGATCGAATGACAACGACCTGGATTCGGTGAATGGCCTTTACCATTGGCAGATAGAAGATTACGAACTCTTTCCGAGTAGCAATATGTTAACGGTCGACGAAGATGAGAAAAAGGAGAAAAACGAATGTCTGGAGGAATGCAGGGAAGCGGAAGAAGGAAAAGCTGCCATGGCTGAAGCTGAGGGGAAGAACATACAGTCTGAACACAGAAAAACGAAAGATCCCACTGTCCGGTACATGGTGAAGGGACCGCGTGGAAAGAAAAGGTTACACCGCAGCATAAAATTAGTGGAAGGGCACCGACAGCAAAGAAATAATCTAGTTGCGCGACGACCGCAGGCACCATGGGCGACGGGGGTGACACAGAACAAACGTAAGCCGTACGACGGTCAGAATGAAATCAAAGTGGAAAAGTTTAAGGGCAGATGGGGTGGACCATATCAGATTTGGAAGGTCGGCGACAATGGAGCAATCAAACTGACGACCTTGGACGGACAGGAGATGGCTCAGTCAGTTAACGAATCCAAGTTAAAACCATATCGTGCAAGGAAGTTCTTGCCGTCATTGCATCCTCCCTCGTCGTCAGTACAACACTCTTTGGCGGCGGCGTCGTCCAAAGGTGCCCCAAGTACCCCTGTTATTTGAAAAAAAAAAAAAAAAAACAAAATTCAAAAAAATTAAAATTAAAATTAAAAAAAAATCAAAAAATTTGCCCCGCGGGTAAGAAAAAGTCCCGCGGACAAAAAACAAACAAATCCTGCGCACTTGAACCTCCGAATCAGTAGCCGCGGAGTTTAAACTTTTTTTTCTTTTCCTTTCGTTGTTGATGATTTTTATGCAGTCCGCGGGTGATTGTCCTGTCCGCGAAAGCAGTCCGCGGGGTTGAAAAAAACTCTCCGCGGGTGATTGTCCTGTCCGCGGGGTTGTAAAACAAAAGCTCGCTGCGTGTTTTGTAACCTTCCTCCAGTATATCTGCCATGGATGGAACAGAATTCGCTGCCAGCTAACTTCGCAGGGAAGACATTTGAATAGCGTAGGGGAAAGACTCCGACTGGCCTTCTAGTGTTTGATTATTTTCATTGCTGAAAGACTTATTGAGCTTCTCATTGCCGGAGTGTTTCAGCCAAAGATTGTTGGAGTGAGGAGAGATTGTTGAGTTTGTGTAGAAGATGGGTCTGAGGGGTTTTTCTATAAAAATAATTACTTATAAAAATTAAAAAAAAAAAAAAAACGACGACGGATTCAAGTTGTTCGGAATGAGTAACAGACAATGCCGAACGGAAGGGGAAGCAGCAATGGTTACTAGAAAGAGTGCAGAATCGGCAGATAATGACAGAAATGGTGTGTTCCGTGCATTTTTGTGTAGGTTTCGAAGTGCTAATTTCCCAGGACCCCGCGGGGGCGCTGCCCCTCGACCCCGCCAGGGGCGTTGCCCCCTGGTCCCCCAGTCGTGGCAGATATCAGTCATGGGAGTCTGAACAGTTGAGAAGAGTTGAAGTCGCTGCAGGCATGGACTTTCTGTGTGCCAGATGCAGTGGGAGCAGGTGTTGGCTATGAGGCTGTCTTGGTGGATGCGTAGAGAGCTCGGGAGGAGCTGATCATCCAGTTGGAGGCAGTGCAGCGACATTGGGCTCAGGGTACCGAGGAATTGGAAACAGAGAAAGCAGCAAAGGTGGCTATCAAGGTCAGCTTAAGGAGACAATATTGTGTTAGCAGAGGCTACAGATGTAGCGGGACGAAGTCGTCAGGAGACGACTTTTCTTTTTGGAGGGGATGGTGTTAGCCGACTGGATGGTTCCGGCGGTGTTCCTGTAGCCGACGGTCCGGCGATGTTTCTATATTCTGTAGCCGACGGTCCGGCGGTGTTTCGGTATTCCGTAGCCGACGGTCCGGCGGTAAATAATTTGTAGCGGATAGAATATTTGTGGCCGACGGACTCCTTCGGGAAGGTTCGGCGGTAGTATTTATATCCCGTCTGGGATCATTGTAAATCATGATTCACTTACTATTGCGAATATTATGCTACTGTTCTGCTGTTACTTTCCGTATGCGTTCATTTACTTTACCTGTACGGTAAACAGTAGCTTGAGTCGAATTGATTTGATCATGAGATACATGATTGATGGTAAATCATCATTTAGACAAATATTCTTATATATCAACAGAATTATCAAATGAGGCTATAACTTTGAGAACATGGTATATAAAATGCATATGAGCTTCTTATATTATTAACAGTGTTTATATGTTGAATTGCATGTGTTTTGGTGATGCGAAGCAAACAGGTCCAGTATGGCAGAGTTGTGGAACAAATTATGAGATCGAGCAAGTTGGCTTGGCTAATTGAATTGTTTTGACAATTCAATCGCTTAAAAACTAAGTTACTGGATTCGCACCCTAGAGCTCAGGTCCGGGTCCGGATCCGAGCCCGGGTCCGAATCCGAGCCCGGGTCCGCGACCGGTCCGGGCAGGATCCGCATTTTGGCCTGCGGGTCCTCCCGGGTCCGTGCTGCCCGGACCGGTCGCGGACTCAGGTGAATCCGGGCAGACCCGCGGCAGGTGGGGCCAAAAAGTGGCCCAAAAAAGCAATAAAATTATGTTTTTTTCATTATTTTTTTTGCCAAACCCTAAAGTAAGGCCTATTAGATGCATTTCATTCATCTAATCTCTCATTTGCTTTGTCATTTTGCTCTCTCATTTTGGTGTGGCCATTTTGCAAGTTTGAAGAGAAGGTTGTAGAGATTGTTTGTGGAGTCTCAAATCCTTCAAATAATCAGTGTTGAGTGTTTCAGGTATGCATTTGATCCTTCCTTTTGCTTCTTTCATAGTTTGTTTTTAGTTTTTTAAATTTTTTATATTTATTGTTCTAAATTTTTATCAAGTTTTGTATAAGTTTTGAAATATTTTTTTAAATTTTTTTTTATAGATTGCAAGAATCCAAGAATGAGTAGTCAAGGTTCAGTGGGTGGGGTGGGATCCGAAAGATTTAAAATTGATAAAGGCTCTCCTTTGTGGAAGTATACAACAAGAATTGAGCAATGTGCTGGTGGGGGAGGGTATATATGGAAATGCAATTTTTGCCAAAACCAATATAGAAGCTCCTATTCCCGGGTTAAACATCATTTGATAGGTCCACCAGGTCAAGGGATTTCCATGTGTGAGGGCCCCCTAGAAGGAGGTAAAAAAGGGTTGTCGGCTCCTCAAATAGCAGGCATGTTAAAAGAACAAGAAGAGGCTGATAGGTTAGTGTCAAAGGCAAAAAAAGATAAGTCAAAGCAAATACCACCAACACCACCCTCTCAAACAATTAGTAAACCACATCCCTTCCTACCTACCCCATCTATGGATGAAGATGAAATAGAAACACCCGCATCCCGCAAGAGAGGCCCATTAGATACGGCATTTGAAAATGACAAGAGAGAAATTGCTGACATAAAGGTTGGGCGTTGCCTCATTACAAATGGTGTTTCATTCAATCTAGTGAGATCCCCTTATTGGAGAGAGATGGTGAAAGCAATAAATGATGCACCTCATGGTTACCAATCCCCTGGATATGAAAAGTTGAGAACCACCATATTGCATAAGGAGAGAAAGAATGTAAAAAACCTCCTGAAACCAATAAGAGATTCTTGGATCCAAACGGGAGTGAGCATTGTCTCTGATAGATGGAAAGATTGCAAAAACCGTCCATTAATAAATGTGATTGCTGTTTGCCCCAAGGGGGCAATGTTTTTGAAGGCGGTTGATTGTGAAGGGCAAGTAAAGGATGCAAATTTTATTGCCCAACTTCTCATTGAATCCATAGAGTCCATGGGAGTTGACAATGTTGTCCAAGTAATAACGGACAATGCTAGAGTTTGTAAGGCTGCAGGTGCTTTGGTAGAAGCACGATATGAGCATATCTTTTGGACACCATGCACTGTCCACACCTTGAACTTGGTGATGAAATCAATGGGCAGCCAAATTGAATGGATGAAAAATGTGTATGAGGAGGGTGAGCAAATCCAAATGTTTGTGACAAACCACCATATGTCACAAGCAATTTTCAGAACTTTCTCCCGCTTGGAATTATTGAAGGTAAATTTTAAACTTTATTTAGCTTCATTTATCTACAAAATTTAATACATATTCTTAAATTTTTGTGTTATCAACTTATCATATTAACTTACAATTTGAATTAACATGGTAATAGGTTGCTGAAACAAGGTTTTCTTCACACACAATCGTCCTTAGACGACTTGTGAGGGTGAAAGAGGTATTGGGTCAAATGGTTATTAGCAACAAATGGGGTGGATGGAAGCAAGCTGATACAGAAAAGGCCAAAACTGTGAAGGATTTGATTTTGAGTGATAATTTTTGGAATAGGGTGTAATATGCATTAGAACTCACCGAGCCCATCATGTCTATGCTTCGGTATGCCGACACGGATGAACCTTGTTTGGGGAACATATATGATGCCATGGACTCTATGCTAGAAAGAATGAAATCAGTAAGTTTAAATTTTTATACAATACTTTATCCTTGTTTATTGAGAGATTTTGATTTTTGATTTTAATTAAGTTATTAACACTACATCAAAATAACTTACATGTACATCATTTGACATCCCAGGTCATTCAGAAGAGAGAGCAGGATCTTGATACCTTGTACACTAAGGTGGAGAAAATTGTTCTACATCGTTGGAACAAGAGGACTACACCTTTACACCTCTTGGCATATGCACTTTCTCCTAGATATTATAGTAGTGAGATACTTGCTATTCCTGGTAGAGTGGCACCATATAGAGATCCTGAAGTTGCTGCTAGGTATAAGAGGGCACTTAACAGGCTCTTTAGTGATCCTGATGTGGCATCAAATGTTAGTTGAGAGTTTGTTGATTTTGTCTCAAGCAAAAATGCAGAGCCTAATGCAATCAATGACCAAAGTAAATTGGATGCCATTGGATGGTGGTACTTACATGGGGAAAGTTACATGTACCTCCAACCTCTTGCCATTAAGATCTTGTCACAAGTATGTATTTAAGTTCTTTTTCTTTTTCTTATGGCCACTTAGCTTGTCGAATTAGCACTCTTAAATTCCTATTGTATTGTAAAATTACTTAGCTAATTTTTTGAAATTTGTTGGTTGTCTCTCTAGGTTGCAAGCTCTTCTGCTGCTGAGCGGAATTGGAGTACATACTCCTTTATCCACTCAGTGAAGCGTAACCGGTTGGGTTCAAAGAAAGTAGAGGACTTGGTATTTATTCACAACAACTAGCGCCTCTTATCACGCAAGGATCCAGGATATAAGAAGGGACCAGAGAAGTTGTGGGATGTACGACCTGAGACTTCTAACTTGGATATGACTGTCCAAGATATATCTAGAATTGCCTTGCTAGATGTTGAGGAGGACGAGGAGGAGGATGTGGCTACATCTGGGGCTAGTGGAACCGGTTTGGGTTCCAATGATGTGGAAAATGTCAATGATATAGATGAGGATGAAGCCATTGATCCCTCATATTTTGATGACCCATTTGACCCTTGAAGGGCATTTGCATCTTTGATAAACTATGTTTAAACATTTGTCATTGACTCATTGAGTCATTTATGATTTATCACTATGTTTCACAGTTTCAAACTTTATTAAGTCATAATTTATTATCTATCAATCTGATGAAGTAGTCTATGTTTTGAAATTCCATTTTGCATTTTAGTAATTCAATGTATGATTTTATTTACAACATTAGCATAGATTAATGAGTGAGTATTTAATGTTTATCTTTGACATTTGGCATTGATCAATAATCAAGTAACATTGATATATTCATACCATGGAATGACTTAGTTTTACTTTTATAACTATATGAGTTTATAATTTTTTTTGCATATATATATATATACTAACGAACCCACCCACGAACCCAAATGAGGAAAAAAAATTGCCCGAACCCACAAACCGAACCCCGAACCCGAACCCGTCCCCGAACCCGAATCAGCAACTTAGCTTAAAAATGGAGGAACGACATCCAAAGACCTAACTCTTGGATAGTGTGGTCCAATTTTGTATATTGGTATTTGAATGAACACGTTTTGTGAAGTGTTAAGTCAACTGGATTAATTAATTTCAAGGGTATAAAGGAAAGACTAATTCAGTATGTGACTAAGTTGCTCGGGTACCTCCCCCCCCCCCTCCAGACCATGAACTGGTTCGAACCGGTTCGAAATTCAGGTCTGGTTCGAACCTGGTTCGACCTGGGTTTGTTTTTGCAGGCCTAGTTCGATCTAGTTCGAACCAGGGTTTGAACCCGGGAGAACGACATATAAAATTTTGAACCAAGGTCGAACCTGCAGCTACGGACGTCAACTTGACTGATTTATTTGCAATTTTGGATTATTTTTTGGTGTCCATGTAACCTAAGAATGTGTTATTAATTGGTTTTGTGCCCTCTCATTGTCATCTGATGTTTCTAAAATATAAATATATATCAACCAAGGAACAAGAGAATTGTTTGACATTGTATGATCTATTGTTGTGGCATCAAGTTTCATATGTAGCATTAATGATTAATGATTACCATAATAAGAAATGAACCAACAAAGTAGAGCTAATAAAGTCTAAATCGTGTGAGAGTGATTTGTAACACTCTCACAAGTAAAATCAAACAGCAGACTTAAACAAGTAAATGCAATAGAACAAAACCTCACTTTTCACCTAGACTGCTAATAGTTTCCAAATACAGGAAATAGAATGTTAATCCTGTTGATGGTAAGTTTGTAACGGACTAATTTAGTGGAGATCTGAAATGATAGATGCAAAATCAGTACTCCATAATCTCCAATGTTTATAATGTTATTATCATAATGTAAACAAATTTCTTTATCTTTTTCACTAATGGGTCTTAGAATGGTCAGTGTTCAGAAAAATATGTCCTACTTTTTGTCAACTACTAACATGCCTCTACCGAGACCAGTCCATTATCACAAGTTGTTTCTGATTTCTGATAATTCCACTATCTTGGTTTGAGTACAAATAATTTATATTGAATCATAAACTCTTTGTCAACGCATCTCAAATTTTTCAATTCAAGCACCTAATAAACTGAAATTACATCTTTAATACAACATCAATAATCCCTTTGAAAGGAGTGTAACCCTTTATCTATTTTGAGGTTATTTTGCCTTGAAGGAGAGCACATATGTTATTGTTTATGTTGTTTCAAATTTTTTGTTGTTCAAATGTGTTTATGCTACTATGCTACATTCTAATTCTAACTCATGCTTCGTAAAGATATATATATATATATATATATATATATATATAAAATTTTTACATGTTTTTGTACTAACGAACCCAAACGAACCCAAACCCCTTTCCAAAATTTTGTCGAACCAGCGAACCGGTTCTCAAACCGCGAACTTGGAACCGAACCCGAACCGGCAACTTAGGTATGCGAGCATAGAGAATGTGTTGTATGATATATGATGCTATGTGCAAGCCTTGATGCTGGATCAGAGAAGATGGGAGCTACAGTGGGACTAATCAAACATTGTGATGTCATGTATAGTTCATTATTGTTGTAATACTTTCTTTATATTTGGACAGTCGGTCTTGAAGGTGGATTTAGCCTTAACTCTCAAGCAAGTGTGCTCTCTTTTTCTTCTCAACTCCTAACAGGGTTGCAAAGCTCTAACAAAGTCTTGACCTTTAACAAATATCAATGTACTAAATGCTATGTAACGACTCCTAACTATTACAAGATTCAAGAAGAGTTGGTAGATTAATGGATTTCCGGATGATTGATTAATTAACAGAGAAACAAATGTGTTTCTTATAAAGAATTACAAGGACGTTGTTTCTAAAAGAAACAATGTAGACTGAAGACGGAATTAGAAACAGAACTAGAGACAAGATAGGAAACATTCCTATCTGGACGGAAGACAAAAGAGACAGGATAGGAAACATTCCTATCTAGACTGAAAGACAGACTACAGACAAGTTGTTGACTATTATAGAAAGTATAAGATATTATCTTAATACCCTCCCTTAATGGTCAACGTACGGATGTCGGAACATTCTATGATAACTGAGACCCTCCCTTAATGGTCAACGTACGAATGTCGGAACATTCTGTGATAACTGAGACCCTCCCTGGATCTACAGAATGCTAAAACCAAGAAGCTTTGCCAGAAGAGTGCTATGACTCAAAATCGGTTGCAATTACAAAACTTCGTTTTTGTGGAAAAAACGGTAAAACCCAAAATCTCACGAAACCTTGCTATTATAGACAACTTGAAATGATTTTTGAGGAGAAAATCAACAAACCCAAAAAAAACAAAAACAGATTCAAAAGGCGAAAAATGCAGCTTCGCCTTGATCAGGAAGCTCGACAACTTGTGTTGTTGGCTGGGAAGCATTTTGCCTTGCTTGGGCAGCCAAATGTTTCCGGCACTCGAATTTCATATGGCCGAACTTGTGACAGTAATTACACTGTACATTTGGCTTCATAGAGCCATCTAAGGATTGAGCAGAAGGTTGATGCTGGGAAGGCTGAGAAGGCTGATGGTTGCCAATGTTCTGTTGAAAGGATTTTGTAGCAAATGCCTGCTCTGAGGAGGCTGTAGAAGCACTGCTACCAAATTGTTGTTTCCAACGATCCTATTGCAGAAGTTTGGTGCATAATTCTGGAAACTTCAGATCAAATTTAGTTGACGTAATGTTGAGTGTTTCTATGAAGTGCTCATAGGATGCTGGTAGACTTTTTCAGAGTGATGACTACCATATCCTCTTCCTCCATTTTCTGACCAATAGCTTCGAGCTAATCGCGGATGTCCTTAATCTTTGTCAGATGCTCTTGTAAGGACATACGTTCATCCATCATAATGGAGAACAACTGATTCTTTAGAAAGAATGCTCGACTTTTGTCAGATGTTTCATGTAGCTCCTTCAGATATTTCCAGATTTCTGCAGCTAACTTGCCGAAAGGAATTTGCAGTAGCTGATCATCGATAACAGAGAGCTTAAGAAGCATAACAGCCTCTCTATTGCGATCATCAAACTTGTCCTGTTCTGCTTGGTCAGAGATCGGACGAGTCTTTGTGCCCAGAACAAGCTCATCCAAACGACGATATTCGAAGATTGTCGACATGCGCTGCTTCCAGTGATTATAATTGTGGCCATTGAATCGTAGACTGCCCTCCAATATCAGATTAGTTAAAGATGCCATTTGCACAAAGTTCGAGGCAATGCTGAGGCTGACCCCAAAAAAAAAAAGACAAGTGCCTAAAAGAGTAGATAGAAAACCCAGAAGGAATCTGCAGTCGCAATGTAAATCTGCCAACTCAAAAATTGAGGCACAAAAAATGAGGTACCCAAAAAATTTTGACGAAGACCCAGATGAGATCTTGAAAAACCCACCAAGAATCTACAAACAAAACAAAAATTCGACCCCAAAAATTAGGGTTTCAAAAAAAACCGGCCCTAACTGAAAAAAGCCTAAAAAAACTTCAGATTTCTTCAAGGATCGATGTGCATGGATGAATGGGGCTAGAGTGTGCTGAACAAACACCAAAAAATGGCGTGAGTTTGCAGAGCCGAATGCAGAAAACCATCTGCAAAAAAATATATGTTTTTTTTATTACTACTCCCATCTTTCACTGGCAGAGGGTCTCAGTTTTTCTTTCGCCCTTAAAAAAACCACGGACTTGAACACGCAAGCCATCTCTAACTGAGCCAAAATCAAAAAACCCGTGGTTTTTTAGCACAAAAAAAACGTGAGTTCCTCAGCCACAAACGCGAGTTCAGAAAACACGAGTAGGAAAAAGAAAATTGCGAGTTGCAAATGAAATCGTCCACGATTTCCCTCAATTTGTAGACCTTGCAAAAACAAAAAAATCTTCCCACAATTTTCAGAAAAGAGACCTAGCTGGATTTCGAAAAATTTGAGCAAATAATTTCGAATGAAATTATAAATTTTTCAAAAAGTTCAAGAACTAGGCTCTGATACCATGTTACAAGATTCAAGAAGAGTTGGCAAATTAACGGATTTCCGGATGATTGATTAATTAACAGAGGAACAAATGTGTTCCTTATAAAGAATTACAAGGATGTTGTTTCTAAAAGAAACAACGTAGACTGAAGACGGAATTAAAAACAAAGCTAGAGACAGGATAGAAAACATTCCTATCTGGACTAAAGACAAAAGACACAGGATAGGAAACATTCCTATCTAGATTGAAAGACGGACTACAGACAAGTAGTTGACTATTATAGAAAGTATAAGATATTATCTTAATACTAACAAGGTCAAATCTCCTAACAGGGATATTTTCAGATTAGTGCATCATCGTGTGGTTTCAATCCCCACTAGGGTTTTCGCTTGATCTGGGGTTTCCTTGAGAACAAATAATGGTGTTATGAGTTCTCTTCTAATGTATGCTTTACTTTTATGCATTTTGGTTTGTGGATGTTTACAGTTAACTATAAAGCGTGGAATTGGTTTAAAAGTGTTGCAACGCTAATTCACCTGCCCCCCACCCCCCCAAGTGTTGCTTGATCCTAACAATTGTTATTAGAGCTTAGTGCCTTGGAAGAAGTCTCACAACTTAAGGAGGATTCAAATGGATACAAGCAGCATATGGAGTAACTTTGATGCAGCACTTGAGGATTTGGATAAAGCAAATGTAGATAAAGAAAGGTTGAAATTGAAGCTTAGAGATGCACAAGTTTACATCAGAAAACTCAAAGAGCAGATTGATATTGCTAGGGTGAAGAGCAACGAATTAGTTGAGCATATCAATGAGCCTAAAACAGATGGGATAGAATCAGATGTGATTGAGAAACTTCAAAGGGAGAAAGAAGCACTTCGGTGTGAATTTGAGATTACTACTCTGCAAATGGCCAAAGAGATTGAAGATGGTAAAGAGAAAAGGAAAATTTGAGGCAGATCTAAAGAGGAAAACAGATGAATGTCATGATTTGAATACTCATCTTGGACAAGTGAAATTGGAACTTGAAGATTCAAGATCTAATTATCAAGAACTTGAAAAGTATACTAATATTGTCAAGGGACGACTTGACGAAGAAAAGTTACATCTTGAGAAACTCTATTCAAGTAGTGGCAAACTTGATGAGCAATTGGAACAACAAAAACATAAGGGGGACATGACTGGATTTGGTAACTATGATGTTGAAAGTTCTAAGAACAAAAAGGAAAGACCAATGCAAGATCCTATTCAGACACTTATTCAGATTGATGAACCTAAAGAACAGACCAAGACAATCAAAGGCAGATGCTATGCATGCAACAAGTATGGACACATGAAGAAAGATTGCAAAGGTAAAACCAATACTAAGCCTTTTACTGGTTGATATTTCAATAGATGGCTTTATGGCATAAGTCACATGAATGCAAAGCTAAATCTAATTGGAGGACAAATGAGAGATCTAATCCTAAATCTAATGTTAAATCTAATTGGAGGACAAATGAGAGATCTAATCCTAAATCTAATGCTAGAAGACCTATTGGGAATAAAAATGTCATATCTTCTGGAGTTGCATGTTTTCGATTTAGGGAACAACATGTTTTGAAGGGACTTAGAAACCCTTTGACAAGTAGATATTAAATAGATAAAGCTTTAAACCCCGCCGCAAAATTATGTTGGCAGAGATCAAAAACCAGCATCTGAAAAGCTAGCACTATAAACAGAACACAGAAAGACCAAACAACAGGACCCTTGAACACAAAGACACAAGAGAACCCAAGAGGTCTAGAGACACATACCAGCAGCAACAAACAAACAATCAGGCCAGTTCCTTGAGCGTGCTAGCCACCTTTCTAGAGTTGCATGTTATAAGTACAACAACTTTGGACATATGGCAATAGATTGCAGATTGCAAGTGAATCAAGGTTGACCAAGGTATGGAAACTCCATTGTTACATGTTACAAATGTAATAATCTAGGGCATATAGTTAGATACTGCGGATTTAATGGATTTATGAACAATAGAAGAGTACCTAATGTTAGAAGGAACAACTACAATCGAAGAAGGAATAATGAATCAAAACAAGTAAACTATGAGAACATCAATAATACATTTGTGAAAGAAAGCAAGCATTGGAATGAGAAAGTGTGGAAATAGAAGGATCAGAATGTTTCATCAGGTAAAGAAAAGCCAGTACCAAGCACTAAACCTTCTACATCAGCTTGAATTGGCCAAGCATGGCCTTTGGGGGAGCAGTTGTGTAGAGAATATCTTGCCCCCGAATTCCAAGAGATAAGAGATGCGAGCATGAATGAAGATGTATCAAGGATGAGAGACATGATATCTGTGATCGAGGGCCTTGATGTGTTGATCTAATACATTGGCTTTTATTCTCATGGCTACTATCTTTGTAGCAGCTTTTTGAGTATGCGACCTAACACATTAATTGCAGAGCAAATTAGGATGATTTAATGGCTAAGTTGGATTCATTTGTCACTGATGGTGAATCCAGAGCTTGAGCGGAGTAAAGTAAAGATGACTTGAGCAATTGAGCAAAGGTTTTCAAAGATTTCTTGCAAACCCTACTTTAATGGGTTAAAGGTAATCGTTCTTGTCTTGCGAGCTTTGTTTGAGGTTAATTTCTGTTGAATAATCAAAGACACACCTGAAGTTTATGATATTGAGGAAAAGACTAGGTATCACTTCAAGAAATATCCGTTTAAGTCAAAGGGAAGATGATCTTGAGGCTGCGTTTCCCAAACCTCCGATGGGCTATTACACATTGAGGATATTAGAGTGTATATACACTGCAAGTATGAAACAGTAGGAAATGCTGACATTTCAAATAATCAAAAGGATGTACTTAATGAAGATAGGACCTTTAAGACTGAATTCAAGCATTTGGAAACCCTCAACATAGTTCAGGTTATGGATTTTGTGGAATTTGAGGAATTAGAGTGGATAAAGATTGTTCTCATCTGAATGCATGATCAATTCTTCCGGTTAGGAGACCAACCTATGAAAATAAGTAAGGAACTCATTCATCTTGTGACTAGATTTGACAATGTTGGTGTTATACCTACTCCAACAAAGCTAGTTAAGAAGGATGTTGAGAAAACCAATGGATCAAAGTGGGATAGGCGAGCTGTGACCCTCACAGACATTAGACAAAATGATGTGAGGCTTATCTCTATGGGCTATAAGATGCATTATAGCAGAAAGCACAATTTAGTTTCAGCTGGTATCATCCATACAACTTATAAAATGGTTGTTGAGCATGAACATTGAGATGTATGTGAGATTTAAAGATAACAATTGTCAGAAAACATAAGAAGAATCAAGCATAATGAATCGCAAGTATTCAAGTTTGGGTCACTTATCTTACACATGTTTTTTCATATCATTCATAAGTTCCCAAACGTGCATCCTCGTGCATGGAGAAATGATGTACCCACAGCACTCCTAATTACAGAACACTATAGAATGCAAGATAGGAGCATGTAGATAGTGATTTGTTTGATTTATTTTTAGGATTTCAAAGAGAAATGAAACAAAGAGTAAGGATTCCAAGGGAAATAGTTGATAAGTATGTAGACAGTATGTGCTTTATGGTGGAAACTGACAGCACTTGTGTGGAAGTAGTTGAACCAAGAGTTTAATGGATCCTAGCTATGGGATATGAAGTAGACCCCTTCATAGTTGTACAACACGTAGATGCTATTCTCGCATCTGAAAAGGACCCCAATGCTGAGAGATAGGGTACATATGAAGAGAAGTATAGCAAGTTGAGAAGAGCTCACTAGAGGTTCAAGAAAGAGGAAAATAGAGATGGCTGATAAGATAGGAAAGAAAGAAGGAATCACAAAAGAACAAATGACAGCTCTAAGAAAAGAGCAAAGTTGCAAAGCAGGCGATGAGTAATGCCTCAGCCCCTGTGAGGCCAATAGAGGAAGAAAGAGTTGATGTGCAACTACTTGAGGTGCCAAATTCACTGTTGGAAGTGGTCGCAAAGTCTGAGGTCACTCCAAAACCACGGCAAGTTACAAGGAAATCTACAAGGATAACTCCACTTGCGAAGGTAGAGATAGCTAAGATGGAACTATCAACAAACATTTCTAGGACTCCCAGACCCAAGGCTAAGGCTAAGGGAACCAACCCAAAGAAGGCAAAGGTTACTAATACTAAAGCTAAACAACAAACGGAAACAAAATCACAAGTCGAAGTGAAGAAGGATGATCAAAAGAATAAGTGGAAACTAGTTATGAAGAAAATAACAAACAGGATAGGAAAGGAAGGTCTGATCAGTCAAATGAATAAAATACTATGAGATGCATGAGCATGATGATCAAAAACTATTAGAGGATTCTATTATTACTTATTTGTTAAACTTAAAAAGGAACCTAATTGAGATTCAAGGAAGCATTCATGATGAATTTTTTGAGAAGTTAATGCTAGAAGACAGAGAGGATTGGAGGAGGATCAGAGGATTAAAGAGAAGATACTTTACGATTTATGTGCTCTACTCACTTACGATGAAATGCAGAACATATTGAACAAGGCAAAAGATAAGATGAGAATTAAAAGCTCATGGCAGGAATGTATGATGAGATTGGTAGGGAAATGAAGAAAGCAATCTCTAAAGTATTAATGGAATGATGTACCAGCTCCTGCACCTAGACCAAAAGGCATCACAATCAAAGAGCAGTTTGTTGAACAGAGTACAGATGACATAAAGGATTGCAATCAATTCTTTAGTACAGTGCAACAACCTGATTTCTTTGTTTCAGGTGTACCAATTACCTTAGAACCATCTAAGGAGCAAGATTAGAATACCTTCATGGAAAAATTCATTTCCAATGAAGTTAGAGAGCTTATGCTAGAAGTCAAATATATGGCTGAGGAAGTGGTGCAGGAGCACCATGCACAGAGGTCAAATAAAGGCCATGTATGGTCATTTGCAATGTAATAAGACCAATTTTGGGCACTAAAAAAATGTTTGCTTCATTCAATGTAATAGAATATAAAAATGATGCAAGGTTGTAAATATGGCCTATATGGCTCATAAAAGGGGTTTAAAAGTTTGTGGTCTTCGTAAAGTTAACGGGTAATAATGTCATAAAATGTCATGTAAAGTCCATTTTGATATATTTTATAAAGTTTAGGGGTTATTTGTAGAGAAATACAAAAGTTGTTAATATGTAATAAAATATTGTCATAAAATGTTGATAATCTGAAAAAGTGAAGGGAAGGTGAATGGTCATGGGGGGCAGCTAATATGTTAGAGAACTTATAAAGGCTTCAAAATATGATGTATTTGTCATTATTTACAAAGATGAGAAGTTGGATGAGTTTAGAGAACAGTTGGAATAAAAATCAACTTGATTTTTGCAAGTTTATTCTAAGTTTTCTGTGTATTTTTGACAGAAATCCCTCTGTTGTGTTTGTTGTTGTGAGCACATATGGAAAGCTACAAACCTGAAACTTATATTTTTGGAAAGGTCTTTGAGTTAGCTTTAATTTGGTTTTGTTTGATTTAATTCCATTGTGTTTTGAAAAAATTATGCTCAATTTAGTGCAAAGTGGTCTGAATCTGGTTTTTTGGTTAGCAATTTTGGCAAAGGTGTAATAACTTTTATTCTACCCATTGGATTTGGCTATAACTTGGGGGAAATGTGTTTAACTCATTTATCTTCACTCTCATAAAAGGAATTTGTTATATCTATTAATTTTTTTAAGTTGTTAGTGATTCTTTGAAGAATTATAATTCTGTCCCAATTATTAATTTGTTCAAAAGTATCTTATATTGATGTATGAGGCAATTGTTGAAGCTTCTTGAGTGTTAATCCCACAAGAAGTGTTCCAAAGGAGAGATCTGAATCAGGAAGTGGAAGAAGAAGAACATGAGAAAGAGAAGGAGAAGAAAGAATAACAGGATACCATAATACAGGTAGAAATCAGAGAGGTGATCAATGAAAGCGAGCCTTCAGTTATCACAATTGATAAGGCTGAAAAGGATAATGTTCCGATGGAGCCTTCATCTCAACAGCATGTAGAGCCTAGCATTGACCCTACTGATAAGGGTAATATTCCTGAGAAGACAAGATGATAAGTGGTAAGGTGAAAAGTCTCATGGAGACTCCCACTACTTTTGACGGAACTTCATTGTTGACAAGTGATCTGAGCAAGGCACTCGCAAGTGTTGAGAAGGAAGGAGACTTAGTAACTCTTGATGAGGATCAATTGAAGAAGATACCAATGATGGATTTTGCTAGGGCAAAAGAGAGAGATCAGGAAGAAAAACAGAGAGAGACTAGGGTGCTGAGTAGAGCACTAGATAGTTTGAACAATATACTGACCATTCCTTATACATTTCAAAGTAGCAGGGCTGTGGATAACCTGGATAGAGTATTGGATGAGTTTGATACTCACTTTTAGTCTTTGGAGCAATCAGTTGGAGCCAGAGCAAGCAACGAATACAAAGTAGAAAGATTTAACAAGGTATGTGCATCCATTGCTAGTGATTCTAAGCTAGTTGATGTGCATATTAAGGAAGTTAAAGCTTTTTGTTTGTGAGGGTAGACAAGTATACATCCATTGCATAAGATAAGAAACATATATAGCTGATGTTGATAAAATGATTAGGGGAGAGGAGGAATGTTTGGATAAGTTGGCTACTGTATATGAGTCATCTAGCCTAGCTGGGACAGATTTTGACAAAGAAGTGAGCAAAGTAATGGATAAGATCAGTACACTTCAGTAAGAGAAGGACAGAGATTTCAACAGGTTTGCAGAGCTGAGGAGTCTCATCACTCCTAAGATGAAGATTACGGAGGAGCTGGAATTGCTTGAGACAAAACAAAAGCCTTATGCAATTTTCAAGCCTATTGACCTTGAGGCCACTGAGCAAGCAGCTTATGCTTTATGTGGTGAGATTCAAGTTACAAAGAGCTTAAAGAAGACATGGGACACTGACTTTCAGGCATTGTAAGTCACTATTGAGGTTTGTGTAGAGATAGTTTGCCTAGATGCTAAATTTTGATTCTTGTACATAAGTTTTAGTATCTCACCTTTTCCATTGATGTCAAAGGGGCAGTGATAGTGTGAAAAATGATATATGTACAGTCTATTATAAAGGAGAGTTTATTCTAAGGTTGATGTCAAAGGAGAAGCATGTTGACAGATCAAGCTGCTAAGAGCTTTTTGCTTTTGGCATTGACACTTAGTCATTTTTCACTGAGTTGTCGTCAATGCCAAAGTGGGAGATTGTGGCAAGTGAGTGTTGAGTGAGTGTTCAAATGTTGTCATTGATGGCAAGATATCTCATTTACATGATTGCCTAATATATCAATCAGTTTTATTGTCATAAGTATGCAAGAAAAGCCTAAGTCCAGACCAAGAATACAGGATACAGTCGAACAGTTTTGGTCAGCAACGAACACAGAGCTATCAGATGAGACTATAACTTCGAGAACATGGTACATACAGTGCATGTGAGCTTCTAGTATGGTCGTCAGTGTTAATATGTTGAGTGGTCTTTGTTTTGGTGATGCAAAGGAAAACAGGACCAGTATGGCAGAGTTGCAAATCAGATTATGAGATCGGGAAATTTGGCGTAGCTAATTGCTTAGCAATGGAGTGGCAGCATTCAAGGACCTAACTCTTGGATAGCGTGGTCCAATTTTGTATATTGGTGTTTGAACACGTTTTGTTAAGTGTTAAGTAAGCTGACTGTATTAATTAATCTCAGGGGTATAAAGGAAAGACTTATTTGGTGTATGAGCATAGAGAATGTGTTGTATGAGATATATGATGCTATGTGCGAACCTTGATGCTAGGTCAGAGCAGATGTGAGCTACAGTGGGACAAATCCGACATTATGAGATCATGTATAGTTCATTATTGTTGTGATACTTTCTTTGTATTTGGACAGTGAGTCCAGAAGGCCGATTTAACCTTTACTCTCGAGCAAGTGTTCTCAACTCCTAACAGAGTTGAAGACCTCTAACAAGGACCAATGTACTAAATGCTATGTAATGACTCCTACTAGGATCAGATCTCCTATCAAAGATAATTTGAGATTAGTGCATCATCTTGTGGGTTCAATCCCCATTGGGGTTTTCCTTTGGCCAAGTTTTCCTCAAGAACAAATCATGGTGTTATGAATTATCTTTTAATGCATGCTTCACTTTTATGCATTGTGCTTTGTGGATGTTTATTGTTAAATAATAAAGTGTTTAAAAGTGTTGCAACATTGATTCACCCTACTCTCTCAGTGTTGCTTGATCCTAACAAATCCTTTCTTTTCCTCGTCATAACAATCCAATAACACAATTTTGTAAAGAGAAAAAAGAGAAAAAAATGTACAAATATATCAAAAGATCATATATGAGGAAATCAAATATCTAATCAAGAGACCAAGTATGGAATAAGCTAAGCAGAAATCAAGAAATGATCAATCACACACAACCAAGGGAGAGATCATGGATTTTGGTCCACCATATCAAGAATATAGGAAATTCATTGCATAGAGCCGAATACATTGTCCACATGGCCAATTGAATATGGTTCAACAAATTCTTCTATTAAAGAGAATCGTGCAAAAGAGGAACAAAATATAGTAGGGCTTGCTATTATTGAAGCTTACATTTGCCATGTTAGAATATAAATTCTAGTTGGTGAGTTTCCGAGCTAGCTAGTATATATCGATGTTCAATATAAAGAAAGGCTAATTAGAATATAATCACGAGATATCGTCAAGAAGATAGCATCAATGACGTTAGAACAATGTAAATCACCAAATAGTAAAGAATGCTCACATACAATGTCTATCGATTCATTAAGATATAAAGACAGTGCTTTCATCAACTCGTAAACACCCATGAGATGGAAGCAAGGGATGTGTTGGTGTATGTTGTATGACACAAACAACACAAACTAAAACATCATGGGTACTCTATCCTCTCTTGAAGAAAATCCTCTAAAATTCTAAACAGACGAGCTATGTGATCACAAAGACAACTCCAAGAATCCAAATGTGTGTCATTTTGATGTTTAGGATAGACTCTCATGGTAGGATAATTTGTTGAAAATCTCCCATGGCACTTACTAGTTGTTCAAGATTTTATCCTTCAAATACTTTTTCCTTTGAGCTTCTAGATTCCACTTCTACTTAGATTTTTTTTAAAGGAAAAAGATTAAGGGTTGAGGAAAGTTATTCTAACTCTAAACTAGACATGAACTCTAGAGACAAGACTACAAAAAATGGAATCTAAAACCTATCCTTGCTTCACCAAATTCAACAACTTCACAAGAACGGAGCAATCTTCTACGATATTCTAAGGATTTTCACATCACAAATATTCATCAACATTTAAACAAAAACTATAGTAATGAAAGTTAAGTTTTTAATTACAAGTTCAAAATATCCAACTACTAAAAGTATGAACAAGTTGATTCCATAATAAACATTCTCATCAAATCCTTCATTCAATTTAACAACTTGAAAATAAAATCTACTATAAGTGAGAGACAAGAAACCATGCAACTTGCAAACAATATTAAATTCACCAACAATTGAACAATGAATTTACTTACGAAGTATTTTATGCTAAGTTACTAGATTCGATCCTAGAAGGTGGAATTCAAAATTCGGTTGGCTACAAAGTCAAATTCGGTTCGAATTTGCTCAAAATTTTGCCACAGTCGGGTGAATTTGTTCAGAATTCTCTCAAAAGGACCTTGTAAGAATTTTGGACGAATTTGGAAGACTTTTGATTTGGACAGAAGAACCCAAACTGAATTTGGGGCAGATTTGATTGAAAATGTCATTTTTATTGACTTTTTCATAGAGATCTTTTGCCAACTTAGGTCTATTCGAACCTCCAACTCTGAAAGTGACTACTAAAATGACCAAAAGGGTTGTTTTGTATGTCATTTGTGCATTTGTTAATGAAAAAAAAAATCTAGCCTATATTTGAGTATAAACTTATTTGATGTAGCATATGTATAGTATTATAGACATATATACATACATATATTTATTTATTTAAAAAAATCTTGTATAGACAAAACCCAAAATGAATTCGAATTAATGTCCCCTTTTTGGGACATTAGAAAAGTTAAAGACATTATATATAATATTAAAATTGACTTGGAAAGCGTAGACTCAAAATATAAAAGGTCAATTTAATATTATAAAGTGGGCTAAAAAGGACAAGGAGAGATAAGACGAAAACCAGGAGGGGAGTCGAACAGTCACAGCTATGAGGATAAAAGGAGAAGAGACTCTTTCATTTGGCATGCTTGATAAAATGTTAAATTTATGCACGGAAAAGAGAGTGAAATCACTTACCGTCTGCCCCGCTATCCTCTTTCACTGACAAACTTGAGCTATTGTAGCATTTCCTTCATCTTTTTCTACCCTTGATTGGTCATCATGCATTAGTCCTGGGAAACAACATTGAGAAATTGTCAATAACTAGTTATAATGACTTCACCAATCTAGGGATGTCCTTATGAATTTTGGAAATGATGAAGTCTCGTCCTTGGAAATGCACTTTCAGGTCTGATTTTTAGAAAATTTCCCATACTTGGGCAATTTTCACCATTGCTTTCTTAGTGATTTCACTCTCTTTTCCGTGCATAAATTTAACATTTTCCCTTTGAAACTTAGCATTTTCCACTTTCCCACTTGGAATTTCTATGAATATTTGGTGATTTTAACCTCACCTGGCTTTGGACTTCACAATTCTCCAACTTTTCTTTGGCTCTAGAGAGTGAATTTCATCTCTTGGTTTGCATTCCTCGCCTAGGTTGTCAACACTTCGCCAATTTCTCATCATGAGAGGGTACACTCTATTTGTGTTGATGAATTTCCAACAATGCTCTTTGTTTGAGACAAAGATTTTCACACCTTTGAGAATTTTCCACAACTTTCCATGAAATTTTTCAATAATTTGTATACTGCTTAGGTGGAGTTCACTAGACCAAGGAATTTCCTTTACAAATTTTTGTCCTTGAAATTTCTCTCTTCATGGTGAACTTTTGATGAGACTTGAGGAATTTCCATCACTCCATGGAACTCCACACCTTTCCTAGATGAGAATCAAGAGTATTTCACAACTTTTTAAGGCAGACTTCACTATGCTTTGAGATTCTTCATGATCAAACTTCTCTTGCATTGAGGAATTTCTTCACACTCTTTTTCTCATTGTATTGGCATCTACCTTCTAAAAGATTAAAAATTAGTAAGAAATTCAAAAATGCAAAGTATGGAATATTAATTAAATCTTATTTTAATTTCACTTTGCATTCCTATGATTAGAATATTCTATTGTTTCTTTAATGGTCATCTTAGTTAGTTTTTAGTTTGTTAGGTAGTTTCTATTTCTGTCTTTAGTTCACAATTGTTTCTTTTAGAAACATCACATCATCTTTGTAAATCTATCTAAGGAACTTTCATCTCCTTTGTTTAATACAACAACAACAACATCAATTTACCATAACATGTTATTAGAGGGGGTGGATAGGATTTCATAAAATAAGGCGAATTTTTTAAGAAAAATTTGAGCTTTTTTTATCTAGAATTTTTTCTAGAAATTTGTTGTTCGATCTTTTTAAATAAAACCTATGCGCCACAAAGTTTTCGAGACAAGGATGTGTTTCTAGTACAGGTATGATCGAAGTCAAAATTTAGGAGATGGAATTTAAAAACATAGGGAATTTTTTAATATAGAGAGACAAAATTCAAATATGCATATAATAACATTAATAAACCATTCACCATAGAGACACTGACATTTAAGAAGCTCAATACATCGAAATTGAAACAATCAACATTCAAATGATAACTATCGATGGTTGATAGTAGTCCACCCATCTATGATTATAGAGAATCCATCACTCGTCCATGTTTGTTTTATATCCTCCATCAAAATGTTTATTTTTGAGTACTATTTGTCAAGGATAGTGGTGTGTAATTTAGTCTCTCCTAGTGGTATAAATGAGGGACCAGCAACATACATATCTTTGCACATTTGTTTATAAAATGAGGAACGAGAAACATGGAATGGTTTACCATGAGCAAAAATAAATCTGTCAATGGACTATTTTGCTTGTATTTTAACTAAATCAGCCACATTGGTATCTCTCTTGGCCTTTCCCTTCCCTTTACTAGTAGTGCTAGTGGAAGTGAATATGCGTGTGGGTAAAGTACCTATTGGAACCCCTGCTTTCAATGTCTCCCCCTCCACATGCAACCTATTGGCCTCAAGTTTTTCTTCAGCATTAATTTTTTTGCAACCTTTCACCGCTTGCCCACCTACCCATAAAAGATGACAACACACTCTTGTGTAGCTCCCAAAATAATGTTTCTTATATATATAGCACCCCAAAATCCAAATATGCATATAATAACATTGATAAACCATTCACCATAGAGACATAGACATTTAAGAAGCTCAATAAATCAAAATTGAAGCAATCAAGATTCAAATGATGACTGTCGATGGTTGATATCAGTCCACCCATCCATGATTATAGAGCATCCATCACTCATCCATGTTTGTCTCATATCCTCCATCAAAATGTTTACTTTTGAGTACTCTTTGTCAAGGATAGTTGTGCATAATTTAGTCTCTCCTGGTGGTATAAATGGGGGACCAGCAGCATATATATCTTTGCATATTTGTTTATAAAATGAGGAACGAGAAACATGGAATGGTTTACCATGAGCAAAAATAAATTTGTCAATGGACTCTTCATCTCTCTTTTGCTTGTATTTTAACTATATCAGCCACATTGGTATCTCTCTTGGCCTTTCCCTTCCCTTTACTAGTAGTGCTAGTGGGAGTGAATATGGGTGTGGGTGTGGTACCTATTGGACCCCCTGCTTTCAATGTCTTCCCCTCCACATGCAACCTATTGGCCTCAAGTTTTTCTTCGGCTTTAATATTTTTGCAACCTTTCACCCCTTGCCCGCCTACCCATAAAAGATGACAACACACTCTTGTGTAGCTCCCAAAATAATGTTTCTTACATATGTGGCACTCCCATTCCCTACTACCCCCCCGAATTATTTTCTTCTTGTTATCTACTTTTGTGGCAAATTGTAGGAGAGGTTTCTTAGGGTTGAATGGACCTTTGGCATACTTTTTTAGGACTTTGGAAGGGCACTCAAATGGATAAGGCAATGCATCTTCCATAGGGACATCTATATCAGGCTTAGCTAAAGAATCATCCATGGCTGCCCTAGGTCTTTTTCTTGGTCTTTGTAAATGTGACACTTGAGTTTCTTGCATGGCAACATCTATGCTATCACTACTTCCCTCACTCTCACTACTGCTAATGTTTTTGCCTTTGGATTTTATAATGTATTATACTACTACAAGTTATGGAAAAAACATTTCAACGTTTCATTCAACATGCCCTTTCTATGTCATGAAAAAAATGAAAAATGACAACAAACAACAATAAAGTTTGAATCAAACAAAAAGAAAATAAAAACCATACCTAGAATGAAGAAGAAATGAAGGCAAAACCTCCTCTTGCACCTCCAAAATGGGCTCCTCTTTTGCTGCTACTGACTTGCCAACAACTCCAAATGAACAAAACACTTCAACCTTTTATTTTTTTAGCCACAATAGGTTTCATTATTTTTTTATTCCTCAACGTCCATGTGGGACTCGGGCGGAGGTGAGAAAACAATAAAGAAAATAATTTTTGTTTGCCTTTTTACAAGACATCGTCGTTCTGGAAAAAGGGGGATGGTGTTTGGCAAGGGGAGCAGTTGAGGGATGGGAACGAAGTCCCCGATATGAGATTATGTACCCCCATTCCCTATCATTTTATTTTTGGTGTTTTAGCGACGGTACCCCTTTTCGCCATTTAGGGATGCCACAAAGGATGGAGAAAAGCGATACCCGCGTCCCCATTTTGTACCCAATATGGGACAAGCCTAAAAAGGCAAGGGACGCATGCCCGTGGAACATAGAATAAAAGTCATGAAGAGGAATTTTATGAAATTTGTGGTTTGACTTGAAAACTTTTGCTGAAAATCGCAAGCCTAGTTGAGGATTTTGATTGTGCATTTTTTGGTTTTGACAAAAGTCTCTTATTTTCGAAGGTGCACTATTTGCATGTGAGTCACATGTCACTTGCATGTGTTGTTTTGCCATGCAAAGTCTCGTGTTTTTTCACATGAAGGTCTTTTTGATGGATTTTCATAATTTTTTGCCTTCAAAAATTATTTGATGGGTTTTAATAATTTTTTCCTTCAAAAAAATTATGATTCTGTAATTTGAAAAGTTGTGTTGGATTCCTTTGTGGGTTTATAATTTTTTCCTCAAAAATTATTTGTTGGGTTTTACCATTTTTCCTTCAAAAATGATATTTTGTATGTTGATCCATGTCTCAGATTCTATTGTATGGTTCTGAATAATTTTATACCTCAAAAATTGTATCTAGTTTTTCTGATTTTTCTCTTAAACATTTGTGGCTTTTTGCAGTCTATTTTGGGAGTTTGCCAATTTTTCTTCAAAATTGCGCTAGTTGTTCTCAATGTTTGTCTCTGTCTCTAGAAAAGAGAAGCTTCATTATCCAACATCACGTTGCATGTTTTGTGATGATTTCTAGTCAAATATTTTGTTGATTCTAGGAGGGTTAGTGGCAAACTCATCTCAACAGCAGAGTTAGTGACAAGCTTATTTCTCTATTTGCAAAGCTTTCTAAAGAAGGGGGCACCCTTCTCTATTCTTTTCTAGACAAATTTTGGCATCTTGGTCATTTACATTTTGCAAATCCAAGGAGGGTCTCAACAACAGCAAAATGTTCTAACGAAATTGTGACCAAAAGACAGCAATTACACGATGACCATGAAGTGAGGGTATTAGAATATAATAATGTTTCTTAAATGGTCATCTCAGTTAGTCTTTAGTTTATTAGGTAGTTTCTATTTCCGTCTTTAGTTCACGATTGTTTCTTTTAGAAACATCATCTTTGTAAATCTATATAAAGAGCTTCCATCTCCTTTATTTAATACAATGACATTGATTTACCATAACACCTATGTCCAAAATTTATCTTCAATATGTCAAAACTTAAATTATCAAACCAGAGTTCGGATTGAAAGTATGAAAAAACATGGACAAAAACATTATATCTGCCCCAATTCTAAGAATATTCAGATTGAGATTCTGAATTTGGAATGAAAATCTCAATGATATAAGATTTCCACAATCCATGATTTTGATTTTTGATAAAGCTTTTGGATACAATTGTGGCGAAGGTTTTTCATCAATGTTTTGGATTACACTCCATGATACATCATCACGATACAAATGAGTGTTTGGAAATGAAAAACGTAAATTGAATGACAATCTCTTTCAAATCTGCATAAACTTGTTAATAGCTATCAATCAAATTAGAAAACCCTTTGAAAATTCCAAGAAATGATCTTATAATTGCCTTTCATCTTTAAAGAAATCAAAATTTTGAATAGATATTCATTAGCAAACATAAAAAATTACAAGGAATGATCATCAATAACTATGGAATTCAATTTGAAAATCGCTCAAAATCTCTACCTTACTCTGAAATCAAAAGAGCTGCAATTTCCTGTTTGTGAATGGATACAATGCCAAGCTCTTGTATTTATAGAAAACGGTGATATCAAAAAGGGATCAACTTGGTTTATTTTTCTGTTTTGTTTTTTTTTTTTTTTTCTATTATTGAACTTGATCGATTTCTCTTAGAGAAGCTTTATTAAAAAAAGTTGATTTCTTTCCTTCCATTGCAATCTCTTGGATTTATTCTAGAATCTTCCTTATATGTTGACCACTATCATGCTTTATTCCAAAACTTTTCAAGTCAATCTCTATCTTGCTTTCTTCTAGAACTTCTTAAGTTATGAGTCAACTTGGTGTTGAAGAATTTCAAGCTTGGAGGGTAGGAATATTCATATAAAATACAACATTTATATACTTTAAGTTATATTTTATATAAATACTGTCAAGATGTTTGAGAGTGGTTTTAGATCTCTAAGAGTTAGAATGGAGATTCTAGATTTTGGAAGATCCTAAAAAATTTTAAACAACCAAATTTCAGTAATCAGCATGGTTCCATGAGTGTTCTTCTTTATAGCTTTTTTTCTGACTTTTCAAAATAGACTTGATCTCGGAACAAGGGTTATCTAAGAGTTTTTATAATTATGAATGTTTTTCCTCGTTTTGACATTCAGAATTCTTAACCAGTTCTCATGTTTTTAATGAAATCCCAGAAATTGAAAATAGGAATTTTACACTTGGGTGATTTCACAACTTTTGGCCTTCCCAAAATAGAAACTTCTAAAAACAAAAAAATTGAAAAAGAAAAAGAAAACTTACAAAAAGAAAACAAAAATGTAGGTTGAAACTTCTGAAAAAGTAGAAAGCAGAAAAAAAATTTCCTAAAAAGTAGTTGTTAGAATTGACCTCAAGCAATGTTAGTATCCATCTCTTGACCCTTCTGAACACTTCTATAGCATCAAAATAGTCATTTGATGATGCTTTCTCTGTTCTTACTATTTGATAACACTCCAAAACTCTAAATGAACTCCTAAACTTCACACTGGCAAGATACTGGAGACTGAAACAAAATCTAAAAGCGAAAAATTGGGGGTCCCCATTTGCAACAGAGCGATGTGTGATTATAGCACAACAGGCAATATCAATATTTGTTCATACAATGATGTGGAGAGACACAACAGCGTTATAATCAGTGTGGTTGATTGTTCAAGGCATCGAAAAGATGCTGATTTTCAATTTCAGATTCTTCAGGAAGCCATTGAAGAGATTGGGCCACAAAATGTGGTCCAAGTAGTGACAGATGCAGCTCATGTGTGCAGAGCTACAGGGAGACTTATTGAGGCCACATATCAGCATATTTGGTGGACTCCTTGTTGTGTGCATGCTATGAACAATGTTGTAAAGGACATGGGGAAGATTAGTTGGATAAAGGGAGTGGTGAGTGATGGTAGAGATGTGCAGATGTATATCTGCAACCACCACACCTCACATGCACTATTTAGGAGCTTCGCCAAGGAGTTCCCAAAGCCAGTTGAGACACGATATGCATCCTATTTCATTCTCTTGGAGAGAATGCTTGAGTTGCAGGAGCCACTGCAACTAATGGTTATGACGAATGAATGGAATAGGTGGGATGGTTCCGAGTCAGAGTAGAGGATGAGGGTGAAGGATATGGTTAAGAGTGATGTATTTTGGAGCGATGCAAAATACATTCTCTATTATTAGGCTAGTCTTTGAGGTGATCAGGTATGGAGATGGGGATGCGCCCACACTTGGAGAGGTGTATGAGTGCATTGATTCTATGCTTGGGCAGATGAGGGCAGTTGTGTGAGAGAAGGACCCCACATTAGCCTTCTACAATGATCACATTCAGCCTATTATTCAGCATAGATGGGACAAACTTAACACACCCTTACACATGGCTACATATGCATTGAATCCGAGGTGGTACATGACTAGGCCTGGTAGAGTTACACCACTTCACGATGATGAGGTGATTTATATTATATAACACTTTAAGACTTAGATTCTTATCATTTTATAAATTAAAATCATTTACATTACTAGCATCTTGATTCTTCTATTTCCTAATAATGTGTACTTTTTAAATTTTTTCAAGTGAGGGAAGGGTTCTTCAAGTGCATAGATAGGATGTATGACCTTGAGATAGTAGCCAAGGTTCGCATTGAGTGGACCAAATTTGCTACTCTTAGGGGTTACAATCAAGCGGCAAAGGCAGATATCAAGACTATGGCACAAGAGGATCCTATTTTGTGGTGGTCAGCTTATGGAGCGAAATCTACAACCACCACACTAGCTATTCGCTTGATGTCCCAGGTACTTAGTTCCTCAACTTTTAACTTTCCATTGTTCAACTTCTAATTCCCGAGTCTTACATTGGCCAATTATTTTTCATCTCAAGTTTCTAGTTCCTCAACTTCTAAGAGGAATTGGTCTACATATAGCTTCATCCACTCTCTTAAGAGGAATAGACTTACCTCTCAGAGAGCAAAGAAGCTAGTGGCTGTACACAATGTGTTGCGTATCGATGACCGCAAGACAAGTGTGTACAAGGAAAGCTCAGCATCACGATGGGATGTAGAGCCTGAGAAGCCATCGCAGATTGATGAGGAGGAGGATGCTTTAGATCCAGCCATAGGGCTAGTTGGTGTTCCCTTTTCGGCTCTTGATCTTGGAGAGACTAATAGTTCCAGTGGCGATGAGTTTCAACTTCCAGCCTCCAGGGGATGATCATTGGTCATTGATTTGGCATTTTGATTTGGACTCTTGGAGACTTGTAGTTTTTGTTTGCATTATATACTTATTTTGATATCATGATTCATGGCACATGATACTTATTGTAATCATCTATATGTCCTGACTCATATGATCATTGATTACTATTAGATAGTAGAATCTAGATACTCATACTATTGATCTGAAGACTGATATATAGACTAATATTTATTATTTTCTGATGTTCAATGTTCATTGTTTGTTTGTTATTTGATCATGAATCATGACATTCTAGTTGAAAACTTCAGTGCAATGTTCAATGTTTAAGTTTTTTACATCTTTGTATCTTATATTGTATAATTGTAGTACATCTTTTCATAACTAGCATTTAAGTATCATATGTATAGTATATTCACCCCTGCTCCCTCCGCCACTTCCCCGTCCCCCGCCGCCATCCCCCCACCATCCCCTCGTTGTCCCCAAATCAAGACCCCTCTGTTCCCCAATCTCAGAAACTTGTCCCCCCATCTCCCAGAGCAGTGTGACTATGGTTATAATATATAAATGATTACATTCCAAATCAAGAAGCCAATATTAAAAGCATCAACTATTATTCATGCATTGGAAGGATAAAAGATTCACAGAAGACATTAAAAAGACCCCTTTCTTTGGATATCACTACTCAATACCCCTTGCGGACATTCATATAATCGCTGCTCAAAGAAGATTAACGTTCTCATTTATTGAAGGGAGAATGATATGAGTAATGAGTCAATATAATCTATCCAAAGCCATTGCATGTGACTAACAATTTATTAACAACCAAGTATTAAGATTAGTGTTTGCAGTAATTAGCAATACAGTGATAATCAACAACAACGATTAGTACTGGAAGAGGTATGATTTAGGTTGAGTTGTGCAACCTTTCACCAAATACCTCTTCAATACATATTAAAACAGAAAAGAATACTTATCAGCAGTACTCAGAAATAGAATTGAATTATATTTAATTGCTTACAAGTATCAAGCAACAAGAAGTGGTATGTTGTAACTCATGCATTATTATTGATTTACAGAATATTATATCGGGATGCCAGTACCATAGCTTTAATATCAGTTTTATAAAAGTGAAATCAGAATTATACACACACATTTTTCTAGCCATTCCTTAATCACTCACTATAGCCCTTAAGAGGATAGGTTGGTGTCGTTAAGGAGAGGCAAAGTAATTCCTAACAGGTTGGGTAAATTCCAAGATGGGTAAGAACATGTATTTCCAATTCCTTGAGGGAGAAGTCCCGAGATGAGAATGACCATGCATTACCAATGCCTTTAGGGAGCCTACTTGTAGACAGTTTCCAGGCGCCTTATGACAAGTAATCCTATCTTCCTTTAGGTTGATGTTTAGGAGAGAAGGAATCACATTAAGTCAAATGCATTATAAAACATTCATTATTTCTTAATTTTATTCAATTTCAATTGAAAGTGATGTATGTTAATCATTGAAACTCGCAGACTCCTAGTAGGGGACTGATATCAGGTACTGCTGGAAACATACTCTATATCATTAAAGACATCATAATTAAAAACGCTGGTCAAGTGCTAATATCTTCTAAAATGGCAATCACACCATACACATATAATATCAACTGCAGTTTATACAGTGTACATAGCGTATTTGTCAAAATTAACAATGATTATATTTGTATAAACAAATACGATGCATATTGGAATCTATATCAAACAAGACAATTTGAGGTTAAGGATATCATTAACACTTCTAACAATAACCATTATCAATCAACGCAAGTGCCGATAAAGTATGGAGAAGACCCAACGTCAGGCATCTCACTCAAGGAGCGTTTCTCTGAAAGATACGAATGATGATTAAAAGCATTGTTTGATTGGCATGTTAATGGGCCTTTGAGGGTTGAACCTCAGCAGTCAGATGGTGGAAGGTTAGTATGGTCACCTCCAAAGGTAGGCTGGATCAAGATTAATTTCAATGGTGCATCTAAAGGTAATCTGCGACCGTCAAGGATTGGGTTCGTAGTACGCAACAATCAAGGAGCATCCTAGCTATTTGAGCTAAAAGGGAAGCAAATGAAACAAATAACGAAGCAGACTGCCTGGCAGCAATAGGGGCAATTTTGATGGCCAAAAAACTAGGAGTGCAAAGACTTCACATTGAACAAGATTCGCAACTCGTTGTGAACGGCATTGTCAAAGGGGAAATGGATACTTGGTATCTCAACAAACACATTAGGAGGACACAAAATTTGTTGGGAGAATTTGTGGATTTTCAAGTAACTCATATCCTTAGAGAGGCAAAATCTTTGGCAGATAAACTATCAAATGTTGGGGTGATGGGTTCACTGAAGGACAAATTCGAATTGTTTGAAGATTTTTGGTTTTTGGGCAGTAAGGACAGGCCAACAGCAGGAAATGAAATCGTCTCTTGTCATTTGAAGAGAAAGTTGGTGGAGTTATGAAGCTGGAGGTAGGAGTAAGACGGATGTGATGTTTTAATTGGTCGATGGTACATACGGAGGAGTCATGGCAGTGTGAGCTCAAGTTTTTGTTGGTTTTTCTCTGGTCTGAATCTATTTTGGTGTCTTTTATGTCATCATGACAAGTGATGGGGAGTCCTTTCCAGAGGATCGTCAATACTTGAAATAGAGTAGGGAAACATTGAGGATGTGTTACTTTTGTGCCCTTTTTCCTGTTGGTGTTAGGCTTGCACAGGTTTATCCATGGAGGCCAACTTTTCCTTGGAATCACCATCCCAGTTACCTAGTTTTAGTGTGTGATCTTCATGCACCGAATGAAGATTGTCTTCAAATTCAACTATATGGAGTTTTGGGAGGTTGTATGTATGTTATTTGGGGAGGAGTTTCTGAATAAGACATGAGGCCTAGGACCAACCTAGGTATTTCCTCATTATTTCTGGCCTTGGCTCTATTGATGGGTTCCTCGCAGGATGATGTGTTGCGGGTTAATCGGGCCTGCTTGGAGCCAAAGTGGGCTAGTGGATTCACAGAGATAGTGGTAAGGGCTGAGTCGGGGGTGGGTCTGCATATGGATCGTGGTCCCTGGCGACTCATAGGTGGCAGTGACGGGAATTTGCAGCCACTGGTTATCTGGTCTTCGTCCCAACCAATGCAGGTCCATTTGGTGGATATTCGGAAAGGCTGGAAAGATTTGATGGTCTACTTACAAAAACCAAAGGTGGTGAAGAGGGAATCAGTGGATGGAAAATGAAGGAGGGTGAAGTCAGCCCCTGTAAAATCTATAGCTCCACAAGGAAATGACAGGGTCCCAGCTCCACGACGACAAATCCCTTCAAAGAGAATTGTTCACAGGCGTGGCGTTCAGGCTGGTGGCAGTGGTGCCGAGGGCTTTGACTGTGGTGTGGATGGGGGTTCTTTCCCCAATTTCTCTAGGGAAGATGCGGTTGGGTGGTCTGGTTGATAGTGTGGTGGGGGTTTCTGCTGTAGGTTGCCCAATTTTGGTAGTATGGGCTAATAGTTGTTTTGGTGAGTTGTTGTTTGTCTTTGTTGAAGCTTGTGGCTGCAATAGAGATCTTTATCTCTGATTTTATGAGATAGAAATATGTTTGTTATGACCATTATGGTCATCTTCAGCTGAAAGAGATATATGTGATTATATTTAAGTTAATATTATGCAAAAAGACATGTGTCATATGTCATGCAAAGAGGCATGCGTATGGAAATATAAAGTGTTGTATGTGTGAAAATATGAAGGGTCTTATTTTGGGGACTCAAAGAGACCTTCATATAAAAGATGAAGAGTCTTATGCATTCTACTTAAGTGATTGCTTGGTATGTTGTAAATCAATCAAGTGAAAGCCTTGTACTATGAACATTTCTTGATCAATAAAATAGATTTTTGCTGGTGTGGCTGGGTTTTTCCCTTCAAGCGGAAGGGTTTTCCCAGGATAAATGTTTTGTGTCTTTTGTATATTATTTATGCTCTTATATTGCTGTTTATCTCTATTTTCTGGGCTAAAACATTAACAGTCTTTAGGGTGGTTTTTGTATGTATGTTGGCTCTGATCTGTGTTGCTCGAATGTATGTTTGAAAGGATGTTTTGGCCCCAGTGATTGGGAAAGTTAGTTTCAAATCTGCCAATTTGCAGTGGCATTGGAATACTCTTTTGATATTGATAAAATTCTAAATTACTGATCAAAAGAAAAACATCGTCTGATTCTTGAGGAAACAGTCATGAATAGAGAAGCAATCAAATCAAATAATTTGGTCAATAACATATGTGATGCGGTAAGGTCAAATGACTAGTCAGTATCACTTTCATAACAGAGTTTTTTGCCTTGAAGAGCTGATCACTAACAATTATTATTATCAAATGAAGGCGGCGAAAATAAACTGATCATCATGAATAGTCAGGTCTGCATAAATAATCAGAACTTTACGTTATTAACAAATCAATTTGGATTAGAAGAGCAGCAGTTAGAATTAAAAGATCAATTTGTGAAGTGCCATAAGAGTAATATGAATAAGGAGCAATTCAATTAGACTAGTCAATGCCTTTATTAGAAATAAGTTAAGGTGCAAAAATTAATTTATGAAGGGGTACAATACTGACTATCATTCAAAGGTTCTATTAAGGGGTATGGTTCTTTATCAGTGAAGAGATCTGTCTCATTCACATGAAGATATATAAAGGATAGAAGGATCAGAGATTAAAGTGATATATTAGTACTAATTATTAGGAAGTTGCCCAGAAAAGGAATTAAATCATATTTAGTCACCTGTAGGTATCGTGTGACAGCAAGTGGTATGCCGTTGCTTATCTATGCATAAGTCCTGGTTGGAGACATTATAATCTATTTTATTATCCATTTTCTATCAGTAATTAATTGTTATCCGATTATTTGACTGCAATAATAATTAGCATATTTTTGCTGTATGTTTTATCCTTGTTTTCATTATTTATACCATGTAGAGATGTGTTAGGAGCCCATCAAAATCCAGTTACTTGTTGAGGAGTATAAAATATTTACTTGTAACTAAATTATGTGTGGTATTTGTGCTACTTTTCTCTCAAAAGAGTTTGAGTATGACCGAAATAGAACTGTAGACCTGTGTCTACAGTCTAGTTTGATGTCAGGAGTTTCCCGTTCGCTGTCAAGTGTCAAAGTGTTTAATAAAATTATAGGAAGTTGTTGAGTTATATTGCAAATAAAGATACATGGTTTTTGTTTATGAATAAGATCAATAAGTTCTACAATTTCATTTTCTATGATTCTGTTGCTGCCATATTTATAATTAACATGACATCCGATGACGGAAGGAAAGTAAACTGGTAGAACGAAACATCATATTAAAACCCTCTTGGAAGACCAAAAATGAAAACAAACTACAAGAAGACACACATTAAATGAAAGCATTTATAGGTAGAAATGCAAATGGTGCTGCATACTTTTGTGTCTTATGGGTTCCTTATGCTGTTTTACGTCTTTTACTTTTCCAGCATGCTTGTCTGACTTGTTATACGCCTGGCGACTCTGCTCAACTTCTGCAAGTAGTTTGTCCTCAAGTGAGGTATCATATGTTTTCCCATGGCCAAAGCCAGGAGGCCGATAAGCCTCCGATTGCCTCGTTTCTCTATCATCATCATACTCATATTCATCCTCATCGTCATCATATTCATCCTCATCTGCATCCTCATACTCTGCAGAGACATGTGCCGGTTTGTTGTGCGCTCTACTCAAAATGACGGTGCCTTTATCAAGCTCACGCCTGCTCCTGATGCCTGCTGCTGCTTTCTGTAAACAACCATAGACCACATTCAATACTCACTTTTCTTCACAACATAATACATAGGAAACTTGATATGAACAGTCCTCCAAATTTAAGCTAAAAAAAGTTGCATTCTTAGAAACCAAATTTCCTGCAGAGAAGTAAGAAGTTACAAGTGAGAGATGTCCATTTTTGGTGGAGAAAATATAAGAGGAAGGGTAAACGGACGGGCAAGGGAATATGCACAAAACTCTTCTCCCTCCGACCCCCGCACTGGAAACTCCAATTGCCAGTGCCAAATGCATATCTCCCAATGCTCAATAAAATGAACAAACTCCCTTAATATACACACAAACCGTAATCTTAGTATTGATTACACCTGAGAGGACAATCTAATGAGTTTCGGATAATATAAATTGGTATCTTGTCTAGTTTGCCAGCTCAGTTGCTCCCCAGAGGTGTTCTCCGCCGGGAACTGCCGTCTCATAATTTTTTATCACGAGAGGCCATCAAAAGAAACTTTCAGATGTATATGGAAGAGGTTTACAAGAGTATAAACAAATATAAAGAAAATATTTAAAGAGGTTCAAAGGATAAGCCACTAAAAAATTATAGTTACAATTAAAATGTGAGAAAAGTGTTTTATATTAAAAATATATATATTAATTTTAATATTTTGAATTGGTATCTATTATTTTATTATAAAATAAGTGTATAAAATAGATTTAATGATATAAAAATTAAGTTTGAGTGGTAAGATTAGAGCATAATTATTTTTATGATCAGGATAGTTTGAGAGTAAGAAGATTAGAGTATAAGTATTTGTTGAGATTGGGAAGATTTGATGGGTTGTACACATTGCACTTATGAAAATATTTGATAGAAATACATGCAAAATGTGCAACTATCAAATATGGTGCGTGAACAATATGATATATTAGATGTTAGTTCATTGATTACAATGGTTTGGTGGTAGAACATTTATTATTTACTATAAACAAACATACAAAGCATGAACTCAAATTAGAAACATTCAAGCAAATGCAATGCATAAAAACTTGAAAGCAAAGAGGAGGCATGCAATTTAGAGGCAACCATGGTTTGTGGACCGGTAGTGTAAAATTTTAAGATCATGTGTTACTTCTAAATGATCCTCACATACAAGGCTTAATTTCATTCCTTGTTGTTTATAAATTGTATAGAGAGTATGGTTGGTTGAATGTTTATCTTTATTTATGGTCATACAAAAAAACTGCAAATCATATAGTTTAATTTTCTCAATTATTTATCAAAAAATCTATGAATAGTTTTCAATGTTGTGATATATCATCAATAAGGGTATGTTAATAAAAGATCTACCATTTATCATCAACACACTGTGTAATGATTTGAATTAGAAATATTCAAGTAACTTCAATATGTATGAACTCGAGAACAAAGAGGAGACATACAATTAAGTCACAACCATGGTTTGTCGATCAAGAGTTGAAATATTTAAGATTGTTTCTCCCTCTAATCAATAATCATAAGCAAGGCCTAATATCATTCCTCAATGTTTGCCTATTGTAAAAAGAGTAATGTTAATTGATTACTTTTAATTGATTACTTGTCTTTATTTATGGTCTAAAGAAACGGAAGTTATTTATTACAACTTTCTCTACTATTCATATGATATTTTCACAAATTAAAATGAATGATTTTTATAATTTTGAAAAAACATCAATACAGCTATGCACATTTAATGAAAAGTTTACCAAAACAATAACACAATGTGTAATGCACTGAAATAAAAAAGAAATGGCTATAGTCACCTAGACAAATTTGTAGTTTGTTGATATATGTTTGATCCGCTTCTTAAAAAAATATTGAATGCTCAGATTCTCAATTCTTCCAACTCCATTTCAACTCAAATTGATGTTTGAGAAAATAAAAAGATTTGTGTTCAAAAAATAATTTTAAAAAATGTAAAATGCATAGTTAATAATGTTGAAGATTTAAAAGTACAAAGAACTTATTTGTGAAGTGTATAATCTCAAATTGTTGTTTTAAAATTTAATATGTATGTTGATTTGAATCTAAAACAACAAGATAAGCATATTTTTCATTTTGTTCATTTCTTATTTAATAACATAAATAATTAATTCTACTATCTTTTATTTGTATTTTTCTTTTTTCTTTTTTTTAACATTAAAATAATTGATTAATAAAGGAAGATAATATTTAAAGATATTCTTATAAAAAGAAGATACTAATAAAATATGGATTCACATTCTTTTTCTTAGTAATAATTTATTTATTTTTGATAGATAAATGGCCTAAGCTTTAATACATCATACAGTACATAGATACATCCAAATAATCATCTTTTAGTTCCAGGTTACATTTTTTTGTCTTCCTTTTAGGTCATCCCTCGTCCTTCCCTTCTTCTTTTGCACCCGATCAAGATTTGTACATTGTTAGATAATTGAAAGAGGGGTGAATCAGTTATAACCAGCTATCCTATAGGTCTCTAAATTCTTTTTCTCCAATTTCAACACTTTAAACTTTTAGATCATTAACTTGGTAACTAGATCTAACATCATAATATAAACTAATATAAACTTTTCATCAAGCTTTCAACTATTATACCAAGTATCAGAGTAAACTCCTAGCTTATTCAAAGTTGCAATAGTAATAATAATTGTGAAATAACCTTGCAACATAGTAAGCATACGCACAATTTGACACAAGTATTTAACATGGAAATCATGTAAAGGGGAAAACCACTTGGGAACCAAGAACCCAAAAATTTCACTATTTTGGAATGAGCTCTTTTAGGAGCCAACCTTGTCAAAGGTTACATACACATCATTACATATGACCTTGTTAGAGGATTATCACCAAAGATCATCTAGACCTTGTCACTCCTCAAAACTTCTAAAGAGTGACTTGCTCTAAAGGACTTACAAGACATTATTATTGAATGTTATCATATAGGATTTTAAAAGATTGTTAGGTCCACTGATTTTAAGAGATTGTTCTATTATAATGATTAGAGAGTAACAATGAAATGGTCTATTAGGTTTAGCACTACCCTTCTTGTTTAGATCTCTATTTTGCTCCTCCTTGGTTGATCCACTCACTTACACATCAACTTAGTACTCCTCTTGCTTGATCTATCTTTGCAGTTATGCATGGTTATTCTTCTTTTTCCTTCTTTACTTGTCTTGGCCACCAACTCGGTCAGCAACAATGAACATATTGTCCATCCCTTGAATAGAAATTTTTTTCTTTGTCATTCCATCAAATCCCTTATTTTTTTGCTTAATTACAATCATAGATCTTCATCCAGCTCAGATTCAATGAATCTAGACACTTGACTTATACACCTTCACCTTGAAATATGTGCTTTGATTCAAATCATCAAATAGCCCTCATAAGATCTTGTATAAATTTCTCCAATCATTGATCTCATAACTAACTTTATTCTTATCCTCGAAACTTCTTGAATAATCTTTATTTTCACCAAATGTCAACCTCAGACTACATCTCCTTCAAACAATTATTTCTTCTCATGCACAGTTAATACTTCATCTTTTATCAGTCAACACTAGAATTGATTTATACTGAAATTGCTTGGTTGACACTACACATCATTCACTTCTTTATCAAGTGCTTAGTGACAACTATAGTAGCTTGGTAAATACTATGGTTATTCACTCACCAACCAAATTATCTTTCTTATACATGATCTTTAATACTTAATCAAATCAAGTAAAATAATCAAACCAACATTATACTCACAGAATCTAACTCATTCAAGTGCTCATTGAATACCATACACTTATCAACACTTCATCAACATCATACTTTCTTCAAATCATCTTCATTAATCAAATGATATGACACTCTATTAAATTAACATCAATGAAAACATAAAAACTAATATGAATATTTCACAAACATCAACAATATTATCAGTTGGGGTTAAAATATATAATCTAAGCACTACATCCTTCACTTATGTTAAGGATAAAGCTCTGAAAAGTCACAAAACATTAATACGAAAAACCCATAGAAACAAAATGTAAAGTGATACAAGCATTTTCTTGAACAAAAATAAAAATATATATCTAAATCATTAGAAAATTTAGCTGAGAAAACATATCTTAAGCAGTGTGATTATCAGTTTGTGTACTAAAGAACCAATGTTACTCTAATGGCATAAAATGAGGGGAAAGAGGCTTCCTAACATTCTGAATGTCCATCAAGTCCAAATTGGATGATTCTAGAACCTCCAAATTCACCTCAAAATCATTTTTCTAGGCTCCAACGCTATCTTCCATTGTAAGTATGTATATCCAATTGTATTGTCTTGGGATGCAAGATGTAGGCAGTGGGTAAAAGATAAAGAAAGACCCTTGAATCTTCCCCAAAAATTCTAAAAAATCTAAACCATCACTAATTCAGATGAAGTCCCTATATCAAAATTTTGACTTCTTATGTATGACCTTCTTCCATACTTATATTAGCTAATTCAACTGCTCTTTGATTGACCTCCTGGTATATATGATTGATTTTAATCTTGTCAAAGGTCTAATATAGTGAGAGAGCTCTAGATAAAATTGAGTCTATTTTCCAATTAATGAGGGATCCTTTCCTTATAACATTTATTATAACTGCATAATCTCCTTCAATTTCTACATTCTTGCAACCAAGAGTTTTACATAGTTCTAGTTCTTCAACTAAATCCATTAATTCCTCCAAATTATTGGTTTCTATTCCTATACAACTTGCTAAATTCACTACCTATATGCCTTATGACTTATGGATACTACAACTAAGGGCTTCTTTCCCTAGATTCCTTCTCAAAGATCCATCAAAATTGAGTTTAAACCATCCTCCTTGGGTGTTTGCCATTGGTAGAACTCTCATTTTCTTTTTGATGTTCCCCTACTCCTATAAAGTGGGGTAATTTTAGACCTATCCACTTGCCTCTCATATTCTCATCCCAATAAGACATTGCAACCTCCTTTTGTTTATTCAAAACCTAACTATTGGTATGTTAAATGAAAAAAGTCTCAATTTTAATTAGAAGTTATTCTACATTCATCTTCTTATCTTGAAAAAACATTTGGTTGTGTTCCTTCCATAGTTCTATGGGGACTATGGAAGGTATAGGTATCCATAAAGAGCTATAAATACTATCCTTTCTAAGGAGAGGCCAAGTTTGTAGCATATATGTTATAGTTCTTAGAAATGTTAATACCCACCCCCAATTGTGAATAAAGTCATTTCAAGCATTGATTCAAATAATGGTATTGAAAAAAAGGTGGTCAGTGGATTCTTCCTCATTTTCACATAAAGGACATCTACTTGGGCCTTGGTATCCCATTTTCTCAAATCTTTTTGAGGCAAGGGTCTTCCTATTTAAAACTAACCAAGTGAAAAATCATGCCTTAGCTAGAAAACTTTAATCTAAATTTATACTTTCTTAGGTGAGAGGTTCGTGTCCTTAAAATTCATTCATTTCCAACATTTTCCTCCATCCTTAAAGGTCACATAATCTATAACTCTTTTTCCCCATTTAATTTCAAGTGTCAAACTTAATTAAGCTAGTTTAGCATCCTTTTTTTAAAGCACCATATCCTCCCCAAGAGCCTTACTAAAAGAGAAGAGAGCTTCTTCCCCTCTCTTTGGGTTCTATGTTAGTCTATGCTGGATGGAGAATCTACAATCCATCATGAAGTTCCAAATTCTTGATCCTCTAGGTGATGATTTCTTCCTAAATATGTTTATCGAAATAGTATTTCTCATATATTTATTTGTTAGGATCTTTTCCCACTTGAGGTTTGGATTCTTGTACATTCTCCATACTATTTTAGTTCCTAAAACTTTACTTTGGATTTTGATGTTCCTAATCCCTACACATTTCTCAACTTTTGGTTTGCATACCTTGTCTCAAGCTAATAGGGAAAAAAAATTCCCTCGTTCCCTACCAAAAAAAAGTCCTAAGGAGTATATTGATTCCATCCTCTTATTTTTAATGGAGAGATCAATACAAGATAATGGATAAATAGGTTGTAATGAAAGAAAAGATTGTAACATCTTTGCTTTACCCATAGAAGAGAGTCATTTTCCTTTCCAAGAATCTACTTTTCTTTTGATCTTTTATGTTATTTGATCCTATGATTTTTTCAAATGTGCTTCTTTATCTAAAGGGAGACCCAAGTATTCACAAGGTGAACTTCCTCTTTTAAAATTCAAAATTTGGCAAATGTGTTGATCTAGATTAGGATGGGTATTAGAGAAGAATAATTTTAACTTCTTGAGGTTAATCTCTTACCCATATGCACTGTTGTATTAACTTGATATTTTATATCCTTTTGTCTCCTCTATGGTACTTTGTCCATAGTCACGGTGCCATCAATGTGATGCCCCACTAAGGGATCCAAAAGAAATAACCTAAAGTTCTAACTAAGTTTGCCAAACATTTTTTTTGAACAAGAAGAATAACATACACATCAAATATAAAGTAGCGGAAGCAAAATCATACAATCAACTATAAGCATAAATAACAGGTTACATTCCTAAAGGATCCCATGATGTCAAATCACATTTAAATTTAATTAATACTAAGTCTAATAAATGCCACATCCATATGAAAGAATAATATAAAAGTCCAAATTCTATTTAAGTAATATACATTTGTTCTGAATGTCACTTGGCAATAAAATTTGGAATGCTCAATCATCCACTATACATGTCATAGGGTATGAAAGGCTAAAAGAAATATACATTTATAAAAATAGAATTACATCATCCTCCTCGGATCCATGATACAAAGTACAATACCATAAATGAAAGCATCTACCATAAAAGATATATCCATCCATCATAAAAGATATAAACATCCATCATAAGATACAACCATCCATCATAATGATACAAAGATAGAATGAAAGTAAATGTAGATAAGGAAACTCCAGCCACGATATCTACAGATGAATCTCAATGGTAGGAGTAAAAAGCACTACCACTTGACTGTGTGGAACCTAAATGGCCCACTCCCACTACGCTGAGGAGATAGTCTCAAGTCCCAAACAGGATATCAATCCAAATATCAAAAGCAATCTCTAAGTCCAGGAAATTCTAAAAGTAATCTAACTCAAAGGTCCCAAGATAAATCAACATCTATACCCAAAGGCACACAAAGACACATAGAAAACCTACTATGTAAGTGGGCAAGTGTCATCGCACAAATCATGCTAGAGTTGCCCTGGCAGTCTCTTAGGACCCCAGCCCCCTAGTGATCCCTATGCGGCCACTGGTATCCTCTCGTACTGACAAGGCATACTACAGATGCAAGGTCACAACCAAGCATTCTCTCTATTCCCATCCTAGTCTGTACTAACACTTGAGCCATGGGCGAGAACTTACAAAGATTCTTATTAGGTTCATTTTATTCTCATTTAGTGTAGTGTTTTCACTTATTAAACAACTTAAAATGGATTACCCTAGCAGCCACTTAGGGCTCCAACCTCCATTGCAAGTCACTTCTCAACATTACATATAGATAACCTACCCTAGGCTCATCAAAAAATATAAATCAAAGAATCATATAAAATTACCTCAGTCCTATACAAGTGAATGGAAAGCATCAAAAGCTAATCACAATAACCCATCAGTTCTCTACGAGCAACTAGAAAGCATCCCAAAAATACTAATCGAAGACTCAAAATGGTTAAGTCAAATATGTCATAGCATGACATCACCGAAACAAATCATATAAACACCTCAGTCCTATAAAAGTGACTGGAAAGAAATCCAAATACAATTAATTGAGACTCAAAAATGGTTAAGTCAAGTAGGTCATACATTCACCTCAACATCACATAAGAACATTGGAAAGCAATAACAATCAATAGATCAACACACATCATAGAGCATACGAGACACATTACCATGGTTGGGTTTTAAGAATCGAGTTCAAAACCTCATCATGACATCATAAACACAGAACTCTTGAGCCTTTGGTTACATCCTAAGACTGGTCAAAGCTAGGTCAACCCCAAAACACAAACAACACACAAACATAGAGTAGTCTCACAGTTTGGTTTGATTTGAAAATATGCAGTTGAGTTTAAAAGTAAGGTTTTCAGTTTTCATTCAATGCAAGTTTTTGAGTTTAAAAGATTACATCTTAATCCTTATAGTTTAACCCATTCCTTATGTTTGAATAAAAGTACTATTGCTCTAATTTTGATTTTAAGTCCAATTATTCCAAAATAACTTAAGGTAATTATTTAATTAAATCATTAAAATAATACGTATCAATTTTTGAATAAACTATAATTTTATTAAAATTCAATATTATAATAATAGTGGAATAAATTAGAACTTGAATACCTTCTAGAATTAATTAAAATTAAATTAAACTAAATTAATTAATAATTATATTAAAACTATATTATTCATTCATTAATAATTTATTAAATTAAATAATTATTAATAATTAAAATTTATTAATACAATTAATAATTAATAATTAATAATTAAAATTACTTATATTTATTAACAAAACTTTTAATAAAAATTATTAATTAAAATTAAAAATATTAATAAATAATTTTTATAAAATAATATAATTTTTCTTTTAAAACCAAACATCCACCTTTCCATCGCACCTGGGACTTTAAAATAGCCACAGGTGGGTCCGCTACCCGGCAGCTCCTGTTGTCGTGATAGCAGGGTCTGCCATGGAAGTACCCCTGTTGGCACGGTAGTCGTAAGGAAAATAAAGGGGGAGGTGGGGGTAAAACCCCCTCCCTTTTAATATTATATTTTTTAATTAACTTTTTTTAAAAAAATCTTATAAAATTCTGTTTCAAACAACCCTCCCACTTGTAATTTATTATTATTATTATTTTATAAAAAAAAATTTAATAACAATCCTAGCAAATCTTTGATAGGGAAAAAAATGGCCAATCGGTCGAATTTTTCTATTTAACTTTTTGATATCAATACAAAACCCTTCCCTATTTAATTTTCAATTTTGAATCTACCAAAGGAGGATTATTTGTTATATCAATCTTTCTATGCACAAAGAATTAATATAAGAAATTCACAATACTAAAGCATTCGTCACAAGAATTATTCAAAAAATCACTCAACAGTCGTGATGAAGACAAGAAGATAAAAGTGTAATAAACTATGCAAAAAATCACAAGCATCTACCTGGAATTTGATGCTAATCGCTACGCCCAAAAAGATTGTGAGAGAAATTTCTCCTCTCAAAACTTTCTCTCTTCTGAAATTCTTCCCCTTCCAAATTCGTGGTCCTTCGAAAATGAACCCTCAATTTGTGATAAGGAGTTCTCGCTTAAGATTGGGGCACTAATTGTGCGTTCACCTGAGAACTCTTTGCTCACCAAACTTCAACTCTTTATTAACTTTTTCTTTATCTCTCCTTTATCTTTTCCATACACATTTATTGAATTATTAAATAACTTTATTTAATTTTCACTTGACTTCTCTTTTAATTAATTTATTAAATTTAATCTCATGCACACATCATGCAATCATAAAACTTTTACAAAATTAATATCTTTTTCACTTTTTCATTAATTTGTTATATTTTAATCTCATGCATACTTTATGAAAATTTTAAATTAATATCTTTTCATGCTTTAATTAATTTTCAAAACATTAATTGATAAAATATTTATTAACTTAAATAATAATAGTATTTAGCATTTATTTAAAAATGAACTCTAAATATATTATTATTAAATTAAATAAATATTGTCACGTTCTAAAATTTAAACTTATAACTTTTATCTTTATATTTAATTCTTTATATTTAGTTAATCTTCCAATTATTTAAATATAATTAAATATTAAAATACCATTATAATTTTTCATTAAATTAAATTATTATTTTAATAATTTAATTTGACTTAATTAATAAAAAATACAAAGAACTTCTAAAGAAAAGTACGAAAACCCATCATAGAAAAACACATACAAGATCAAACTAAAGGGTTATAATCATGAATTAATGTCATTCGACACATTCGAAGGGTAAACAACTTGGATACTTGTCCTAATTTTTTAGGACAAATGGCTTAAAGGTTTAGAATTTGGACTTAAGAATTTATCTCCACTCTCTTACCATTGAGATAATGCGATAGGGTAAGCTCATCCTGGCAATTCAGAAAAGTCAATACTTGGTACCTACAATCTACATAAAATCCATGCATGTACAAATACAATATTCTAAACTAAACAGGCAATGGTAGGAAGTGATGCATTGTGTAGATCCCAACTAGCAAGTGACTACAACTCCCTTTCTTAACCACATCAGAAATGCCATACATAAAGAAAACATACACACACACCATACACATGTAGTATGGGGTAAGTATCCATAAGAAATCACATGATAATCCATCTAACTAATCATCATCAATAGCAGAAAACACTGTAATAATTATCATGCATACATGAAGTATAGAGTACCAAGTAATCTCATCATAAATCAACTAAATCTGAAACAATATCTGATAATCTGAAAGTAATGCTACTAAACATCAAGCATAAAATTGGCCTAAAAGAGTTTGGCAATGATAATAGAAATGTGAAATAGGGGCAAGCACTACATCGACCCCCCCCAGACTTATGCTTACTCCTGGAAGCCTACAAGAATGGTAATACTAAAGAACTCACTATGTGGGTCCCATAGGACCCTTTCCCCCTGTAGGAGGATATGACTCCACTGAGTACACTCTCTGAGATCTCCAACAATAGGTTCTGACCCATGTCTCCAACCGTAGGTTCTGAAGCTATAGGTCTCTGGCTTGAGAATTGTGATTTCCCTTGAGAGCAATGGGATGACTTGTGTCCACGTTGTCTACATGAGAAAGACTCTTCGTCAAAACTCCTCTGCACCCTAGATGCACTAGATTGCTGAACACTACCCCCACTAGGATAAGATTGAACACTTTGAGATGACTGATCATATTGGTTGCGCTTATTGTGCTGCGCATTGTGGTAGTTCTTAGAGATAGAACCACCATCATCACCCTGAGTTGGAGGATAAGATCCTCCCTGCCACTGATTACCCCCAGAAGGAGGTTTCCTATTACCACCCACTCCCTAATTACCCTTCGATCCTAATGTTGAAGGTGCTCCTACAAAACCCCCATGTCCTAAGTTAACACTCTACTCTACAAGAATAGCTCAATGTATCACATCCTTGAGGGTTTTAGGTTCAAACACCTTAACACCCCCAACTAGGTGGTTCTTCAAGCCTCTGATGAAATTTTGTGCCAACTATGTTGGGTTGTCACTAATTCCTGAAAAGGGCATGAGCTCATAGAACTTGTGCTCATACTCTACTATGGTCATAGTGAACTGTCTCAGGTTGTGGAACTTATCTACTCTATGTTGCTTACATTCCTCTAGCAGGAATTGCTCATGAAATTTTTCCAAGAATAACTCCCATGTGACATTTTTCATGTCTACGCCCATCTTTTTCTTTTCGATGATCCAACAAGTGGCTCCAAAGTTTTCCAAGTGGATAATAGCAAACCTCGCTTTGACATTTATGTCAAAGTCCTGAATAGCAAAACCCTATCAAGAGAAATAAGCCACTTCTTGGCTACATAACCTAAACCTAACCCATTAAATGGTTTGACCTTGGACCTCTAAAGGTCCTTAATCTAAGTAGATACAATTGATCTTTGTCAATCCCTCTGAGGGCTCCTAGACCTAGGTCTATGCTCATGTCCTGCCTGATGTGCCCCATCCTGACCAACACCTTGAAGAGGAGGTAGGCGATCAATGATGGTCTTCATCATTTTCCTTAGGTCAACTTCCTTTGAGTTGACCTATTGCTCTCTATGATTCTCTTCCTAATGCTCACTAACATGTTCTTCCCTACCCTCTTCCTGATTAAGGCCTTCGTGGACAGACTCATGCACACTAATATTTTTGCCTCATCCATGGCCTAGGCTACGACCTCTAATAGAAGATCTCATCCCAAAAACCATCCTAGAATAATATCCAAGAGACAAGATGCTATAATAACCATAAAAAATACTACTGTAAAGCATAGATAAAAGACACCTGTTTTAAAGACAATATAAGCTCAATTTTTACTTTTGCTATTTTTAGGTTTATGTATAATTCAGTTTTGAAGTTTAAATATTTAAGTTTGAAAATATACAACTAAAAGTTTAAGTTCTGTTTCAGTTTGAAAAAGATATACATAATAGTTTAAGTTTCATTTTAGTTCAACTAGTTAACACCTAGTGGTGTTCCAATATACCCAGAGCCTCCAATGTAGAAACTCGGGCTCTGATACCAGATGTAATGCCCCGCTAAGGGATCCAAAAAAAATAACCTAAAATTTTAACTAAGTTTGCCAAACTTTTTTTTTTAACAAGAAGAATAACATACACATCAAACATAAAGTAGTGGAAGCAAAAACATACAATCAACTATAAGCATACATAACAGGTTACATTTTTTAAGGATCCCATGACATTGAATCACATTTAAATTTAATTAATACTAAGTCTAGTAAATGCCACATCCATATGAAAGAATAATATAAAAGTCCAAAGTCCATTTAAGTAATATACATTTGCTTCGAATGCCACTTGGTAATAAAATTTAGAATGCTCAATCATCCACTGTACATGTCACAGGGTATGAAAGGCCAAAAGAATATACATTTATAAAAATAGAATTACATCCTCCTCCTCAGATCCATGATACAAAGTACAATACCATAAAAGATATATCCATCCATCATAAAAGATATATCCATCCATCATAAAAGATATAAACATCCATCATAAGATATAGCCATTCATCATAATGATACAAAGATAGAATGAAAGGAAATGCAGACAAGGAAACTCTAGCCAAGGTATCTACGAATGGATCTCAATGGTAAGAGTAAAAAACACTACCACTCGACTATGTGGAACCTAAATGGCCCACTCCCACTGTGCTGAGGAGATAGTCTCAAGTCCCAAGCAGGATATCAACCCAAATATCAAAAGAAATCTCTAGGTTCAGGAAATTCTAAAAGCAATCTAACTCAAAGGTTCCAAGATAAATTGACATCTATACCTAGAGGCACACAAAGACACTCATGAAACCTACTATGTAAGGGTAAGTGTCATCGCATGAATCATGCTAGAGTTACCCTGACAGTCTTTCAGGACCCCGACCCCCTAGTGATCCCTATGTGGTCACTAGTATCCTCTCATACTGACAAGGCATACTACGAATGCAAGGTCACAACCAAGCATTCTCTCTTCTCCATCCTAGTTTGTACTAGCACTTGAGGCATGGGTGAGTACATACAAAGACTCTTATTAGGTTCATTTTATTCCCATTTAGTGTAGTGTTTTCACTTATTAAAAAACTTACAATAGGTTACCCTGACAACCACTTAGGGCCCCAACCTCCATTGCAAGCCACTTCCTAACATTACATATAGATAACCTACCCTAGGCTCATCAAAAAATATAAATCAAAGAATCATATAAAATTACCTTAGTCCTATACAAGTGACTAGAAAGCATCAAAAGCTAATCACAATAACACATCAATTCTCTATGAGCAACTAGAAAGCATCCCAAAAATATTGATCGAAGACTCAAAATGGTTAAGTCAAATATGTCATAGCATGACATCACCAAAAAAAATCATATAAACACTCCAGTCTTATAAAAGTGACTAGAAAGCAATCCAAATACAACTGATCGAGACTCAAAAATGGTTAAGTCGAGTAGGTCATACATTCACCTTAGCATCACACAAGAACATTGGAAAGCAATAACAATCAATAGATCAACACACATCATAGAGCATACCAGACACATTACCATGGTTGGGTTTAAAGAATTGAGTTCAAAACATCATCATGACATCACAAACACAGAACTCCGAAGCCTCTGGTTACATCTTAAGACTGATCAAAGCTAGGTCAACCCCAAAATACAAACAACACACAAAAATAGAGTAGTCTCACAGTTTGGTTTGATTTGAAAATATGCAATTGAGTTTAAAAGTAAGGTTTTTAGTTTTCATTCAATGCAAGTTTTCAAGTTTAAAAGATTACATCTTAATCCTTATAGTTTAACCCATTCCTTATATTTGAATAAAAGTACTATTGCTCTAATTTTGATTTTAAGTACAATTATTCCAAAATAACTTAAGGTAATTGTTTAATTAAATCATTAAAATAATACATATTGATTTTTGAATAAACTATAATTTTATTAAAATTCAATATTATAATAATAGTTGAATAAATTTAGAACTTGAATAACTTCTAGAATTAATTAAACAAATTGAATTAATTAATAATTATATTAAAACTATATTATTCATTCATTAATAATTTATTAAATTAAATAATTATTAATAATTAAAATTTATTAATATAATTAATAATTAATCATTAATAATCACTTATATTTATCAACAAAAAATTTAATAAAAATTATTAATCAAAATTAAAAATATTAATAAACGATTTTTATAAAATAATATAATTAGAAAAAAAAAACCAAACATCTAGCTTTCCACCGCACCTATGACTTTAAAATAGTCGCAGGCGAGTCCACTTCCCAGCAACTCCTACTGTCGTCATAACAGGGTTTGCCACAGTGGTACCCCTGCTAGGATGGCAGCAGGGCCTGTCATGCAACTCATTTAAGAAACCACCGCCATAAGGAAAATAAAGGGCGAGGTGGGGGTAAAACCCCTCCCTTTTAATATTATATTTTTTTTAAAAAAAAAATTTAATATAAATTTTATAAAATTTTGTTTCAAACAACCCTCCCACTTGTAATTTATTATTATTATTATTTTAATATATATTTTTTAATAACAATCCTAGCAAATCTCTGATAGGGAAAAAACAACCAATCGGTCAAATTTTTCTATTTAGCTTTTTGATTTCAATACAAAACCCTTCCCTGCTTAATTTTCACTTTTGAATATATCGAAGGATGATTATTTGATATATCAATCTTTCCATGCACAAAGAATTAATATAAAAAATTCACAATACTGAAGCATTCATCACAAGAATTATTCAGAAAATCGCTCAATAGTCATCGCTCAATAGTCATGATGAAGACAAGAAGAGAAGAGTGTAATAAACTGTGCGAAAAATCACAAGCATCTACTTGGACTTTGATGCTAATCACTACGTCCAAAAAGATTGTTAGAGAAATTTCTCCTCTCAAAACCTTCTCTCTTTCGAAATTCTTTCCCTTTCAAATTCGTGGTCCTTCGAAAATGAACCCTCAATTGGTGATAAGGAGTTCTCTCATAAGATTGGGGCACTAATTGTGCATTCACCCGAGAGAACTCTTTGCTCACCAAACTTCAACTCTTTATTAACTTTTTCTTTATCTCCCCTTTATCTTTTCCATGCACATTTATTGAATTATTAAATAACTTTATTTAATTTTCACTTGACTTCTCTTTTAATTAATTTATTAGATTTAATCGCATGCACACATCATGCAATCATAAAACTTTTAATAAATTAATATCTTTTTCACTTTTTAATTAATTACATTTTAATCTCATGCATACTTTATGAAAATTTTAAATTAATATCTTTTCATGCTTTAATTAATTTTCGAAATGTTAATTGATAAAATATTTATTAACTTAAATGATAATAGTATTTAGTATTTATTTAAAAATGAAATCTAAATATAATATTATTAAATTAAATAAATATTGTCATGTTCTAAAATTTAAACTTATAACTTTTATCTTTATATTTAATTCTTTTTTTATTTAATTAATCTTTCAATTAATTAAATATAATTAACTATTAAAATACCATAATAATTTTCCATTAAATTAAATTATTAATTTAATAATTTAATTTGACTTAATAAAAAAATCACCAAGAACTCCTAAAACAAAATATGAAAACTCATCATAAAAAAACACATACAAGATCAAACTAAAGGGTTATAATCATGAATTAATGTCATTTGACACATTCAGAGGGTAAACAACTCAGATACTTGTCCTAATTTTCTAGGACAAATGGCTTAAAGGTTAAAAATTTGGACTTAAGAATTTATCTCCCCTCTCTTACCATTGAGATAATGCGATAGGGTACACTCGTCCTAGCAATTCAGGGAAGTCGATGCCCAGTACCTGTAATCTACATAAAATCCACACATGTACAAACATAATATTCTAAATTAAATAGGCAATGGTAGCAAGTGGTGCATCATGTAGATCCTGACTAGTAGGTGACTATATGACTCCCTTCTTTAACCACATTAGAAACACCATACATAAAGAAAACATACACACACCATACACATGCAGTATGGGGTAAGTATCCATAAGAAATCACATGATAATCCATCTAACTAATCATCATCAATAGCTGCAAACACTGTAATAATCATCATGCATATATGAAGTATAGAGTACTAAGTAATCTCATCATAAATCAACTAAATCTGAAACAATATTTGATAATCTAAAAGTAATGCTACTAAACATCAAGTAGAAAACTTGCCTAAAAGAGTTTGGCAATGATAATAGAAATGCAAAATAGGGGCAAGCACTACAGTCAACAAACTATTGGTGGGTTATCAGATCTAGTTCACTAGTGATCCTTATTCCTTTAATAGTATCCTCATACCTAACATTATTTATTAATCTTCCTAACACTTCTCCCATTAAGATGAAAAGAAAAAGGGATATAAAATCCCCCTATCTATGTCCCCTAATTATTCCAAAAAATCCTTTTGTTGATCCATTTACCAATATTGATAACTTAGGGGGGAGGATATGCATTCAAAGATCAATTTTACCCATTGTTTTATCAACCTAATGCTTTGAGGCATTTCCTCAAAAAGACCCAATCCACTCTATCATATGCCTTTTTAGTTTCTATCTTAATTAATATACTAGGATCTTTGATGTTTCAAATAGTGTGCATGGCCTCTTGAGAAATAATTACTCCATCAAAGAAAGATCTTCCCTATACAAACATTATTTGTTTCATGCTAATAAGGTTTGGGAGAAGTTTCTATAATATCATTCCAATATTCTTAGTAAATAATTTATAGAGATTATTACAAAGAGCTATGGGATGATAATCATTAAAGGTCTTTGATTCCCCCTTTTTTGGAATAAGGGCGATAAAGGTATCATTCACCTCCCTGAGGAGTTTTCCCAAATTTCGTACTCCTTCCAAAGCCTCACTTACCTCCATCCATATGAAGTCCCAACATTTTTGAAAGAAACATGTCGAAAGCCCATCTGACCCTGGAGATTTATCTAGATTTATTTTCTTGAGGGTCATACTTACTTCGTCAAAGGTAAATTTTGCCAATGTTATTTTATTTTGTTCTTTGGATATAAGCTTTGGGATGTTCTTAACCATGATTTTTTTGCCCTTAGGTTTTAATTACCATTATTTATGAATATTTCTTCAAAGTCATTCTTTTGTAATATCATCTATGCCCTCCATTTTTTTTGTCATCCTTATTTTGAATGAAAGTGATTCTATTAGCTATTCTATGTTGTTTTGTACTATTATGAAAGAATTGTATGTTTCTATACCCTATATCTATCCATGTTTCTCTTGATTTTTGTCTCCAAAATAGTTCATCTTTGGTAAAGATGTCTTTATAATCCTTCATCAAGTACTTCTCTCTTTCATATAAGGCTAAAATCATCCCTTTCTCTATAACCTCCTTGTTTAGATTCTTCAGTTCTTCTTCCAATTCTTCTTTGTTTTTAAAGATATTCCCAAGTGTTCAAAATTCCATATCTTAAGCCTTTGCTTAATCTTTTTTAGTTTTTTAATCACTTGGTAAAGCTTAGACCTAGATAAGACAATTTTGTTGCACCATTTTATATCGTCTTTAGAAAGCTCTCATCCTTAAACCACATTTATTCAAATTTGAAAGAACAATTGTCTAGTTTTTATCCTTTATGATGCATAATTCAATTGTATAGAGATCTGAACCCAAGATGGGTTTGACTTCTAGTTCTAGAGTAAAGGGTAGTTCTTCCATATTCCTATTTAAAATATTTTTTTCTAGTTTCTCCTATTGTTCCAAGTGTACTATCTTTGGAAGTAGCAATATCTATTAGTCCATTTGTTAAATCTACTACTGCTTTAGGGAGTTTATGAGTTCCCTCTCATTTTTCTAATGCCTAAGTTATAGTATTGAAATCCTTTCCTATGATTGAGGACTCTAATTTTCTCCATATTTTGAATAGGGTCATATACATTAAAAATATTAAATATCAACTTCATTTGGGAGCTTCTTACTAAGCCACAACTCCAATTTCCATGATCTTTTAAAGATTTTATAGTCAGAAATCTTTGGACACATATGAAAGCTAAACCTCCTAAGGCTCCCTTAGTTGGTTATCCATTATCTCACTAAATTCTAGCTTCTTTTCAAAACCCTCTAGATCATTCCTATATAACTTTATTTCTTGTAATAAAATAAGTTATGATTTTGTTTTTTATATGAAATGTTCTAAGAACCATTGCTTGTTAGGGATGTTTAAACCCCTAACATTCCAAGTTTGGACATTCATGGTGACCTTGGAAGGATCTTCCCCTTCCTAGCTACATTAAAGATATTGGTTAATTCAGATTGACCACGAGCACATCCATCCTTTGTTCTTAGTTTCTATAGGTATATTATTTCCCTCTTTTTATTTATTTTTGCATAATTAGGGTTATTTTTACTTGACTGATTCATAGCTATCCCCATCTATTCCTGATCTTTTAGCTTTTCTAGTAGTTGTTCCACTTCCAATTCCTCTTTCCAATTGTCACCTTTCATAATTCCCTTGATCAATACTTCCTTTTGTCTCATTTGTTCTTCCTCATCACAAATTTCATCCAAAAATTCATTCATTAGTTCATTAACTACAAACTTGCATAAATGCTTAGAAATGATCCTAACCTCTTCCTCCATTGTAGCTTGGCTACAATTTCCTCATTTGAAGGGCTTGATAGACACAATGTTTACTCATGGATATTTATGTTATTATCCAAGTGATCTCCTCCTCTATAATCCTTTTCATCTCTCCTTTGACTTGCTTCACTGTTGAAGTCTCCTTATTCCTCATTAAGTATTATCATTATGTCTTTATAAAGGCTTATCCCTTTTGGGTTCCCTCTCCCCTCCCTCTATGGTTTCTACCCTCACATTTTTTCTAAGATCTTTCTTGGAACTTTCCTCAACCCTTTTTTTGTCTACAACTATCTCTAAGTGCAACTGAGGTTAAAGGGGGGCATTCATGATGAATCCTAAAGCCTCTCCTCCTCGATCTATATAGATAATAGTTCCCAGTATAACTAAGGGAGTGAGGACACAAGTTCTCTTATTTTTTACTCTTCCAAATCATCCCCTATAAGGGATTCCATAGTGTCAAAGCCCCCCTTTTCCTTATTAAGGATAATCTATATTCTTGGAAGAGTATAAGGAAAAGAAGGGTTTTGATTTAGGATTAGATAAGATAATGCAAGGTGTTGATCTAAGATTGTTTTGAAGTGAAGAACTTGTAATGGCACAATCATTATTTTTTCAATGATGTCAAAGATGCTACCTATTGGTGAGACAATTGTTTTTTTGGTTTGAAAGCTATCATTTAGTTGATTGATGAAGAGGATGTGAGAAGAGGAGATAACAATAGCACCTAGAGAAAGGTTGAGTTATTTGGTATGTAAAAGAAGCACTAATACCAAGTAAGACATTGATACTATAGTGTATTTTTTATCTAATTAAAGTCTAAAATGAATTATTACTCAAGTAAAGCCTAGAAGAAGATCGAGTATGAAAAGTGTTTGTCGAGCCTTGCCGAATAGTCAGTGCAAGTCCAACAGAAATTAGTGGAAGCCAAGTGAAATACAAGTGGTGTCAAGAAAAGATGAAACACAATTCAACCTGAGTGATTGTCAGTATATGTTGAATAAAGTTTAGTTGATGTTGAGCATCAATAGAC
>CM053792.1:586959908-586999908 GCA_028749045.1 Cupressus sempervirens
TTTTATGTGGAAACCCAATTTGGGAAAAACCACCAACAACATGTCACTCTTTTTCAATCTTTCGAAGTGAGCTTTGTTAGGAGCCAACCCTATTAAAGGTTACAATACACATTGTTAAATGTGACCTAGTTAGAGGATTTAATCAACCTATTAGGAATTGCCTTGTAAGAGGACTTTGATCATTCCATTTAGAATGTCACCTAATTAAAGGATTTACACAGACTATTAAGTCTTCAAATGCCTATTAGGTCAACCTTTGTTAAAAGTATTTCAATACAAAATAGTTTACAATAATAAGAAAGAAAACAATAGGTTTGATCTGTGTGATTACAACTCACTTTTTTTGGTTTAGATCTTTATTCAGTCCTTATGGTGGTTCATTGATAAGCCTTTCACTGTTACCTCTGATCTTGATATGCTTGGTCACCCTTCAAGGAATCAGTCTATTCTTCTCATCAAAACCTAAGCCTTCTACTCTAATTCACTTATCAACAACAACATCATATCTGCAAGCTTTCTTCTTTAACTTCACATTCACACACTTTTGTGTTTCTGATCAACCTTTCTTTGTATGTCTTTCTTCACATACAAACTCGATCATACACACATTGGCTTGGCTCGGCTTGGCTTGACTAGACACAACACCAAATGTTCTCTTATGTATCTCTTTAAATATGCAATTCATGCTTTACCATTTTCTACATCCATCATAGATCTTAGGATTTATGATCAAATTCAATTCGATTAATGTATTTGTTCATCTTCTTGATCATCCTCTAGAAACTTCTATAGAATCTGTCTGTTAGGTCTTTACCTAATTACCTACTCAAATTTATTGTTCCAACTCATCAATCTTATCTTTAACATGTTTTACATCTCCCAAGAAATCAATTGAGTTAGCTTGATCTTACAATTTATTTGAATTCAATTCTCTTACTATCACTCGATAGTCTCAATCAGTCGATGCTAATTCTTGACCAACACTAGATTTGCTTAGCACTAACTGTAGCTTTCTTGACACTAGGATTACTTGGCACTCCTTAGTATTTTACTCTTTTTCTCAGCTTAGCTTAGCTTTCTTGACATAAATAATTACTTTTCTTTATCAAAGTCCATCTAATCAAATGTCCATTGTAGCTTTCTATTCATAACTTCAACCTTTCCTCTAGGTGCTATATTTATGAGTAACTTCTCAAATCCTCTTCATCAATGAAATAGATATGACATTTAGATTAGGTATCGATATGTCTCATCCATAGATTTGACATCAATGACAAAACAACAATTGTTCCAATTATAAGTTTCCCATTCTCCCTCTTTGGCATTGATGGAAACATCTTAATTATCTAAATACTAGAAATAGCTAGGTTACCATACAATCCAAAATATTTCACTATCATCAGTGACTAATATCTTTAGTTTCATTCTGATTCTCATCCATACAAACTCCCACTATCAGTTTCTTTCTCTTTCTCTTTGTTCTCAGTAATCTCTCCCTCTCTGATCTCTTCTTAATAATCTCTCCCTCTTTGACTACAATGCCAAAGACATGTATCTCTTTTAGCTTCAAAATTTTCATACATCTAAATTATGTAGATTTTGCATGGTTGGCTGATACTTGTCATATGTTTGTGATTGATTTGTTTATGTTGTACCAAAGTATTCTAACTTAGGCATGTCCAAATTAGAGTTGTATAGCACCACTATGTAGAATGTTCTAATTCGCACATGTGATGCAATGCACCTTATCTTCTTAAGTAACCTTAGTTATAGGAATCACCCCTAGTTTACCTCTAAGATATTCATGAGCATCTTTAGGTAATGGTTTTGTGAATGTGTCAATAATTTGTTCCTTTGTATTCACTTATTATAGCTTCACTTATTTCTCTTGAACTAATTCTCTCAAGTAGTGATACTTGATAGCAATGTGCTTTGTCTTAGTGTGTATCACTGGATTCTTCAAAATGTTGATAGCACTTGTGTTTACACAATAGATAACTACTAGATCTATAATCTCTTCTTTCATACCTTTCAATAATTGCTTAATCTACATTACGTTTGAAGAATTCACTGCAACTTCCACATACTCAACTTAGTTGTTGATTGGAAAATACAATTATGCTTCTTGCTTGTCCATGACACCAATCTTTTTCCTAGAAAGAATTAACCTCCACTAGTGCTTTCTCTATCATCAATATTTCCAACCCAATTCGAGCCAGTGAAAACCTTTAGTTCAAGACTATCACTTCTCTTGTAATATAATCCATAGTATTTTGTACCTTTTAGATATCTCAATATCCTTTTTACAATCATCATGTGATTCTCTTTAGGATTTTTTGCAAATCTAGCAACTATCCCAAGCCAAAGCAATATTTGGCTTGTTGTGAACAACATACTACAATTTTCCTATCATGGATCTGTATGGGTCTAGCTCACATTAGTAGAATCATTAGTCTTAGATAGCTTATATCTTGTAGACATAGGTGCACTCACTTGCCTTGAATATTCCATACTAGAAGTCTTTAATATTTCCTTGATGTATTTGATTGTGAAATGAAAATACCAAACTTCATTTGACATACTTGTAATCCAACTAAGAATATGATTTCACCAAACATAGACATTTCAAATTCCTTTTTCATTTCATCAAAAAATGATTTATATAATTCTTCTCTTCCTCCAAATATAATATCATCAACAAATATCTCAGAGAATAGTACTTTATTGTTATTACCATTCTTCAAATATAAGTTGATGTTATAATTTGTCATTTCAAAACCAATTTTCACTAAGTAGTTATGTAGTCTTTCGTACCATGATCTTGGGGATTTCTTTAATTGATAAAGAGCTTTGTTTAGTTTATAGACCATGTTTCTTTTGTCTAGATCTACAAATCCTTAAGGCTATTTAATGTATACTTCTTCATCCAGTATACCATTTAAAAATGTAGATTTGACATCCATTTGATATACCTTGAAATTCTTGTAAGCTGAGTATGCACATAGAGTTCTGACTCCTTCAAGTTTGGCCACAGGACCAAAAGTTTCTCCATAATCAACTCCTTCTCTTGTGCATAACCCTTGCATACCACTCTTACCATGTTTCTTGTTACTTCACCATTTTCATTGAGCTTGTTCCCTAAAACCTACTTTTTCCCAATGACATTTTTGTCTTTAGGTCTTGGTACTAAATTTCGAGTATTGCTCTTCTCGATTTGGTTAATTTATTTGTGCATTTCTTGTATCCAATCTTCATTTCCTAAAGCATCCTTTATTGGTTTGGGCTCAAACTGATAAAGTAAGCATGTATTGTCTTTGAGTCTTCTTCTTGGCATTACGCTCGATTCAACATATCCGATGATTTGTTTAGGTTTATGATGTCTTCTCACATATTTTGCTAACACATGTAATTTCCTTCTTGGTTCTTCTTTATGTTCATGTGGATAAATAATCTTAGGCTCATTTCCTCTTCCTTGTTTAGGCTCTAGTTCAGGTTTTGAATGCTCAACATTCACTATCTAATGGTTGGCAATGCATGTCTATGACTCGACATCTTCAGTTTGTTGCTCAACACCCAATCTTTGTTGTTCAACAATTTGCATTTGCACTCCATCATTTTCTATCTGATGGGAACTTGTAGGTTGACTTGTCTGTTCACTTTTACTGATGGAGGCATTATCATCCATATAGATGAATGTACTATAGTCTTCAAGTTTTTCATTACATGAAGTGTCATCTCTTTCTACATACTCATCAACTCTCACATCTGCACTTTTCACAACTTTGTTAGTGTTTGAATTTAAGCACTTATAAGATTTTCTTTTAGTGGAATAACCTACGAATATGCCTTCATCACTTTTTGCATCAAGCTTTCAATTCCTATTATCTTTCACTATATAGCATCTACTACCAAATTTTTTGAAATATTTAACATTGGGAGCATATTCATACCATAGTTCAAAAGGTGTAGCATTTGTACCTTTCTTGACTTGTACTCTATTCAGAGTATAAACATCAGTACTAACTGCTTCTCTCCAATATTTTTGTGTCATGTTCTTCTCCATCATTAGTGTTCTAGCATAGTCCATAATTGATCTGTTTCTCCTTTTAGCTATCCCATTTTGAGGAGGGGTCCTTGGTGTTGACATCTATCTTTTGATTCATCTATCATTGCATAATGTATTGAACTCATGTCAGATGAATTCACCACCTTTGTCAGATCTCAAACACTTCATACTCTTCCCTATTTATTTTAAAACTTTGGCAAAATACCACTTGAATAAATGAAAAGCATTAGATTTAGCTTTAAGAAACATCATAGTCATCATTTTATAATAGCCATCTACAAATAGAATGGATATTGATCTCCACAATAACTTTTAACACCAATGGATCCACATAGGTCAGTATGAACCAATCCCAAAATATCATTGGTAGTATATGTTTTACTCTTGAAACTAGACTTTGTCATCTTTACCTAATTGACTTTGTTTACACATAGCATTGTCAAGCTTCTTTAGTTTATGAAATCCTCTTAATTTCTTCATCTTTATGATGTTCACCAAATTTTCAAGGTTCACATGACATAATCTTTTGTGCCATAACCAAACATCTTCTTGTTGTGCAAACATACATGTCTCACTTGATAGGTCTAGGTAGAATAAGTTAGCACTAGTTTTCTCACCAGTTCTAATTAGCTTACCATCACCACCATGTATCTTGGCCTTTTTGTTGTGAAATTCAACTTTGTAACATGTTTTGTTCAGTTGTGAAACACTCAACAAATTGTAGTTATGTCCTTCAACCCAGTAAACATTGTCACATGTTATCTTGTCAATCAGTTGAATAATGCCTTTACCTTTTATAACAAATGGGATATCATTACCAAATTTAAAAAATCCACCATTGTATGGACCAATATCTTCAAATTTTTCTTGATTACCGGTCATATGATTGGAACATCCACCATCAACTATCGATCTATCACTTTTGTTCACATAAGAAATTATTGTAGTTTTTTCATCTTCATTAGAATCTTCTTTCATAAAAACATAAACAACTTAATCATCATTACTCTTAGATTCATTATTAGTCTTTTCTTCAACAATATAATAATATTTCTTACCTTTTTCATCCTTCCTTCCCTTCCTTTCATCCTCATATTCTTTGTCAGGGCATCTAGTAGCAATATGACCAACTTTGTTGCATGAAAAAAAATATGATAGGTAATTTACCTTTGTAGTTACCTCTTCCTCTTCCAAACCTTTTTGCAATGAGGGCTTCAAGTTCATTAATATCATCATCAAAACTATCACCTTCTTGATACCACTCTTTTGTGCAAGTTGGAGACCTTGGATCATAGCTTCATCCTCTACCACATTATTGGTGCAGTTGAATTAGAGTCTATAAGAAAAATAGTATTTCTCCAATTTAGGGGAAACAAGCATGACACTGACACTTTTATTCCTTGAGCCATCAAAGAACATATTCCACAATCCACTTGTATTTTCTTTTGTTTTCATAAGATTGGGAATAGGGACATCCTCCTCAAATATGGAATAGGTTCCAAGACCTATCTCCCTAGCTTCTTGTATTGGGTCAAATTGATAAGTAGTGGCCCAATTATCCAACAGATAATGAGACACTTCTTCCAAAGAAGTAGTAGGCTCATGTGCTATGTCTTCATCATCTACTTCATGAATTGTGCAATTCATGTTTATGGGGCTAGGAGTATAGGTCTTTATATGATTAAGGGCTAGAGGCTCTACTCTTATGGAAGCTTTTGTTCCATACCTTGTTCTAAAGAACATATAAGACTAGTTAGATGTAATATAGCCACCTATTTGTGTATAGAAGTAATGAGAAAGGCAGATGGAAAAGTGTGGCTTGACCTTGGCTACTGATATGTCTTGTGTGACAATACAACTAGGACATGTAGGCAGTGCCATTTCCACATTTTTAAAGATTTGTACTATTTTGATAGAGCTACCATCCAACTGGAGCACATCCCTAACCATTGGATCATATTTAATACCAAGGAGGTTAGCTATACACTTAGGCATTATAGAACTACTAGCCCCTGAGTCAATCATGCAATTATGGACAAGCTTGTCCCCTATGATCAAAGAGATATAAAAAGGAGGAGGTTCATTTTTCTTACTTGATTCTCCTTCTTTTATTAGCTACACCAATCTTATTGCATTATCATCTTTGATTGATTGATCTTCCACTTGTATGCATTTTAACTCTTGCTATAGTAGTTTCTTTTTTGATGGTATAGCGAAAATAAAATCCCATATGGAGATATTAATAGTAGTCCTCTTCATTTGATCTACAATGTTGAGAGGAATACTTACTACTTTGTTTGGAGCCTTGTAAGCTACAAGGATTGATGACTGCAATTGAGTATTCTGAGGTTTAGTAGACTTCTTGTTGCCCATATCTTGCCTCTATTGGGGAGCAACATTTGGTTGTGCATTCACCACAGGTATGTGAGAAGTATTACTTGAAGTTGAATCTTGACTTGGGGAAGGAGTTGTAGCATCTCAGTAGCTCTCTTTTAATTCTGGTGTTGTGAGCTATGGCATCATGATTGGTATGACAATGCTCTTTTGGTTGATGTTTCATAAAAGAATAATCACCCTGTTGTTGTATGAGAAGCGTTAGTAGATTGATGAGCACTAAATTGTTTTTTTGCTACTTGATCTCATGTGACCAATGCTTGAGATTTTTCTTCTCTTTGATACATACAATACCCATAGGAGTAGTTGCAAGAGGGAAAAAAGTCTTGCTCTTGAGCAAGGTTATTCTGGGGGACTAATGCCCTATTTGGATTTGTGTTTGTATTTGTAGTTGGGTTATTACCCATAGGTCTATTCTAATTGTGGAGCATAACCTTGGCTTTGATTTGGGGGCCTATTATATATGGGGTCTTGGTAATGAGGTTGGGGAGACCTATTTCTTTGAGCTTGTCTCTTAATGGTCACCAACTCATTGCTCATCTTTTGCACCACTGAAAAGTTGTCCTCTATCTTCTTTTCTTGATTTTGCAACTTCTTGTCTATATTTTGCATCATCATTTGCATCATGGCTTTGATCTTATCTACTCCATTAGAAGATGTGGAATCTATTGGGGCTACAACAAGAGATTGACTTGCAAAGGTGGTAGGGAGAGGGGCTACCATAGGCTGATGATTAGGCATGTCTGGGAAGAAAGGCATTAGAGGCATTGGAGATAATTTTCGTCCTTGTATCAACATATTATCTTCCCTTATGGAAATTTCATATGTAGCAAGCAAGGTGTCCCCACTCATAGATTGTAAAGTGGTAGCAATATCACTATTAAAGGCACTAAGGTAATACAAAAAGGCATTACTAGGAGTAGGCTTCACTGTAGCAAGTTTCTATCCCATGTCTTCTAAAATCTATAATTAAAGTCTATCATATATTCATGGGGTGTCCTTTTAATGGTAGTTAGATACTCCAAGAGTGATAAATTATCACTCTTGTCTTTAAAGTGTTTACACAATCTCTCTCCTAGCTCATCCTAGTTAGTAATTAAATTATGTGGTAATGTCATGCCCAACATTTATCAGCAAAACATAACTAAATTTTTTTTTGGAGATAAAGTTTAGAAATTTCCACCAGGAGCTATACATTAACAAATATGTCATCGAATGACTAGGAGTTCAGAATACCCGAATAAGCTTACGAGGATTGCAACATTCTTATAAACCTTAATCGAAAAGATCTTAACTAAGTCAGAGGAAGATTATACTCCAATTGACTAGGGATTAGTGGATACAACCACAAGAAGAGTTAGATATATTAAGTTTTGAATGTTAATATATAGTAGGGATTAATATGCATCATGTTAGAGTATTCAACCACGTATGAACTATAATTCTACACCTAGGGTAGGGTTAATATGTATGATAATTTTATTATAAGTGTGTAGGTAGCCATACTATACACCAAGAGTGACGTAGTTAATTCACTGAACCAAGATAATGATCTCAACAAACTTATCCCCCCCCCTTCAAGTTATGAATTAGCCAATCTAGTTACTAACATTTCAAACTTCCAAGATGTTACCTACTTATGATACTACAATTTTATCTTATTCATTTAATTTTCTTACATCAAATCCATATGAGAACCACTTATTTCTAGTTAACGTAGTATGTTGAATGATATCTAACTAACTAACGTACTAAAGTTATAGCTAATAACTACCCATTTATAAATCAACCACTAATATATATCTATGTAGTAGAAAACTAAATTTAAACTATGCTAACTAAACTTCTCAATCTTATTACCATCATTGACTAGCAACTTTACTATCATGAACCATATCACCACTAACAATAGATTAGTAGGGTTATATAGTAATATTATGTTCATAGGGCACTCATTTAATAATATCTTTCCACTTCATTCCAATAATAATTTTAATGACATTTTATACTTTACCATTAATTATAGAACGATTAAACCTCATAACATTAATGTGTATTTCATTATATATATATATATATATATATATATCACTGCATTATAATTGTGTGTTGATACAAACAATTACTAACCCATAGTTATGCCAAGTACACAAACTACTATAACTATTGTAAAATTTACAATCTAACAATAATTACAAATTTAAAATCTACTAATAACTAACTATGTTTCTTTTCTTAAATCTACCTATTATTCACTAGTAATCCATCAACTTGTTGCGAATCATTAATTGTTATTTATTAAATTACTAACCTATTCTTAAAACTATATACCATTACCAAAATTCTAATCTATCACAAAATACTAAACCAACCTAAATTCTAGTCACTAACAAACTAACTACTAACATTAGCCTAACTGCTAGATAATTACTACTCTCTAATTTAATCTCCTCTATATTCTAATTAACCTAAGTAGTAACTAACTTATCTGCTAATAAAATGATCATTACTACACCTAATATCCTTGAGATTCCTGAAACCTACTCACATATTAATTTTTTTTTTGACATGATTCTTAATCTAACTACAAACCTTCATCTCCCATGGCCCACTAGTTCCTTACATGCATATCCATGATCCTTCTCCAAGCGCACTTTCCTATCCTACTCCCCTACCATGTCATGACCCATCGAGTTCTCCTTAGGAGGTGGACCCATGAAATGGAAGATTGGACGACAATGGGGAAGCACATGGAGGTGTAAGTGGTGGCATGTTTAAGCCTTAGGCCTTAGCGTCTATCCTGCATCAAGTATGAGGTGTTAAGGGAGTGGTGCATTGAGTGGAGGCCATGTGTGAGGGGACTTAAGGGATAGCAAGGATGGGTGGCCTTTACAGGCACCTTGAAAATTTCAAATGGAGGAGAAGGTAAGGATTACGTGACCTCCCTCCCTCCCTAAGCCATTTGAAAGTCTTAAAGACTTTAATAAAAAGGTTTATATATGGAGTTTCCTTCTTGCCTTTAAAACCTTTTATTTTATTTTATTTATTTGTTACTTTATTTTTTTTGTTAGGAATATATGAGGATTTTCGATTTGGCATTGGGTTTGACCCATTTTGAACTTGTACAATTCATTATAGTCTTAGGCTATAAGGGAATGATATAAGACATATTTATTTATTGTTTTGTGGGGGAATCATAGGGGATATACTTAGATTATTTTATTGCTCTTTAATTGGCGAGTGGATTATTTTTCACTCCACATACATTTTCTAGAGAGTTTAATGAGCATGTACAGGCATGTTTCACTATGACTCTTATGCTTTCTTTCTTTCTTTCTTATCATTTTAGGAGCTTCATGATTGTGGGTTGGTGATGTCTAATTTGACTTCATTATTCCTTTTAAATGGTATATTTGATGTTCTTCTATTGCATCCACCTAATCTATATTATCCTTAATATTTGCAAAAATAAAAAATTTAGCAAACAAGATGTAGTTTGCACAAGATCAACTATTGTTGAAGAAGGAGATTGTTGAAAATTGATTGATACAAGTATGATAAATGTTTTTCAATCATTGTTTTGTCACTAATGTCAAACCTACTTTTTGTTGATAAGACAACTGCTTATATGCTTTAAATACTATTACTTGTTTGATTGATGAAGAGGATTTGATAAAAAAGATGTAACAAAAGCACCTAGAGGAAAGGTTGAGTTATGATATACAAAGGAGTACAAGAATCAACTAAGATAGTGATATCATAGTGTATTGGTAATCTACTTAAGGCTACAAAGGCTAGTTACACTATGCAAGTTTAGAAGAACAAGTTACAAAAAGTTTGTCTACCAAGCTTGACCAAATGGATAGTAGGTGCCAAGAAAATTTAGTGCAAACTGAGCAAAAAATTAGTTAGAGCCGAGTAAAAGTTCATTTTAGTGTATGCTGAGAAAAATAGTGGATGTCGAGTAAAGTTTAGTTGATGTCGAGCAACAATAAACTTTAGTTTGTGTCGAGTGATTTTTTAGAGGATGTCGAACAACATAGTATGTGCCAAGCATCAGAAAAAAGTTAATGCCAAGTGCCAACATTATTAGAAAGATCATGAATTTGATGGATCTAAGCTGACGAGTTTGTTTTCTTGGATTGTGTGAACTAGGTGAAAGATAAGATTGATGAGCTAGTGGTAACAAATTTATGGTAAACCATTTTGAGGTGAATTCAAAAAGGATTGAAGGAGAAGTTTCAAGAAGTGATATGGAATGAGGGGTAGATTCATTGAATTCTACCTAATCTATCCTAACCCTAAATTGGATGATGGAGAATGAACAATAGAAGATCTTAATTCTCTATTTATAGGGATGGTTGGTTAGAAGAAAGGGTTGTCATGTGTGAGAAACTAAGGAAGACAAGGAGTCAAGGGTATTGCTTCATCAAGTGAGCTAAGTGAAGAATCTGCATTGGCATGTTAAGAAAGAAGGCTTAAGGGTATGAATGCCTGAAGGGTGAATAAGCTATTAGAGCTGAAATGTGTTAAAGCCAAGCAGAATGGAGGACTAAAATAGAGATCTGTAATTTGAAAATGGAGTTGTAAGTTGTTATTAGATCAAAGCCTTAATATTACTCTCTAATAATTGTATTAGTCTAGCATGAATCCTTTGGATTAAGATTGACCTAATAGTCATTCATAAATCCTTTAATCGATGAAATTCCAAGTTAATGGTCTAAAACCCTCTAATAAGGCTCACTTCTAATAGGGTGATTGAAATCCTTTAACAGGGTCACATTTAATAGTGTGTATTGTAACCTTTAACAATGTTGGCCTTTCACAGGGCATCACTTTAGAAGAGTGAAAAAGAGTAGCATGTTACTGGTGGTTTTTCCCAAATTGGATTTTCAAGTAAATCATTGTGTCAAATGTGTTGTTGAATCTGTTATGTTTCATGTTTACATTTTTGTAAATCGGTTTGATAGTAACCTACAAGTTTTAAGTGAATGCATAACCTTATGGATGCTTGCATGATGATAAATGTTTTATGGGTTCACTAAGGTGTGAAAAGTTTTATTTATACATTTGGACCTTGGATAACTGATTCACCCCCCCAGTTATTCTAAATAATTCCAACAATTGGTATTATAGCCATCTTCTTAAGAGGACTAGTTTGAAGGTACTAAAAGCACAAAGATCAAGATGTCAAAAAGAGATGTACCTAAGCCTAATAGAGATAAATTTCCTGCATGGAAAAGTTTTATGAAGCTACACCTTCGAGGACTTGAAGATCATGCACAATCTACCATTACTACTAAGCATGTTGATCCTACTAGAGTCCTAACTACCAATGATATGAAAAAGAAGAAAAAACACAACCAGGCAATGCTGGAGATTGCCTCTAGCCTAAGCTATGCTAAATTTGATGATATCAAAGGTCTTGACAGTGCAAAGAAAATGTGGGATGCTTTAACCACCATCTATGGAAGAGACAAGAATGTTCTAAGAGCCAAAGCTAAACATTTTAGAGGTAAGTTTGATCATATGAGAATGCAAGAAGGTGAAAATATTGCTCAAGGATAAAAGACATTTTAATGCAATAAGAGGAGCTACTAGTACAATAGATGATGATACTATACTAAACAAAGTTTTAAGAACAATACTATGTATATATGTTATTAGAGTTTCTGCAATACAAGAACTGAAATGTATACTAGGGAATACTCTATCACTTGAAGGTCTAGTAGGTAGACTCATTACTTTTGAGTTATCTAACTTTGACAATTACAAACTTGAAAATATTGAATCTGCTTTCAAAGTTAAGCTATCATTAAAGAAGCCTAATGAGAAGAAGAAGAAGAAAAAGATGTATGTGTCCAATGATAGTGACATAGATCAAGAGGATGTAGAAAAAATTGAAGCACTATTGGCAAGGAGATTTCACAAAGGTAAAGGCAAGTTTAAAGGTAAATTTCCTATCATTTGTTTCAATTGCAATGAGGTTAGTCGTATTGCTGCTAGATGTCCAAAGAAGAAGAACTACAGAGGTGGTGACAAGTACAAAAGTAGAAGAGATGAAGACAACAAAGATTACAAAGACAAAGGCAAGAAGTCTTGCTACATTAGTGAAGAGGAAACAAAAGATGAATCTGATGAACATGATGATGAAGTGGTGTATGTTGCAATGAAGGAGAAATCAAATTAAGATGAGGCAACTGCACTTGTGTGAATAAGAATGACAAATGGATCATTAACAGTGGATGTTCACATCATATGATTGGAGATAAAAGTAAGTTCATTACCTTGAATTATTAGAATGGAAACAGTGTAAGATTTGGTACTGATGCACCATGCTTGATAAAAGGAAAAGGTTCTATCAAACTCACAAAAAATAATCTATGTGGCAATGCTTACTATGTTGAAGGACTTAATTATAATCTATTGAGTGTGTCACCATTGAATAATTTAGGATGTAAGGTTGAGTTTGAAAAAAGGATTGCTAAGATATATGATATTGATGGAAAACTAATTGGAAAGGGTGATCAAACTAGGAGTAATCTATTCTATCTTGATAGAGGATGCTAATTGCTTAATTGTAAAATTTGATGATGTGTGGCTATAGCACAAAAGTTTATGTCTTGTTAATTTTGACAACTTGGTCAATACTAGTAACATGAGAAAAGTTAGAGGTTTTCCTAAGTTGAACAAGCCTAATAATATCATGTGTAAACAATGTCAGTTAGGCAAAATGACAAAGTCAAGTTTTAAAAGTAAAACTCATACCTTTAACGGAATACTAGAGATTGTTCATATTGACTTATGTGGACCAATTGAAGTGCAAAGCTACAAAGGAGATAAGTATTATTCTAGAATGATGGAAGTTATGTTTTTGAAATAGAAATATGATGCTTTCCAAATGTTTAAGTGGTACTTAGCAAGAGTTGAATAGGTAAAAGTCTAAAATGTTTGAGATCTAAAAGAGGAGGAGAATTTACATCAAACAAGTTTGAGATGTTCTATAATGATAGAGGAATCAAAAGATAGACATCTACTCCTAGAACCTCTCCATAAAATGGAATTGCTAAAAGAAGGAACAGGTCTATAATGAATTATGCTAGGACACTCATGATAGTGAAAAATGTTGCTCTAAGATATTGGAGAGAAGTTGTAAGTACAACTATCTATAACTTGAACCTTGTACAAGTCAAGAAAGATACTCATTCAACACCTTTTGAACTATGGTATGGGTACTCACCTAATCTAAAATATTTTATGATATTTGGAAGAAAATGCTTTATTCTTAAAGATTCCAGGAATGGTAGACTAGATGCAAAAAGTGAAGAAGTTATATTCCTAGGTTAATCCACAAGAAGTAAAACTTTTAAGTGTTTAAATACTAACACTAACAAAGTTGTGGAAAGTGCAAACGTAAAATTTGATAAATATAAAGAAGTACATGAAGTTGAACATATGAAAGAACTAGAAGAAAAAATCACTTGTATACTTTTATGAAGGTATGCCTGCTGAAGAAGATGCTGCAAATCAAGCGACAAACCAACAAAAAGTTTCAGTAATTATCAAGTCACATAATATGAATCGAGCCACATTCAGATGCTAAGTTACAGAATGAAGTTGAGGCACATTATAATTCAAAAATTAGTGTACATGAGAGAGATGTTGAAATACCTAATAGAGATGTACATAGTGAGTTTGAAATAGATAGACCAAATGAAGAAACCAAAGCTGAACCAAGATTGTCCAAATATGTCAAGAGACATCATCTTGCTTCACAAATAATTGGAGATAAAGATGCTAGAACAATGAAAAGAAACAAGTTGAGAAATGATACATGCTTGTTGACCATAAAAGAGCCTAAATTAGTGAAAGATGCCTTAGCAGATGTGGACTGGAGTAAAGCTATGGAAGAAGAGATTGAACACATTGAGAAAAACAAAACATGAACTCTAGTTCCTAGACTAGATGACAAAAATGTGATTGGCACCAAGTGAGTATTCAAAAATAAGGTAGATGAAAATGGTGAAGTCACAAGGAATAAGGCAAGATTAGTCTATAAAGGATATGCACAAGAAGAAGGAATTGACTATGGAGAAACTTTTTCTCCTGTTGCTAGATTGGAAGGAGTGAGAACTCTACTTGCTTATTCTACATACAAAGGTTTCAAAGTTTATCAAATGGATGTTAAATCTACATTTCTGAATGGTATATTAGAGGAAGAAGTTTACATAGAACAACTAGAAGGATTTGTTGATGTTAACAATAAGAACATGGTATGTAGATTACACAAAGCTCTATATGGTTTGAAACAAGCACCAAGAGCATGGTATGATAGGCTTCATAATTATCTTGTGAAGATTGGATTTGAAAGGACTGATGATAAGAACAATCTATACATGAAGACAAAGAGAAGCAAAGGTATTTTGTTATCTAAAATTTTTGTTGATGATATCATATTTGGAGGTCAAGATGCTTTATGTAAGGCTTTTGCAAATGAAATAAAGCAAGAATTTGAAATGTCTATATTTGGAGAGATCAAGTTCTTTGTGGGTTTGCAAGTACATCAGATGAAATATGGTATATACATCACTTAGTCAAAATATGTCAAAGAGATACTGAAAACTTTTGGACTAGAGGATTCCAAAGCAGTAAGTACACCTATGGTGATAGGCCATAAATTGTCAAAGAATGATGATTCAGCTGAGATGAATCAAACATTGTACATGTCTATGATTAGAAAATTACAATATGTAGTACATAGAAGACCTAATATTACATTATCTGTAAGGATAGTTGCAAGATTCTCTGCCAATCCCACAGAGAATCATTTGATGGTTGTAAAAAGAATAATGAGATATCTAAAAGGAATAGAGAAATATGGTCTATACTACAAGAAAAATGAGAAATTTGAATTAAGAGCCTATATTGATGCTAATTAGACTGGAAACATTGATGATAGAAAGAGCACCAGCAGAGGAGCATTTTTCTTAGGCAAGACACTGGTTACATGGACTAGCAAGAAATAAAACTACACTTCACAATCTACTACTGAAGTTGAATATGTTGCTGTTGTTGTAAATTGTACAAATATTGTATGGATCAAATAACTACTCAAAGGTATGGAGGAAGAGATCAATGAACTAGTGACACTTTATTGTGATAATACAAGTGCTATAACTATATCAAAGAATCCTGTGATGCACACAAAGATTAAGTACATTGGAATCAAGTATTATTACTTGAGAGAATTTGTTCAAGATAAAGAGGTGAAGATGAAATATGTTAACATAAAACAAAAAATTGATGATATCTTCACAAAAGCATTATCTAAGGATGTTCATGAGCATCTAAGAGGTAACCTAGGGGTGATACCCCTATCAAAGGCTATATAAGTAACAAAAGGATTGTCCTACATCAAATAAACTGATTGCCATATGTCACAAATTGATGCAGCAGATCTTACTTTAGGAGCTTCCTAAAGTAATTAGAGAGCTAGAACTTCAAATCAGTCACAAGCAAGGTGACATAGGAGAAATTGAAGAAGTTCATATCTACATATTAAGATGACAAGTCTTTGGCATTGTTGTCAAAGAGAGAGAAATACAAGAGTTAAATTGATCCTAAAGGGAGAAATACAAGAGATTGAACAAAGAGGGAGACATCCTAACACATAGTATATGATTGCAGAGAAAGATACTGTATCTACTAAGATCATCTACCTAGTAAAAGGGATATACGAGAGAGACTGTAGAAGGGAGATATAAGAAGTAATTTAGAGGGAGTTATAAGGATGACATAAAATAATTTTGTAAACTATTCAGTAGATCAAAGTTGCTGATAGAGGGAGAGATTTCAATACAAGGAATTATTTCTTTTTGGTATTTTGTTAGTTTTACTATTTTAACTAAGTTAGTTTGGTTGATCAGTTTGGTTTTCCATCAATGCCAAAGAGGGAGATTGTTGAAAATAGATTGATACAAGTATGATAAATGTATTTCAATCATTATTTTGTCACTGATGTCAAACTTGTTTTTTTTTGGTAAGACAACTGCTTATATGATTTAAGTACTATCACTTGTTTGATTGATGGAGATGAATTGATCAAAAAGATGTAACAAAAGAACCTAGAGGAAAGGTTGAGTTATAATATACAAAGGAGTACAAGAATCAGCTAAGAAAGTGATATCATAGTGCATTGATAATCTACTTAAGGCTACAAATGCTAGTTACACTACGCAAGTTCAGAAGAACAAGTTAAACAAAGTTTGTTTGCCAAGCTTGACCAAATGGATAGTAGGTGCTGACTAAAGTTAGTGCAAGCCAACCTAGAAATCAGTTGCAGCCTAGTAAAAGTTCATTTTAGTGTATGTTGAGCAAAATAGTGGATGCCAAGTAAAGTTTAGTTGATGTCAAGCACCAGTAAACTTTAGTTCATGCCAAGTGATTTTTCAAAGGATGCTAAGCAACGTAGTATGTGCCTAGCATCAGAAACAAGTTAATGCCAAATACTAACATTATTAGAAAGATTATGAATTCGATGGATCTAAGCCAACAAGTTTGTTTTCTTGGATTGTGTGAACTGAGTGAAAGATAAGATTGATGAGCTGGTGGTACACAATTCATGGTAAACCATTTTGAGGGGAATTTAAAGAGGATTGAAGGAGAAGTTTTAAGAAGTGATATGGAATGAGGGGTAGATTCATAGAATCCTACCTAATCCATCCTAACCCTAAATTGGACGATGGAGAATAAATGTGAAAAGATCTTAATTCTCTATTGATAGGGATGGTTGGTCAGAAGTAAGGCTTGTCATGTGTGAGAACCTAAGGAAGACAAGGATTCAAGGATATTGCTTCATCAAGTGACCTAAGTGAAGAATCTATATTGGTATGTCAAGAAAGAAGGCTTAAGGGTATGAATGCTTGAAGGGTGAAAAAACTATCAGAGTTGAAATATGTGAAAGCCAAGTACAATGGAGGATTGAAATAGAGATCTATAATCTACAAATGGAGTTGTAAGTTGTTATCAGATCAAAGCCTTACTGTTACTCTCTAATAATTGTATCAGTCTAGGGTAAACCCTTTGGATTAAGGTTGACCTAATAGTCATTTATAAATCCTTTAACTAGGTGACATTCCAAGTGAATGATCTAAAGTCCTCTAACAAGGTTTACTTCTAAAAAGGTGATTGAAATCCTTTAACATGGTCACATTTAACAATGTGTATTGTAAAGTTTAATAGGGTTGGCCTTTCATAGGGCATTACTTCAAAAGAGTGAAAAATAGTAGCATGTCACTAGTGGTTTTTCCCAAATTGGGTTTCCACATAAATCATTATGTCAAATGTGTTGTTGAATCTATTATATTTCATGTTTACATTTTTTCAAATTGACTTGACAGTAACCTACAAGTTTTAAGTAAATGCATAACCTTATGGATGCATGCATGATGATAAATGTTTTATGGGTTCACTAAGCTATGAAAAGTTTTATTTATACATCTAGACCTTGGATGACTGATTCCCCCCCCACCTCAGTTATTCTAAAGAATTCCAACAACTATATGTTTCCAAATGAATATAAAACTCTATATGGAATTGCTCATTATTGAAACATATTGAATCCTTTTTTATGCATACATATGAACTATTGCAATACAAGAAATTTTTATTTCCATTGCATCAAAATGCATAATAGGGGAACCTTACAATGAAAACACTCAAGTCTACATTGAATAATTATTAAAATGATTCTCTCACATGAAAATTCCATAAGGTTTAACTATTGATTGAATACATGAATCTACATAAGGACAAGTAACTTAATCACAAAACTTCAACATGGACTCCACAATAATGGATATTCCTTCACATGAAACTATTTCTTTCCTTCCTATACAACAATGAAAAAGATACAATCTTTCTCTTAAAATGTCAACTATATGCATAACATCAAATCTCACTTTACACATTCACAATAATATACAATAGCGGTTAAATCCCTCTCACATTACAGAGAACAACAATGGAGGTTTTGCACTCACAATACATTACAAAATAACATGGAAAGGATTTATTTCTTCACAAAACTTGATTCTTCAACAATGCCAACAATAAAACCTAACTTCATCATAGATCCCATTCTCATAAACTTGTAAAAAGAACATAAAATCAAGAACCATGGAGGCTCACCTCCCATCCTAGGCTTCTAAGAAGCTACCCACCAAGCTGGGGAAACAAGGCTCAACTGAGGTTACACTAAAACATTTCTCAATGCATGCTAACACAATATCATAATACATTTACAATCCCTCTAAGGTTTAACACAATGATTCACCTTTGGAATCATGAAACATTGGGTGAAAGTTGGCTCTCCAAAAGGGAGAATGCCATATCCATATACACATATACATCTGCAATTACATAATGCCTCTTCAAGGCTATCAAAATACACCCTCCTCATCACATCAACACACTTATACCTCTCGTAATACAAGTGCCTCTTCAAGGCTATAAAAATACATCCTCCTCATCACATCAATACACTTATACCTCCCATAATAATAAACAAGACATATGGCTTAAATGGAGCCCATACTCCATGAATAACAAAATTCTCTCAAAGAGGAAAATCTCTCAACTTCAATGTTGGGCCCAACCAACCCCTTCACCTAAGGCATCTCTTCCCTCCCAAGGGTGAGTGAAGCCTTCACACCCATTAACAATCAATACTTAAAAACAAGAACAAAGAAAGTAAATGCAACACAATCTGCTATCACTTGAGCACAACACAAATCCTAATTTCACCATAAAAAATTTAACAAGATTACAACACCATTTTGCAAGTGCAAAAGAAGGTCATGGCATGGGCACCAACCTTGGTCCAAACTAAAGACAATGACAGTTCATGAATAGCTCCCTTCTCCTTAGTCTTTCTTTGAAAACCTTAATTGTCTCTAAACTTGGACAGTGGGTGAACGCCCCACTAGTTTACCACCAATCCTCTAAAAAGACTCTCCCACTAGCTCTTTTTGGCAAAAACATTAAGCCACTATCTCTTACAACTTTCTCCCTACCAAATTTGCTACTTTTGACTAAGTGGAAAGATGGGGATGAACTCATGGGACAACTCAATTTTTGAACTAGTAGAAGAATGCATTGGTTAAGGGCCCCCCTAGGCTAGCTAAGTACTAAAATTGTCAAATTTAGGCCCCTAACATGTTACGCTAACATATGAGTGGCTTATTTTCACAAAAATGGCACTTCCACTTATTGACCCTTAAAAATCCTTGTCAAGTTTGAATTTGAGTTTCCCTTGATGTTGTCCCATTCTATCCTTTCTCCAAGAGGATTTACTTAATCTTATGAAAGGTAATTAGTGTAAGGTTAAGTGTAACCTTGACCAAAACCCTAGGTGACATGTCATTAACACACAAATAATTACAAGTGTCAAGTGACACATTAAAAACATTACACATCACAATGACATGTCCCTACTTTACTCATGAATTTAAATGTATTACACACATGCAACCTCATGTTTACAAACTAAACACAACACAATGAGGCTTTGAATCTTCCAAAGATTTGCCTTGGCTATATTGTGTTCACATAAGTTTGGACCTTGTTTCTCCAATTAATTTTCATAGTTCAATTGCTTCGACACTAAACTCGAACATCAGTACCCCAATAAAAATTCATATAAAATGCATGTATATAGGTGCATGACAATTTCATATTAAATAATTCATCTTAACATCATAATCAATTTTTATTTTCTAACAATTTTCATATAAAGCATTTAAAACATTAAAATATTAGAATTTACATATCAACATCAATATCTAATCAAATGATCAAACTAACATTTTGAACCACATCATAATCCATTTCCTATCATAATGATGAAATGTTGAATCTATATTGTAAAATCATCCAACATGAAAATTAGTTTTGAATACATATCTTAGGTCAAAATCACCAAAATGTAAACATCACAACTAGTATCATTTGATTCAATTAAATATAGTTTGATTACTAATAGTATCCCATTAGCATTATGAGATAATAAATTATAAGGTGTATTCATTATGTTAGGTAATTAGGGTGTTTTCATAGTCACATAGTTTCAAAATCAATCATAGAATAAATCCTTTAAATTTTATTGGGCCATAAACTCTATCCCCATGAATATCAGCATATCCTCCTAATACTACTTGCACAATAATTAACTCATTACATTACATCATATCGAGTTCTACTGTGTAGACCCTTATCCCATTTTGATAATAGTTTTTATCTATGACTATAAGTAATATCATGAGGGTGGGTGTTGATTCATCTTTCCATAATAATCATCTAATTCAATTATCCTAATAGACCATAAAATATCATAAACCCATCAACATAGTTTCTAAGTTATGACATCTTGAGTCTTTTTTCCATAGGGTCTCAACTTATTAACCTAATGTAATTCTGAATAGGGTACTTAGCACAAAAATAACTAAAATATATATCAATCTCAATAAGATCTTAGGTTCATTATTAATAAGGAAAATGCCAATCATGACATACCTAGATCCCAAAACTTTCTTACCATTTTTCTATCATAAGGTGTATGGTAACAATATATTATTTACATTCTATACACAAGAGATAGAAATATGACATCTCATCTCCTTATTCTTGCTAGCTCTAATCATATTCATGTTATTAAGTCTTATAATAGGGTACTAGGGAAGGGACCTTACAATCCCTTATACCACTGTAAGGCCTTTCTTTTAAAGACGAAGCTAGAAGCCTAACAATAATATCATCTTCTGTAATACCACTTATATTACAGATATTTGAGACTTCTTGAATGTGCTCTAAGAGAGAGATGTAAGTTTCACTAGTAAAGTCAGGTAGGCTATTAAGTGTAGTAACTAGAATATCATGTCTCTAGGCTAGAATGAGGGGACTTCTACCGTTGAAGGTGGCAAAAGCATGGGATCTAGGCTATGCCATATGGAATAATGATGTATTTAAATGGATAGATAGTATCCTAAGTTGCGACCTATCAAAAGGAGTAGTAGAGAGAGATCTTGCAAGTATATGTGTTACTTCTGCACTCCTAATTGGTGATAGAGATAATCTATTTCTCTTTCTTCTAGGATTTGAAAATGAAAGCTCAAAATATTGAAAGTTACCTCTAGAAGATGCCCTTGAATGAGCTTTGGGCATGAATCAAAACAATTATGGTTTGAAATCAAGATGTAGAAGTAGAGTAGAGTCACCAAATGCTTGAAGGTGAGCCTCTTGAAAGCCTAGAATAATAAGAATCAACATTATCTCCTCAACATGAATTTGAAGTTCTTCTCTTTGACACCAACAAAGTAGTAGACTTTAGAATGCTTCAATATGAGAGTCCCATCAGGCATGCCAAAAACTATTGACAAGAAAGTTTGCACCCTTGCCTAAAGTTTTTACCTAAAGGAAACCTCGTGTGACTTGGAAATAATCCTGAAAGTGTGGGACTTTGCAATTAGAGATTGAGTCTCTAGAGAAGGGGGACTTCCTTACTATCAAGGTGTACCTAACTATTTCTTAAGAGGAAAAGGGAGAAGGAATTCATGAAAGAAAACTATCTATTCTAATCTAAGAGGGGGTGATACACCAAATAGTATTCTTTAATCTCATCCCTACCCAAGGAAGCACAGTTCATCAATATAATCCTCAGATACATAGATTCTACCTTAGCTTTGAATCAACAATCATGCACAAATCAAAAATCAATGGAATGTTACAAGGAAGGGACTTTAATCTATATCATTCAAAGACAAATAGACATATCATATGATCAAAGAATTAAAATAATACACCAATATAAGGCAAAAGTTGTTGCACAATACTTTAATCAAAGAAGGAGATGCAATTGAGAATTATTTTCATTCACATGAAAAAGGGTAATTATAGTAATAGAGCATAGAATACTAGTGCTATAGAATCAATGACAAGACTAGCCCTTGGAGGGTTTACAAAACTTTCTTTTATAGCTCAAGCATAACTGAGAAACTTCTGCCTTAAGCCAAAGCTCAACTGCTACCATTAAATTCCCAAAGAACAATCACTCCTGATCCATAAGATTTGATTGAGTGCATGCCCATATGCAGATTATAATATCTTCCATATAATTTCTAACCTTAAAGAGACATAAATGATGCTCATAACTACATCATTAGATAAATGTGATGGGACTCAAAATTGCATCCCCGATTTTAGTGCCATTGTAAGCTTTTGAGTCATTTTGAGCCCCTATAAGAGGATTTAATGCATGTGTACCTAGCTCTATCCTTATGAGGCCTAAGAAGTGTTTAATGTTTCTAACACCTTGTATTCAATGTATCCATGCATCCTATGAAGATAAATTGTCATTCTGAGTCATTCTATGAAGTTTCTTTTTGAGCAATGTTCAAATCTGCAATTTTGCCCTAAGTGTCAAATAGTGACAGGAAGCCTACTTTGCAATTGAATATCTTGCACCGAGTATGTTTCATGACTTGCCTCTTTGGGAGTGCTTAGTATGCATATTAGAGAACCTATCAAGTCATTTAGATATGTTTTTATTAGGTTTTGAATCTTTCAAAGTCATTGTTTATTATTGTCATGCTGATGTAAATTGTTCAAAATACTAGGAGGCCCTATTTGACCAATTATAACTTTGATCTAGTTCACCAAAATAAGAAAATTTCTTTTGCATTGTATTCTAGAGGTCAAAGAATTGTTATATTTAAAATTTGAGCTTATGAAAAATCTGTTTGATTAGTTTTCAAATGCGATTCCAAATGAGATTTGTAAAGTTTTACTGGTGTCATAAGTGCAGATTGATTAGTACCCCTATTCAGGATGTCATATCACTAATTCTATGATTGTTTAAAACAAATGGATTGTACCACTATGTTCTACTCTAAAAATTCTTTGAGTATGCCAGTTTGCAAGTATTTACAAATTAATATGCACACTTTCCCAAGTCCATTCCATTTGCAAAAATCACCTTTCTATCAATGTTCCCAGTTCTGCAAATCTAAGTACCCCAGTTTGCATGCTTTCAAAATATGCCTAGTTATTTTTCATGAGCCCTAATCACATATTTATACTCTCCTCATTATAGTAAACTAATGGCTCAATTTTCAAGTATCAGTTTGACCTATTTTTGAAGCTAAAATGAAATGCATTTTATTGTTTTCTAACATGTTTGCTTGTAGGCAGTTTTGAGAAGGAAAATTTGACAGTCAATATATTTTGACCCCAAACTCCTCATGAGATGAGATCTGACAAGATAAGAGATTTTTGAACAAAGAATCAATATGTTAGAGCTTAAAGCCTGGTTGTTAGTTTCATTTAGTTTTTAAGGCCAATCAGAGGACCTCTTGGCATGAAATTCTCAATTTGTAGAAAAGTGGTAAGATGAGTAAAAATTGATGTTGCACTGGTCAAATTCAATCTTGATCAATACTAGGTGTTCATCAGAGTAGTTTAAGAAGCTAGTTGTTTGAAATGTAATTTTTTTTAACTGAACCCACATTGAGGCCCAACTGATTTCATCAAATTGCGAACTAGTAATCGTGAAGTAAAATTGTCTTGATAAAACATAATGTTCACGATCATCTAGAACATTCAACATGAAAACCATCATTCCAGATTAAATTTGCATATGAAATTGCATATGTAATGGACATAAGAGGAAATACTTGAATATCCAAGAAAGAACTTGAGCCTATATTCCTTGATTTCCATTCTATAAATAGCTTTTCTTGTGACCCTTTTTAAGTACTATTATAGGGATAATGTGGTATATGCTTTTCATTAGTGGGTCTTGTCATGAACATGTAAAGATTAAATAGCAAATAAAGAAGGAATTTTTTTGTTTTCTCATGGCTAAAAGCCAAAGATAACTAGAGCATTAATAACACCTCATCCTTTCCCAAAACTTGACAAAGAGATTCATCTCCTCATAGGTATGAGTCCTATCTATTTTATGAACTTTAATCTCCATACATATTTCTATTCTTGACCTAATGTATTTGTAAGTAGTGGAATGGTGGAATAAAGTCTTATAGATATGATGAATGTCACAATAGGAGGGCATGAGGTTTTAACCCATAAGTGTGGGTTGATTGGGTTGCAAAGGGAGGCATTATATATTTAAAATTTAGCAAAGAGGAATACAAAATTGAGTGGTACATCACAACTTGACCTTTTGTTACCAAGAAATCCAACTACTTTGGAATGGGTTAGATCTCATCCACCACTTCACCATTTCTTTTTCCACATCTTAGTAATAATGTTTTAAAAGGACAAATCCCGCCCTTTGGAATTAGATCACTTCCCTTTAGAAGTTCTTTTCCTTTGACCCATATTATTTTTTTGGTAGCTACTTAGATGATCCAAATTCCCTAGTGCTCTTCATTGCACTCCTATTCTTGGTTCATCCCCATCGCACATAGAGAAGTCAAAAAACACACTTGTTAAAGTGAAAGGTATTAAGGATGTGTTCTAATCATCAAAAATCATGACTGATGGGTCATTGCAACTAGAAAAATGGATCATTTGAGGCATGAGAATTTTGGATTCTCGCATGTGGTAGGCATCCAAGTCATTTTTTGTGGTTTTTATATGGGTGCTACGAGAAATTTTAATGTTTGATAGATTTATTAAGAGAAACTAGAACATAATTTGAAGCCGCCCAAAGTCCAAAAGTGGAGCTCCATGATAGAAAGAGGAGGAATGGAGATGTCATAAATGAGGAGGCATGTTTTCTTTGTCATTCAATCTTGAAACATTAGAGGCAACCCATCATTCAAAGCCCACAAGAAAATGGAGGATAATGAAAGGTGTTTTATCCTATATACATAATCACACAATCCATGAAATGTCTTTAAGACACAATGGCTTTTAATTCCACAAGCTTGTATGGTGGGTCCCATGAAAGGATGCCCAACTTGATGACATGACATCATTTTGAATAGATAGACAAACATGAGCTATGACATCAGCAAGGACAAGGCACCAAGTTGGACCAGTCACAAATTGATAAGTGGTGTGAATTTTGAGATGTTGACATGGTAGGCCCAAAATCAACACTCTAGATGTCGACATGTGGTGAGTTTAGGCAGCTGGCACATTCCCACTTTGTGAAGTTGCAAGGAAGTTAGAGAATGTGAGAAAGTTCCTTGACACCACATGGTAGTGGGCCTGAGTGGCGGATGACATGGCAAGAACAAATTTCAAGCCAATTAGAAGATGCCACATGGTGGTGATGTGGCAGGGCATCTAGTAGGGGTGATGTGGCACATTGATTGTATAAAGAGATCCAATAGGAGACTTCCATGTGGAAAACTAGTGGACTAATCAGAGGGTGCCATGTGGCACCCAGGTGGCTATGACTTAGTAAAGTTTTGATGAATCACAAGCTGACACATGTTAGCCAGGTCAAAGCATGTTGAACTAGATGAAAAATGAGGGGGAAATTTTCAGCATGCAAAAAATAATATTTAATTTTTTCCCTTTTGAAATCATGTGCAAAATTTTTAAAATCTTTTGAGATTATGTTATAAAGTTTTAACTATAGGGAGAAATTAAATTTATGCACAATAATGAGTCCTAAGAGCAATCCACAAGCCTGATTTTCAAACTAATATTCTAGGCATCTCCGGTAAGAAAATATATGACTATCATATATTGTTTAAAAGGTCTTGAAGTGAGCTTTTCAGATTTGTAGTTTGTTTTTGCATAGGAAGTAGTATGCTATAGTTATTTAGGGTTTTGTCTTAGGTACTCAATTTTCAACCACATTTAAGTATGACAGTTTAGAATTGGTTTTTGGCAAAATGATGAACTGGGTGTGCACCAAGGTTGTTAGGGATGTAGTTAGTGATGATATTTTCACCCTCCAAGTTAGTTTAGTGAAAATTTTATCAGCATTTCAGATGCCTATCCGATATTTTATCAGAGTAGGGGTTTATCATCATTAGGAATAGATATTTCAAAGTTTGTTACACATAATGATGAGATTCATATCAAATTTCAGTTGTAGAGAGAAGAGAGATGCTTTGCAATAGTGCGGGATGGAGATTCAAGTGGAAATGTGTCACTTCTAGATCAGATCCAATTTCTCCTTCATTTCCTATATCTTTCTCTTTCTCTCTCATTGTAAGGATTCTAGTTTTGGAGAAATTTTTTCATTGTTGTGATACCAGGGTTGGTTCCAGTTTGTCTGTAATACCACAAGGTTGGATCCAGAGTTGCAATTCCACCATTATTCTTCAATATTTTCTTTTGTATAAATGATAGTAATGAAGCTAATATTGGTAGTTCTACTCTATTTAGTGGTTCTATGAGTTATTTGTATGCATCTTGAATGTATAGTTTTGAAGAAATGAATACAATAAACAAAAAACTCCTTAGTTTCATTCTAATTCTTGTCTCCTATCTCCATAATTTGCAATATTTTTCTGGTTTAGGGACAAAGAACTTAAACCCTTTTGCATCCCCTTAAGGTTGTATGTCTTGTATATTTTGTTGTTGGAGCAAAGAGCCAAGTAAATGCTTGATGTATTTGACAGGGTTGCTAGTTATTTGAGAAGGATATTTCATGATAATGAGGTCTTTATAAACATTGATGTCTGATTCACAAAGTGATAGGATAGATCTTATATCTTGATGTATGGAATATTACACTAGTATCATAGATGTATGTGTTTGATTTATGGAACTACCCAATAGATAAGGTACTAATCAACTATAGGATCAACAAGTTTCTTACTGTTGCATATTTGGGATCTGTTGAAATCAAATTCATAATCATCCATTTCCTTGTCTATTTAAGAGATGAAAGGATTCTCTCACTCAACTTGTAGATTTCATAAGACTTTCAATTTTCTATATAATAACTTGTTATTGCATAAGTATAGGAGAAATAAGGGTTTTATCTGCTTTGTTTAGATTCAGTTGTATGCTTTTAACACTTGTACCATATGAAGAATCTATAAGTCCACCTGCCTAGGTTTTACAGAGCTTGAAGTAGAAGAGGGGTCTAGCCTTATAGTTGGCATAGTGTTTGAAAGGGTATGTTGTAGATGGGAAGTGGCTACCCCTAGATGTATTCTGTTCTCATTGAGCTATTTGAAACATTATGTTTTAAAACACCAACAAAATGGATAACCCAAAACAATGATTGAATGTCTTTTGCATCAAACAGACATGGAAAACATCAAAGGGTAGTTTTAGACACTTCAAAAATTAGTTCACCATTAAAGAAGTGCATTAGATAGTGTGTTTTATGCTAAATTAACCATATCATTAGTGTTGGTGTAAATTAGTACTTTACTATTTACACTTACTTAAGTTTACTTAGGTTAATGCATTAGTTAATTACTTTGCATTATTTTTATTATTTTTATTATGAGACACTTAGGATTTTGTGCCACCTTGTGATTTGTCATGTTGACAACACAGGAGTCTGCACCTTTATTTGAGCACATGGTGTCTACAACACTGTTTTGCGTGTTCCACTCTTCTAGGCTTATCCTCTCATCACCGCACTTACTTCCGTGCTTAATGGAGGATAATCCATATCTAGTGGACATGTGCTTGGTTGTGTGACACTTCATGGTGCTAACTTCTATGCATTCTAGAAGCTCTCCTGTAGCCTTTATAATCAGGCACTCCTAGTGTACTCTATGCATCAAGCATTATGCATTAAGCATCAAGTATTGAATACATTGGTATTCTGATCATACTCTCTCTTGGTCTTCATTTGTGCTTGTGTTTGAATTCTTAGTTCTTGGGTGAATTTTTCCCTTAAGCAAATTCTTACATGGTATCAGAGCTTGGAGACTTTCTCTTCACAAGCCATTCGAGACCTCTTGCTTGCTTCATCACCTCAGCCTGAATACTGGAGTGCTGTAGAAATTGGGAGCGTCCAGCATCAGATCTGACCTCTCCATTGCATTCGGAATGCTGAATTGGTAAAAATCGACTATAAGCATGCCTACTTTGGCCCAAAGTCGACCGTGAGGCAAATTTTTTTTGCAAACCATCACCCTAAGACACCGATTTGCGGTATGGGTATGGTCATTCTCAGATCTATTTGATTAATGTTTAGATTTGAATACATTTTCATCTCTGTAATTTAAGGTATTTTTTTCAAAATTATTTTCGAAATTTATTTCCTATCGGAGAAAAATTTTTTTGCAGTATCGGGCTGGCAGATCCCGTATTGCAAATATTGCAAATTATTTTAATTTATCGCAAGGCATATTAATTAATCTGCGAGCTTCCAAATATTTTAGCCCCCACCTTGCTGTAATAAACCATCCCTGGCAACATACCCTAGCCGGCCTGCGCATCCAATTCCGACGTGGTTTAAAATTCATCGGCACTGCAGACTGCATAGCTCCGGCTCGGCATTCGTTTTTGGCAATATGACTCTTCCTGGCAGTGGCTCTCTGCATTTATTTCCTGGTGCTGGCCTTGTTTCCTCCATCAATACGAACATTCGGCGACGTCTATGGGTTTCTTTTCTCGACGTCCATCTGTAGATACCAGCCCGAGCTCAGACATTTCGGCAATGCGAAGTTTCTAACTCTCCCGCTCTTTGTCTGCGATTTTTGGCGGTTTACTTTTTCAGGAGGTGTGACAGGCAATTTTCAATACCCATTTTAGTTGCTGCATTTGTCGTTTCTGACGTCGCTTTCTTACCTTCCGATGCCTACAGTCTTCTTCACACGATTGGCGGAGTCCCTGTAGTACTACCTGCCTAGATTGTACCTACGCCACACAGTTTGGTCCACCCACTCCGCCCTCGACACGTGGCCACAACTCTGCACACACAGTACTGCCACGTAATCTAGTGGAAACCGTCCCTGCATACTTGCCACGTCATTCATACGGATCGCCACGTGCATGTTCGTACATCACAGTCAGCCAGCCACGCCAGCCTGGGCACATTTTTCTTGCTGACGTCATCATTTTAGCAGCCTAAAATTGATGCCCGTCTGGTCATCATCCCAAGGCATTTTAGAACTACGTTGACGACTATTTGATCGCCAAATTTAACTTCACAGTTGCCGCTCCAGACCCCTCTCCAGATTGTTTTTCAGTTTGGCAGCCTGACTTTGAGAGCTCCTACCTTCATCATCTGACCTCCGATTCAGGTGCAATTTTTTTTGAAATCAGGTAGAATTTCCTGAATTTTCTAGTGGTGGTATTATTTTTTTTTTTTGGTGCATGGATTGGTCAAAATTTGCATCTTTTGGTGACTGTACCTGCTTCATCCTGCATTTTGCAACTTGAAACGCTCCGTACAGGCACATCCAGACTCCTTTTCAGGTTTTGATTTTTTTGAAAGTGCATATTTTTTTGTCTAATTTCCAGATCTGCCTTCAAATTCTAGGGTTGTGTGGACATATTTTCCACTTTCAGAATTAGGACATCTGAGTCTTTGGCCTCAAGCGGCAGTTGCATCTAATAAAATCAGTAGTCTACTTTGTTCTTTTTAGACTAGTGGATACACCACATTTCACATGCCAACAACATCTTTTTAGGGGGGTTTCCTTATTTTTTGGAGGTTCTTTTGATTGATCCATCATGGAAGAGGACAATTTGATTGATTTGCAACCAGACAACTATCAAGAATGGAGTCAACTAATGGCCAGATATCTCTCTCAGCATAATGCACTACCATATGCGCCTGATCTTGAGTATACTGTTGCTCAAGTTGACATCCTTCTAACTATTCTTTGTCGCTATATGGATTATAAAACTATGAAAAAAATGTTCAAAATTAAGTCATCTGATCCATATCAATTTTGGATGTATCTTTGGGAGACATTTGGAGATCTAGCTATTCCTCCATTCCCACAAGATCTCCTACCTCTAGTTGCAGCTAACACTTCTTTAGATGAGATCACACCTCTAGCTCCTGTTGCTCCTATTGATCCTGTTCTAGCCACAGATGCTTCGAATTTAGTGCAACAGGATACTTAATGTCTTCCTACTCTACCTTCATGCGAAGACTTCCTTTCAGACATTGCACATTTGTTCGTGGAGTCTCACATTGAAGATGTGGGAGACATTCTTGATGACATCCGTCTACTTTTTGAGACGGACATTTCATCTTTTGCCGCAGTGATAGATTCATGCACTTCAGCATTGCAGGGTACACATGGTCTTCCAGGTGCTGATTTCTTGCCAGACATTTTAGCTCTGTTCTTGGAGTCACACAGTTGATATGGGATATTTTTATGATGATTTCTTGCTTCTCTTTGCTAAGAATGAGTCTTCTACAGTTATTGTACATTCTCTACATGATCAATCATTTCAGGTTGGTGTGATTGTGGATACTTATGTCCAACATCTATAGGTGATCTCTCTCACATTCGAGAAGACTGTTGGTGTTATGACACAGGTTTCAGAGATACTAGTCATCATTGAGATTCCTTCTCCATCTAGGGGATGCTTCTTAAAGGTACCCTTGCCATTGTTTCTTCCAAAGGGGAGGAACGTCATCAAGAGGTCATGGATCAGCTTCTTCATCGGAGCACTTCTCACTGATCGGCACACTACTTTTAAGGGGGGGGGACTACCTCATCTCTTTCTTCTCTTTTTTGGGGGGGACTTTTTCCTCATAGGAGGTTTTGTCCTTCTCCATTCTTTTTTGTATATATTGGATGTATGTCGTAATGGGGGGGTCTTGATTACTCCATCCATCGATGCATCCTCTTCTATCTCTCTTTTTGGGGGAGGGTTTTTCCCATGAGGTTTTCCCTCTTTCCCCACTTTATGGGAGATTTGCATTTCATTATGTCCATGGGTACCTAACATGGCCTAGTAGCCAGGACCCATTATGCATCTTCATCCTAGCTTGTAAGCTTAAGCGCATTCCCCTAACTTGCACTTAAGGGGGGGTGTTGGTGTAAATTAGTACTTTACTATTTACACTTACTTAAGTTTACTTAGGTTAATGCATTAGTTAATTACTTTGCATTATTTTTATTATTTTTATTATGAGACACTTAGGATTTTGTGCCACCTTGTGATTTGTCATGTTGACAACACAGGAGTCTGCACCTTTATTTGAGCACATGGTGTCTACAACACTGTTTTGCGTGTTCCACTCTTCTAGGCTTATCCTCTCATCACCGTACTTACTTTCGTGCTTAATGGAGGATAATCCATATCTGGTGGACATGTGCTTGGTTGTGTGACACTTCATGGTGCTAACTTCTATGCATTCTAGAAGCTCTCCTGTAGCCTTTATAATCAGGCACTCCTAGTGTACTCTATGCATCAAGCATTATGCATTAAGCATCAAGTATTGAATACATTGGTATTCTGATCATACTGTCTCTTGGTCTTCATTTGTGCTTGTGTTTGAGTTCTTAGTTCTTGGGTGAATTTTTCCCTTAAGCAAATTCTTACAATTAGTAAACTAAAGTCAATCACCTAACCCTGCCACATGGCCCAATGCCCATCAAATATCTCACCATCTTTTCTTTCCTTTTGTTTGCTGACCCAAGTCTACCTTCATTCATAGATTCACAACTTTCTTTTCATCTTAACAATCTAGCCTTGCAAAGCCACAATTGCACTTGTTTATACTTGATCATTATGTCACAACTTGAAATCATTTTATTTCCTTAACTATAGTGACCTTGCAACAACATGCAATTTATCTCTTCACACCATTGCTATGGTTTAGACCTAATAACCTTCTAACTATGTAATGACATGCAAACAACTATTATCCCTTATCACCACTTCGCAACCCATTTCTTGATTGACATCAAATGCTTGCAATTGTGTAATCGATGTTAACTTTACTACATGTGCTACCTTTCACATGATCATGACCTAAAGCTTGACTATATCTTGGAAACCTATGATGGTGGGAAGACTGTATTTGCTAACCACTTGATTCTCCATTGCAACATTGCAATTATCTATCATAACTGCATACCAAGCCTTGTGAATATGTGAAAACCTTAAGGCTTTGATTGTTTGATGTTTCATAACATCACCACTTAAAACTAAAAGTCTCCCCTTTGATCTATGAAACCACAATGACATTGAATTTGATTGTTTCATGCATTCATGACCCTCATGTTGGTTAAGCCTTAACTGCTTGCAATCAAATGAAAAGAGATAGTCACATTGTCGTAGCCAAAAAACCTTCATTCAATGAAGTCTTAAAAGACTTAGGACCATAAAGAGAAAAGTTAAATCCATATTTCATATTCTTATTGGCCTACATGGCAAAGTGAACAGTCCAATGAACATGAATATGGCTGTCACCTTGAATAACTTGGATCCTAGGAAGGGTGGAAAATGGTGAGCAATCTCCACAGTAGCTTTCTAGACCTATTGGTACACAAAGATATGTATGAACTAGTTCCAAAACTTCTTCAAAATTGTGGGACTTACTTCTAAAACTTATTTTTCTCATCTTTCTAATTTGATATTGTTTTCACATGCTCATCTTAGGTTTCTTTAGATAAGGTATGCCTCTTACTCTTTTTTTCTTACTTATGGTAACCAAGTTATACAAATTAACATGAAAAATCCTTTTATGCCATAGCTATATTTCTTCTATTTGAGATAATAAACATGTACTTTCAATGAGATCTAGGCAAAACAATTTTCCTTTTGTCTAATTTCTAGTCCCAACCAATTTTCCTTTTTCATCCAATAGATTAGATTTTCCATTCGTGAACTCTACCTTGTATCCTATATTGTTCAACTATGTTATATTGGGTAGATTATGTCTTAATCCTTCAACAATTCAGGAGTTTTCACATTTGATTCCTTCAATTAATGCTATGATTCATTTTTCTTTTACATAACATGGCTCATTGTTTCAAAATCCAACACTTCCACCATCATAGTGTTTCAAATGTTCAAACTTAGTTTTGTCACCAGTCATGTGATAAGAACAACCACTATCTATGATCCATTTATCATTTTTGTTAACATGAGAGATAAGTGCCATATTTTCATTTTCCTCATTATCAAAATTCATCCTTAACAACAATGTAAACCACTTCTTCTTTATTATCATCACTATCAAAATCTTTAGCAATGTAACAAGATTTCTTACCTTTGTCTATGTAGTTCTTGTAGTTCTTGATGTCTTTCTTGCCTTTGAGCTTTTTATTTCTTTTCTCATATTTGTCTTCTTTGTTTGGACATCTTGCATCAATATGAACAACCTCTTCACATGAGAAACAAATCAATGGGATTTTGCCTCTGGATCTTACTTACCCTTTTGATATTCTTTTTGCAAGTAGGACTTCAATGACTTCAAGGTCTTCATCTAAATCATCTCCTTCTTTACTATCAACATGTTTTCCTTTTGAGTTTCCTCATTTTCTACCAAGGGTTAGTTTGTCTTTGAATGTAGATTCAAGGTTGCTAGAGGTAGGAGCGTAGTTATCAAAATTATCCAACTCAAAAGCAGTTAATCTTTCCATGAGTGCATCCAAGGTTATTTTATTTTAAGGATTGTGTCTCATCTCTTGAATTTATGAAACTCTAATTGCATAAATAGGAATAAGAGTTCTTAGTAGCTTGTTGACTAGTGTCTCATTAGTTATGTCTCCTCCTATAGCTTTGATTGCACTCACACTTTCTTTGATTCTTTCACTATATTGGACAATGTTCTCACCTTATTTCACTTTCATTCAATCAAACTTGCCTCTTATACATTCTACCTTGGATATTTGCAAATTTTTATCACCTCCATGGACTCTGTAGTTTATCCCACATTTCAAATGCAGTAGGACAATCTTTAACCTTGTCATATTTAGAATAGTTGAGATTAGAAGCTATATCAATCATCATTGTATTATGATCATTTCCCTTTTTCATTTGCTCCATGGTCATAGTCTTAGGTGGTGGGAAATTTTTTTTCCAAGTAGAACAGACCAATATCACTAATACTTGATAGTTGTAGCTTCATCAATTCCTTCCATGCTAAAAAGTTATCTCTATTAAGCTTGGGAATCTCCCTTTTGTATGACATCTTGATTTTTAGCTTAGGTCCTTGAAACCTTTCCAACAAGCACCAAATTCTCTAATACCAATTGTTGGAATTAAAGAGTGAAATTAAGAGGGGAGGGGTGTCTCAGTTACCACAAAAAAAATTCCCTATCCCTAGATGTCAATTCAACTTTCCACTAATTATACAATATTGTCGAACTTGGTTAACACTATAATATTATTGTCACTTGGTTAACAAAGTATTCTTATGATTAGTAATTTGCTTTAGCCTTTAGTAACTTAGTTGCAGAAACATAAATCGTAAAGCAAATAACATGAACACAAATGACACCAAGATTTAACGTGGAAACCCGATTTGGGAAAACCATCATGCAACTAGTTACAATATTTTTCCTTCTTTTGAAGTGAGCCCTATTAGGAGCCAACCCTATTAAAGGTTATTAAACATACTATTAAGTATGAACTTGCTAGAGGATTTAGATCACCCTATTATGAGTTCCCTGGTTAGAGATCTTTAATACTTCAATATTGAAGTGTCACCTTGTTAGAGGATTTACAATATGACTGTTAAGTCAACTCTATTAATAGATTTCTTTACAGCTACAATAGTTAGGATTTAACAAAAAATTGACCTTATTTATGAAGCAACTTCCTTTGTAGATTCAAATATCTATTTTGGCTTCATCTTTGGATCCTTGCTAATCAAATGTTCTTTGTAGCTTATCTTAGACACTTTCCTACTCTACTTTTTCCTTCACTCACATATCCATCTTATTTCCTATTCCACATCTACATCTTATCCTCACAACTTGACCTTTCTTATATATCATGAGCTAGGACAATTTGGATTGAATACCCTTCCAAATAATCAACAAACATCCAAATAGTTAGCATCAATCAATTAATTATTAGAAAATTGCATTTGGTTATCATTCAATCAATTCTAATATTGAACACTCGATTAATATTATGAGTCATTTGATGCCCAATTACTCGGTCAATACTACAAGTAGGATATCCTTTATTAATTGACTACTTGGTTAGCATTGAAAGTTCTTCTTTACCCCAGTGCTCGGTCAATAGTGAAATATGCAAGGTTAATACTACAAAGTCTTCATTGCTTCATTACTATTGACATTTTTGTAACATCAATGACAACATACAATTGATTCCAACAAGATGAAATAAATATCTACTAGAGAGAAGCAACAATTACTATAACACATACTCTAAAATAAATACAAATGAACAAGAGAACCAACGAGACACCTTATGAACTATGGTATGGTCACTCTCCAAGTGTCAAGAAATTCAATATATTTGGTAGTAAATGCTACATACAAAGAGATTATTTCATTAGTAAGTGACACTGTGAAAGGGAGGAGCATCCCCAAAGGAGATGTCCTAGCCCCTAGAAAATAACCACACAATGAAAGCATAACAATAACATAGATATTTAGATCCAAAATAATGCCAACTCTCATAATATAATAATAAGATTTACATCCAACATGCTTGGTTGTAAGGCCTTTTGGCTTATGACTAAATACATAACAATTACAATAGTAATTATGCAAGATCCCTCAAGATCCAATCCTAACTATAGCTAGTCCAGATCCACATTCTGGTGGAAACCTCTAAGGAAGAGCTCAATTTATGCTCACAAGCCCACCAAGAAATCTCCTTATTTCCCAAGTTGTAACTACTATCTCTTTAGATTTTGATCCTACTCCACATCCTCGTCTCCAAGCTAGATGATGAATAATTACAAGACACGGCCCTCTATTTATACTAAACCAAGCCACAAGTCAGCCACTAGCAAGTTACATGAAATAAACCCTCAAGCCACAAGTTTGTTTAGCAAGTTACATTAAATAAACCCTCTATCGAAAAGTTACATTTAATAATGCCACCTATTAAATATATTTTCCATCTTTTATCCATTTTAATTTATTTTAGTGTTTTTCTTCAATTTTTTGTCACTTTCTCTCTCCTCCATAAATTTTATTTTATTCTTAAAAAATTAAAAATTTTGATGCAAGATGCTCCTACATTAGACTCCCTAGGTAGATAGAAAAGTGTGTCCAATGCTTTGATGCCAAAATAAATATCTGTAATCATCTTCATCTTCACGAAAGGCTTCCACTACAACAAGGACAAGAAAGCCAACATGCAAATCATCCACATCTCCATCCATCTGTCAAACACCAGAATCTTAATCATCCAATCAACATGCTCACTCCTAGGAATAAATTGAACATAATGCTTCACCAACAAAACCTCATTCACATCAACAACTAATAAATCCACACCAACAACTAATGAATCTACACCAGCAACTAATGAATCCACACTAGTAGCAACAAACTCCACATCAACAATAATATGTAGATCTCCATCGAAACATTCCAAACTCACAACATTAGCAGTTTCATTGCTCAAAACAAGATGCTCTGCAACATACAAGTCATCACCAACAATAGCTATATCATCCATAACTAAGTACTCTACAATCTCCATGTCAGACTTAGCCAACTAATAATTAAAACCAATCTCCATCCCATCATCAACAAGGTTAGGAATATCCTTAGCAACAACCTCAAACTACTCTACAAGTTTTGCATCAAACTCCACAAACTGATAAAAAAACCAACCTCCACCTTCACCTTGTCATGCCCTCTTCTCTCTTGAAAAAGTCTTCTAACCAGCCAAACAACTATCTTCTAGATTGGTAGACTCCAACTCCATTAGCATATAACTTTATTCTTTGGTTCCTCAAGTCTTTTAGAAAAGGCACTCTCCACAATAGTGTCCACCCAAGAAATTGTCTCATTAATCCTTGTCTCCACTATATTACAGATATTTGCAATCATCCCAAGTTTTAATCCTCTTCGATCCATCTTCCAAGATCTTCGCAAACCCTCTATAGAAAATAATCAACAAATCAATCTTCCCAAACAAGATCAACCTTCCATCTTTGCAACCATAGATCTAGCTACAAGTCCTCTACAATTGTAATTTAGAACCACGATCTACCACCTTACAACCAAGAGATCTAGGACTCCAGAAAGAACAATCCACCTCTAGATCAAGATCTTCTTAGATCAACTTCTATCAACCCAAGGTCCTAGTGTAAACTACCTCAATTTCAACACTTAGTCTACACACTCAAGAACGACCTTCACTCTGATACCATTTGACATAGTGCAAGGTAGAAGAATCCCTAAAGGAGATGTCCTATCCCCCAAAAAATAACCACACAATGAAAGAATAATAATAACACACATATTTAGATCCAAAATAATGCCAACTCTCATAATATAATCATAAGATTTACATCCAACATGTCTGATTGTAAGGCCTTCTAGGTTACAGCCAAATACATAATAATTACAATAGTAATTTTGCAAGATCCCTCAAGATCCAATCCCAACTCTAGAAAGTCTAGATTCATACTCTACTAGAAACCTCCAAGGAAGATCTCAACTTGTGCTTGCAAGCCCACCAAGCAATCTCCTTGTTTCCCAAGCCGTAGCTACTAGCTCTTCAAAGTTCAATCCTCCTCCACGTCCTCTTCTCCAAGTTGGATGATGAATAATGAAAAGACAAGACCCTCTACTTATACCAAACCAAGACACAAGTCATCCACTAGCAAGTTGCATTAAATAAACCCTCAAGCCACAAGTTGGTTTAGCAAGTTATATTAAATAAAACCTCACATTAAATAAACCCTCTAGCCACAAGTTACATTTAATAATGCCACCTATTAAATGTCTTTTCCCTCTTTTCTCCATTTTTAAATTCATTTTAATTTGTCTTCTTCTAATTTTTGTCACTTTCTCTTTCCTCTACATTTTTCTTTTAAATAAATAAATAAATAATTCTGATGCAAGATGCTCCAACATCAATAAGTTTGATCCTAGAAGTGATGAGGCTATATTTTTGGGTTATTCAACTAAGAGTAGAGTTTACAAATGCTTTAGCAATTTTTTTTTAATAAAATGATTGAAATTTTTAATGTAAAGATTAATGAATTTTCTAATGAAAATGATGGAACAAGAATAAATGAGATAGAAGATGATCAGGGAATAAAGTTTATTAAACTGGAAGAACCTAAACTGCTTGAACAAAATAACATGGAAGGAAAAATAATCCAAATAGATGAATACGAAGTTTGTCAATATGAATTGGTAACCCTAAGGTATGTAAAATAAAATCATTCTATTGATTGAATAAATGGTGATAAGAATGCAAGTACATTAAAAAGAATAAATATTAGGTAACAAACATGTCTAATAATATAGTATGAGCCTAAATAACAAAGGAAGTTATAGAATATCATGATTGATTGAGATCTATCATTGAAGAATTGGATCAAATTTTGAAGAATAAAACTTTGACTCTTGTCCCAAGGCCTGGAGACAAAAATGTGATAGGTACTAAATGGTGTTTTCGAAGTAAATTGAATGGAAATGGTGAAGTAATCAGGAAAAAGGGAAAAAATTTATGCAAGGGATATGAAAAAGGACTAGATTATGGTAAAATATTTTCTCCTATTGTATGATTGGAAGGTGTTTGGATGTTACTTGCCTATGTCACATTCAATTCAAGGTATACCAAATGGATGTCAAATCAATGTTCTTGAATGGAATTAGAGGAGGACATCTACACTATGAAACCAGATGGTATTGCATTGACTAAGGATAAGAACATGATATAAAAACTTCACAAAGAACTACATGGTCTAAAATAAACCCCTATAGCATGGTATGGAATATTACACGCTTATCTCATTAAGATTGCTTTCAATAAGTCTTATGATGATAGTCATATTTACTTAAACCTTAAAGGTCAAAAGGTATTAATTACTTAAGTCTTTTTTAATGACATAAAATTTGGTGATGATTTTGAGATGCATATTCCTTTTGCTAATGAAATAAATAAATAAATTGAAATTTTAGTGATAGGATAGATCAAATTATTCATAGGTTTGCATATATATATCAGTTGGATAGTGGAATATACATCAGTCAATCAAAATATGTGAAGGAGTATTCAAAACATTTGGAATGGAAGATGATTAAGCAATATGCACCCCAATGTTACAGATTGTATACTATCTATGGATGAAGATTTTGAGTCTATTGATGCTACTTTATATATAGCCATGATGAGTAAAACATTAGATGTTGTCATAGAAGACCAAATATAACACAAGAAATTGGCATTGTTTCAAGGTTTCAATCTAATCCAAAGGAGGAACACATGGTTACAATGAAGTGAAACTTTAGATTCTTGAAAGGAACTATGGATTATTAATTATTATGTTTTCATGAAGGTGATTTTTTTCAAATGTCTTTACTGATGTTGATTAGGCAAGAAACATTGGTGATTGAAAGAGAACAAGTTGTGGTGTGTTCTTTCTAGGTGGAAGGATTGCATCTTGGACAAGAAAGAAACAAATATTGTACATCTCAATAATTAGTTGAATTTGAATATGTTGGA